>VZRZ01007764.1:4378-93652 GCA_013398175.1 Climacteris rufus
GTCTCACCGCAGGCTGTGAAGATGTGCCAGCTCCGATGATGCAGGAACCTCCTTCCCTGTTGCTTCTCTTCTTGGCCGACTGGCAGAGTTTGCTGGCTCTCATATCTGATGTTTCAGTTGTTTGCTGTACTCCTTCTCCTCTGCCTACCTACACCTACATGACTACATGGCGCGTGCCTGCGTACTAGTGAGATTGCTTTTTAAATATACTGTCGCAGAGACGTTACTCTCCTTCCTAATTGGCCCAACTGTGGAAAACAGCACATCAATCTCCCAGGAGCTATCAGAGATATCCCCTGACCAGACAGCTGTGGGAGCTTCTGGAAGCTCCTTACAGGAGCCATCTTGTGGCCACTACCACACCCAAGAAGCTAGACCTCCCAAATTTATCAAACCACCACAGGGAGCTTGGACAGTTTAATACCTGGCGATTATTTATTCTTTTTTCTACTGCCTTGTGGGTGGGCATTCCGAGATTTCCCTGCAACCCATGGTGAGGACCATGGCGAAGCAGCTGTGCCCCTGCAGCCCATGGAGATCCATAGGGATGCAGAGATCCACTTGCAGTCTGTGGGGAAGGAGCCCAGGGTGGGTGCCCAGAGGAGGCTGTGATCCTGTGAGAGACCCGTGGAGAGAGAGGCCCTGCTCCCAGACCGGAGCAGCCTGTCCTTGGAGGACTGCACCCCGTGGCAGAGTGACCCACGCTGCAGCAGTTTGAGGGGAACTTTTGCCCCAGGGATGCCCCTGGTTTTTGCCCAAGGGAGCTGCTGCTCATGAGATGGAGCCACATCAGAGGAGTTCTTGGGGAACCGTCTCCTGTGCGAAGGACCCCAGAGTGCAGCAGGGGAAGGACTCCACTCCCTGAGCAGCAGGAGAAAATCTTGCGTAATGAACTGACCAAACCCCCCATTCCTTGTCTCCTTGCACTCCTAGGCTAGGAGGNTGGAGTGAAACTTTTGCCCCAGGGATGCCCCTGGTTTTTGCCCAAGGGAGCTGCTGCTCATGAGATGGAGCCACATCAGAGGAGTTCTTGGGGAACCGTCTCCTGTGCGAAGGACCCCAGAGTGCAGCAGGGGAAGGACTCCACTCCCTGAGCAGCAGGAGAAAATCTTGCGTAATGAACTGACCAAACCCCCCATTCCTTGTCTCCTTGCACTCCTAGGCTAGGAGGTAAAGCTGAAGAAGGAGGGAGGGGTGGGGGGAAGGTGTTTTTAAGGGCTTATTTTATTTCTCATTATCCTGCTCTGATTTGGTGAGTAATAAATTCACTTTATGTCTCCAAGTCAAACCTGTTTTGCCCTTGATGGTGTTTGAGCAGTGACCTCTCCTGGTCCTTATCTCAAACTGTGGATTCTTTGTTAAAATTTTCTCTCCTCCATCCAGCTGCAGAGAAAAGTAAGCAAATGGTTTTCATGAGTGCCTGGCATCCAGCCAGCATCAAACCACAACATTCCATAAAACCTCAGTTAGAAGATTTCCTTCCTTTTCCCTCTGCCAATAAGCTCTACATTGACTTCTGAATGGTCAGTTGTTTCTTAAGGATGGAAAGTCCTTTTTATAATTCTTTTTTTTTTAATATGGTTTGGAATTGGAGAAGGATCTCCTTCATTTACAAACTCCAGACCACACTGCCTTTGGAATTTGGCCCACTGGGCAGTTTTTGCCCAGCCATGGTACTTCTAGATAAGAAAGTGCCACTGGATTTCCAGCCAAAATCCAATTTAGAGTGGGACAGCCAAAAGATCCTGCAAATACAGGCCTTCAGCTGGGACTCAAGAACATTCAGGTTCCTGCCAATTGGATTTGTATCACTAACTGCAACCTCTTTGCCTGCATGAGAGTCTTGCTCAACTGAGAAAACAGAAAGATCAGCAAGGGTGATCAGCAAGGCCCGTCACATCATTTCTGTTTTGCTCAACTCACTTAACTTTCCAACAAAATGTGTCACTGCAGTTAAGCTGCTAAGAAAAAAAAGGGGCTCATGGCAGGGTCATGACACCCCACAACAGGAGTCATTGGTGTACATTTCACAGACCCCTCTCAATCCTATGAAATATTGCAGTCCTGGTTTAAAACAGTGTTGTGGTTTGAGCCGCCCCAAAGCTCCCACGAAAAGCTGCTTCCCTTTCCCCTCCCTCTGCTCAGCTGGACAGGGGAAAGGAATTTCTTCCAAGGTGAGACAAGGATACTGAGAGAAAAAAAAACCCTCTAATTAAGCAGGTTAAACAGGGTCAAAACTTAAAAGTCGTAAGTGAATTTATAACAGAGTTAAAGGAGTAAGCAAAACATTCTCTTAAACACTTTCTCCCCCCACCCCAAAATCCCTCCCTCCTTCCCTCAGAAAGTAAGGAGAACCCGGGGGGTGGCGGGGTGGGGTTTCCTAGTCAGTTTATTCCTCAGATGTTTTTTCTTCTTGGCAGCGATTTGGAGAGGAGGCAGGTTCCCTTCTCCCAAGCACTGCGGCATTTTTTGCACGAGTCCTTTTTCCCTCTTGGTGAGCAGTCTGCCCGGTCACCACTGCCCGTATCCTCCTCCCAAGGCCGGGCTGGTCCGAACTTAGGGTGAGGGTGAAACAAAGCCTTTTTTACCACAAATAACTCCCTCAATCCCTGGGAGCAAAGGCCTCATTATCCGTGTCAGCCCTCTCCAGACCAAAGTCCCTCCTATAAGAGTCCACCCCTCCTGCTCCGGCCTGGGGTGGATCCCGGCTCCTTCATGGACCCTCAGGGTGCAGGGAAACACTGAATTAGCACAGTTCCTTACCACAGGCTGCGAGGATGTCTCTCTTAGAAGCACCTCCTCCCCCTCCTTCTTCTGACTTTGCTGGTGTCCATATCTGTTGTTTCTCCTACACGCTGTACTCCTTTTTCCCTGTTTATCTACACCTACTGACGCACGCGTGTGTGCTACTGTGACTCCTTCTTAAATAAGTTGTCACAGAGGCGTTACCTTCTTCTCTAATTGGCCCAGCTGTGGCTTCCACAGCATATCCATCTTCAGAGCCATCAGGGATAGGCCCTGGCCAGACAGCTGTGGAAGCTTCTGGCATCTTGTTACAGGAGCCAACCTTCTGGCCCCTACCACGCCCAACAAGCCAGACCCTGTCAAACCACCACAAATAGGCAGGTGTGAAGCAATTTTGACAGACAGAGACCAAAATGGCTTATGGATTTTTTTTTTTTTTTAAGAATGAGGAAAACTACCCAGAAGGTGTTGTTTTATAACATTTAAAAATAGACTACATAAAAATTAACAACTGCAATAAATAAGAATTTAAAAAATAACTGTTTCAGAGTATGAATGAGAAACACAAAAATGTGATTTTGTGTGCACTTTGTGTGAATGTGCGAATGTGAGTGAACATTTTCATAAAAATATAAAATTACAGACAAAAAATACATACACTACACTACAATACAAAGGTAAGTACTAAACTGTACTTTAATTACTTCATTTTATTTTACTACACTTTTTTCCTTCTAAAGAGAAGCTGGGATACCATTAGAGAAAACTGACCTAACCAAGACCAGAAATTAAGTTTCCTCATCTCTTCTGGTACTGGATAAGATATCTGGGCTGAAGGGCCTGACTGAAGCAGGAGAACTGGTCCTCCTTCGTCTGAAACTGGGGGCTATGTTGACTGAAAACAGAGTATGAGCTCTGTTCCCTGTCAGACTGAAGGGTGTGCTCAATGAAGACAGAGTAAATGTTCTGCTTGACATCAGATGGGAGGATCTGTCCACTGATGACCCAGGAGGAGTTCTGTACCATAGCAGACTGGCAGGTGTGTCTACTGAAGTATAAGTTATGCTTGGCAACTTAAAGGAGGATGTGTCCCTTGAAGACCCAGTCCCAGTTCTGTCCTGTGTCACACTGGAGCATGAGTAGAACACTGAGCTATCTGTTATGGTTGGTGCCACAAAGGAGGATGTGTCCATTGCTGGCTCAGTGCCAGTTCTGTCCTGTGTCACATTGGAGGGTGTCTTGGTTGAAGACAGAGTAAATGTTCTGTTTGGCATCACATGGGAGGATATGTCCATTGAAGACCCAGTCCCAGTTCTGTTCTGTGGATCACTGGAAGGTGAGTAGAATACTGAACTATCTGTTAGGGTTGGTATCAAAAGGGAGAATGTGTCCCTTGAAGACCCAGTCCCAGTTGTGTTCTGTGGATCACTGGAGGGTGAGTAGAACACTGAGCTATCAGTTATGGTTGGTGCCACAAAGGAGGATGTGTCCATTGCTGGGTCATTGCCAGATCTGTCCTGTGTCACATTGGAGGGTGTCTCAGCTGAAGACAGAGTAAATGTTCTGTTTGACATCACATGGGAGGATATGTCCATTGAAGACCCAGTCTCAGTTCTGTTCTGTGGATCCCTAGAGGGTAAATAGAATACAGAACTATCAGTTATGGTTGGTATCACAAAGGAGGATGTGTCCCTTGAAGATCCAGTCCCAATTCTGTCCTGTGTCACACCGGAGCGTGAGTAGAACACTGAGGTATCAGTTATGGTTGGTGCTACAAAGGAGGATGTGTCCATTGCTGGCTCAGTGCCAGTTCTGTCCTGTGTCACCCTGGAGGGTGTCTCAGCTGAAGACAGAGTAAATGTTCTGTTTGACATCACATGGGAGGATATGTCCATTGAAGACCCAGTCTCAGTTCTGTTCTGTGGATCCCTAGAGGGTAAATAGAATACAGAACTATCAGTTATGGTTGGTATCACAAAGGAGGATGTGTCCCTTGAAGATCCAGTCCCAATTCTGTCCTGTGTCACACCGGAGCGTGAGTAGAACACTGAGGTATCAGTTATGGTTGGTGCTACAAAGGAGGATGTGTCCATTGCTGGCTCAGTGCCAGTTCTGTCCTGTGTCACCCTGGAGGGTGTCTCAGCTGAAGACAGAGTATAAGATCTGTAGCGTGCCGCAGTGGAGGATCTGTCCTGTGGATGCCCAGTGCCATTTCTTCTTGGGATTGCACCAACAGATATGTCAGCTTCAGCTGGCAGCGGCCTAAATTCTGGGATGTTACTCTGGTCAATCTGACTTTCTAGCCTGTAGCTAGAACGTTGATGTCTAGACTCTCTCGTGCTTCCTAGAAGGAAATAAAGAATAAAAAGCAAATCAAGATAGAATCTACATCTGTTAAATACCTCTCATGAAGGTATGTATGCAAAACACAACTGTTTGCTTCTTGTTTTAAGCACTTATTGGAAATCCATGCCACCTGATGATATCTATTAATCTGCCACCTGATGATATATATTGATCTTTAATAGACGAAGGACATGAGCTCAAGTATTCTGCCCTAGGAAGTGTTAGAAAACAACAGCCTACTTTATTTGAAGTGCTACAAACACTTACAGAGAACTTTTACCCTTCATCATTATAATTTCTTGTGTTTGTTTTTTTAACCAAGTAAATAAATGTATTCTATGGTCTCCCTGTAACTGTTATTAGGGAACACATCCCATGCTAGACATAGAAGGTACTCATTTACTTTTAGACGTATTTTATCAACAATTGAAATCAAACAGTTAATACTCTTCAAATATTAGTCTGTTAAAGGATGGCATGCCTATAACTTTCAGGTGATTTGAACAGCAATTCACACAAACCAAGTAACTGCATTTTTTTTAAAACCACACCATTCCTTCCTCACAGCAAGATCCTTTCTTTGGGGATGTTTACGCAGCAGTGCTGCTGTAGACTTGAATCCTCTGGCCACTGTACCCCAGCCATCTTGTGCTTCTACCCCCTGGCAGTGGAAGACACCCCTAAAATTCAGGCTACCAGCATTCTGGTTGTGTGACTGTCACCTCAGGATGCTGCCAGAGCTGTTTCAACAGCTCCACTGTCTTGCTCTTTTTCTGGAGCACAGCTACATTGCATAAAACTTAACAAAAAAATTTCAACCCCAGAGGCTGTTTTAAAACTACCAGTATGAAGGCCCCATCACCTGGGGCTGGTTACACTTAGTTCTGCACTTTAATTACATGTGTATTCTAGTAACTGAACCTTTTTGCCCTACAGGCAACATTTAAATCAAATCACTATAATATTCAAATATGTTACAATAGTCTGACAAGTTAAAAGTTCCCACACCTAGAATACTGAGTATCAAGCAATTTTTGCATAGAAAAGGTAGTTTCTTTACCAAATAGCAAATGTGTAGTTGAATTATTGTGGTTTCTAACTCCTTGCTCTAAGTTACACAATGGGATTTATAATATTAGTTGCATATTATTATTATTATTTTAAACTACGTTATTTATGCTATTTGGTTATATCTATTACTTGTGTAAGCAAAGCCACAAGTGACAAGGTGAGCATTTGCACTGAGATACCTGCATTCCTTGGCTATGCAGTAACGCTGGCAAGTGATGCCAATTTGATTAAAATGGAAATACTTCAGTAAAAGATTAGTTTCTGGAAGTTATCACTGCTTGGTGTATTCAGCATTACAGATATTTCCATCTTAGTAAACATTATCAATACAGTTTTCTGCGTTTGCCTTTACTAATATCTCCATTCTTTCACGTCTATGATCATCTTAATCTGTGAGAAATTCTCTTTTTAGGCCTGTCAGGTTTTCTTTTTTTGTTTATTATCACTGTAAGAACATTCACATGTTTCACAGCAAATAAACCATCCACTAACAGTTAACAGTACTAAACAAAAGCTGCAACTATTTTAGGTCCATATTTACTGAATTCTATCCTAGACTATTTCCAAGAAAACACTAGAGGATAGAGGGTAACAAAAAAATAACAAGTCTGATTACTTTTTGCAACTTCAGAGAAAGTAAATATTAAAGAACAAGGAAATGCACAGATTTGAAATGGTTATGGTTGCAAGGAAAGGCTTTTACAAAAACGTTAATGGTTTATAGCAGAGAGAAAGGAAAAAGTTTTTGATAAAAAAGAAAAAAGGAGAGAGAAATTAAAGATAACAAGACCAACCAAAAATCAAACACACACCCACCACTGCCACCCCCAAAACGAAAAAATCCAACTAACTAAGCAAACAAACTCAAACCCAAATCAAAAATATCCAACCAAATGGGGAACAATAGGGAAAAATCCCCAAATGTTTGGGTGCAAAAGCAATAATCTGTATTTTAGCCATACTGAAGTTTAAAGAGCTGCAAGAATGTAAAATGCACAGGACCTTTATCTGCACAGAGGAAAAATCACCAGAGATGTGATGATTCTGTACAAGAGGCAGCCACTAATTAGCTGGACATTAATGAAGAGCATAGAGACACTCTGCTACCAACCCCCAATTCACCCCACATAATAATTCTCTTTTCTGGTGTTTCCAGTGCTCCTCTCACCTTCTCCACCACAATCACATCCCCTCCTGTTCCTCTCTGGCCACATATCATAATCTCAACACTACTGACTAGAAGGAAAGTGGTTGGACTAGAAGAAAACTGGGGGATGGAGACATCAGTTCAAAATCTTAGATAAAAGTTGAGGAGTCACTGATGCTGCCTTATAGAATATTTTTGCAGCCACAGCAGCAACTGAACAGGTCCTTGAAGGAGATACAGCAGTAATTTTAAACTCTGTGTTGACTTTCACCATCCCCTTTCTCTTCTGAAAAAAATCTCAGAACATTTCTGTTAGCACTGGTTTTATTGCTCCACCATGTTTATAGTTAAGTATTATTGTCTTTGCCTACAGAAGCTGTGCAGTATGAAGGGAGGTGCTGGCTGGGAACCCCCACCCAAGTGACAAGAATTGTTTGAAAATGAGACTCTTACCATCTCTTTCACGAGCACGAAGTGTTTGAGACCTGGACCTCTGGGCTGCAAGGCGCAGCTGAAAAGCTTCTGTTTCTCTTACTAATGTTTCAATTCTGGAAGCAGCAAGTTGGTAGACATCCATAAAACTTACAAGCACAGCCTTTAAAAAAAGAATAATAAAAGAAATCATCAGTGCCAGGCAAGATGTGCTGAAATGCCAAATAGCATACATCCAGATTCATTACAGAAGACATAATTTTTATTAATCAGAGAAATCAAACCAAGTTTTTAAGCCAGGCAAAATTTCAGACTTAAACATAAAAAAGGTCTAACATGGATTTTTTTATTTCTTCTAAAATCTTTAATATTAATAGCATTGAAGAAAAGCAATTGTCTGTACACCTTAATCACAGGGTATTTTGATGAGCTCCTTTTCCAACATGCAGTACAGCACTAAACAGTTGATAATATTTGCCATTTTAATTAAATACAAGACTCAGTGCAGGTTCAATTTCTGTTCACAAAAGTTTAACACAGTTTCAGACAAAATATTCACACTTTCAAAATGAGTTCACTTACTAATATTTCTACTCCACCGCAAAAAAATTAATTTGGCAGAAACAAAAGAAACACTGTAAACCTAGATACCTCTGAAAGTAAATAATTGGATTACAATATAGCTGGGAAAAATTAATTGTTTTCATGTATGTAATGGACAAATGACCCAATTATGTAATATTTATTGGACTGATGATAAAGTTAGCAGCACAAGAGAGCACAAAAGATTTGGCAGTACTGGTAATTTTATGTCTACCCTAAGTGACTTAACACTAATGAGATTATTTGGCTTCTTTACAACTGGTTAATTAAATGTTGTAAGTTATAGTTTTCCATTCAGATAATATGAAATGGGTTTTTTGAGTGTAGGTCAGTGCTGCAGACAGAAATAAATTCAGTAACACAAACGTGGATTCACAGCAATATTTGTAGCTTTCTTTTCCTTGGTATCACAATACTGCTTTTCAGAATATAAATTAATACCTCTGAAATCAATATTTCAATGTGAAGTGTAGGAAAGAGCAGTGGCAAATTGACCCCATCACATCTCTTCTCATCAGAAAGAGTCTCCAAAATGCCTTGGTGCTATGGTTCTAACCCTAAAAGAGGTTTCTTGCAGATCATAAGGCCTTTAACTGAAATGTTCTTATCACAGACTGACTAAAGCAGGTCTAGAGGATGTGCCTGCAAACAGTTCCGCTGCTTTTAATGACAAGTGTCCCTAAAGTGATTACTAACTGCTTACCTCATTCAGGATTGCAGGATTGCCCTTAATTCTATTTGGTATAGAGTAAAATTAAAATCAATTAACTGACTCTCAGCTCTAAAAGGCAAATTTCATAACAAAACCTCAATAATGTACTTCAAAAGTCATCAAACTAGAGATGAGAGGAGAGTGAGGGGAAAGGGGGAGATAAAGATGGGATAAGGGAGAAAGGGGAAAGGGAGAAAGCAGACAAAGGAAGGAGAAAAGGAAGTTCACAGTGAGACACTCTGAACGATTGGTGCTGTTTGTGTACATCTTCTTCAGAAAGAAAGAAGGAAGAGGCTGTCTTGCAAATGCTTCTGCAGTCATTAGGTCAAAAAAGAATGGGAGTTGGCATGGGACAAAAAAAAACCCCAAAAAAACAAAAACAAAACANAAAAAACCCAAAAAAAAAAAAAAAAAAAAAAAAAAAAAAACAAAAAAAAAAAAAAAAAAAAAAAAAAAAAAAAAAAAAAAAAAAAAAAAGCAGCTACCACTACCAAACTGGAAAAGCAGTATTTAAAACTGGTGATTGCCATGATGCCTTCCTGGAAAAGATGCCACCTGTGGAGCCTTTTGTGCAGCTCTAAAGTGGATCATCACTGTACTGGGGAAACATTTGTGATTCTACCCTTTGCCAGGAAAGTTCAGTTGTGCTAACCAAAGTTCAGAGGAATCTCATGGCCTTATATCTTACATATTTCCATCCTGCAGTGTGGAAACACAATAATGCACATATAATTTATATCTTGGTCACACTGGAATGTATGTATGCATACAAGAGGGCAACTGTGAGAAATCTGCAGCTTAGAATCTGCCTTTCTTGAATGCTGGATTTTGTGACCCTGATCCTGCAATTACATGCTGCATTGGAACAGAAAATCTACAGTAAATTGGAAGGAATTACTGCAGAAATGTACACACTCTATGAAATACTTGCACTGTTGGAGTTCCTTGCACTTCACTTGACTACCTGCCCTCCCTTTAATTCAGACAGAAGAACACAATGAAAGAAATATCTACTCACTCTGCTTTTTCTTCTCTTATTGGCAAAACAAAATATTCTGGTTTACCACTAATGTGCTCTGCACAGCTATAAAGACTAAGGCATGGTTTCTGTAGAAATATGGTACATTTTCAGTTAATTTCTCTTTTTTTTCTACTCATTGTTTCATCCTAGCAAAATTAGTATTTTGAAACATACAAGTCTTTAAACCTACATGTACAAAAAAGCTTCTATATTTAAACATCCCAAATAGCATTTTCTTTTAAATTAGGAATGCTCAAAACCCACAGTTAATTCTAGAACTGTAATACGAAAAAAGTCTGATACTGACCAAGAAGGAGCATAAAAATCTTGTCCTTTTTGTTAGATTATTTGTGGGGGTTTGGCTTTGTTTTGGTTCTGTTTTTTTTTTTTTTTAATTATTCTTTTACATATTGAGGGCAAAAAAGGGAGGTGGATAGAGGGATATTAATTTTCAAGTATATACACATTTCTCCATGTGCATATTGCCATCAGTTATTTAACACTATTTTATGCAAAATTCAAAGTCCCCACTATCTGTGAAATACCATATGCAAGAGTATATATGGAAATTATTTGTCTTTCAACTGTTCACTGCAATAGTTTTGAAGCTTTTTGCTCTGCACACCTTCAGAGAAGTCTGTCTGCTTGTTCTGCCTCAGGTGCAGAATAATAATAATAATAATAATAATAATAATAATAATAATAATAATAATGTAGCCAGTATTGTTCTAGACTCTAACCTGGAATGCTATAGCCTCTGGCCTGCCCCTCAGTGCTTCCTCTGAAACGATCTGCAGCTGCACCCTGGGGAGCTGCAGGCAGAACTCTCTCCTGCCTGCAGCAGCACTTGTCATCACGGCCTGAGCTCTGACCTAAAGGGAAAAAAAACCCCAGCATCAATGGTGATTCTCCCTCAGACACACTAACTGGGAAGAACCGGGTCCCCTTGAGCCTGTTGAGTGAACTTGCATTGATCACCAGACCTAAAATCCATTAATAAATTACATTAATAAATTAATTGCAAATAAATCTCTAATTCAGAGTACTGGGAGAGCATGCTATTAAAAAACCAAAAAAATCGGCACAGTTTGTTGCAGGTAAAACACAGTTTAGATCACTTTTCATGAACTATAAAGGAAAGAGAGACTTGAAAATGGTGTCTGAAAATAATATTAACAACAGTTTTGGTGAACACAGAAACTAAAATAATTATTAGACTCCTGTGTTGCTAGGAATTGAAGATTTAGTAAGGGAAATTGGCACTCCAAGGTAATAAAAACACTTCTTTTACTCTGTCCTCTCTAGATTAATAACAGTTATTTAAAAATCAGCCATTAGAGCTGCAGTTAAAAATAGCCCTTTCTCCTAAAGAATTAATATATACAGCTTCATTGGACCATCAAATAATCCTGTACCAGGACAAAATGGTACAAATCAGACACAACTTGAGATTATTGCTAAATTTAAAATATGCTTTTAGAAAGTACCATGTAGTTTCTGACCACAGGTCCTTACTTACTATGTTTTCTCCTTCTATTTATGATGTTTCAGAGGTTGAAGTAGGACACACAAAGCCACACATTTTATGGCCATCGTGTGTGTGACTCCACCTTACTCAGCAGAGAGTTAACCCCACAGTTAACAACATGCCAGTTGTTTGATGTTCCATTAGTCTTTACTTGGCACCCAGAAACAGTGGTCAGTGATTGAGGGGAAGAAAGTGAATTTTGTCATAACTTTTAAATCCAGAGTAAGAAGTTTCTGTCTGCTACAAACTTGCATTTTATTTCACTACGGTTTTTTAAGATGGAAGAAGTTGAAGGGGGAAATTTCAACTTAAGGAAAGGAAGTTGCTTTACTACAGCTTCTACTCCCTCCTTCCCTGAGAGTAAACTGTGATGTGTTTGGAAACACAAATCAGAGGGAACACTTCACATTCTTACCTCATGGAGGGTGGCTTCCACAGCTTTCATATGGTTAATGATCAACTCTCTGTTCCTATTACAAGAGAGAAACAAAACAAAACCAAAAGAGTAACTTTACAGATCTGAAGCTCTACCAATGTAGAAATCAATCTTCTGCTACTTTATAACTGTCATGTATTGTAAAATAAGTGTTGATAACTCAAACTGTCAGGATTTTCTCTCTCTTTTTCATATCTCCAATGCAAGCCCTACAAGTAGTTTCTGTACCACTATTTAGCATCTTTCAGTATGAAAGATGCTTCTGTTGGGGATAAGTAATTAAGATAGATGTAATTATAGGCCTGTCAATTAACAACTATCATGTCTTGGAGATAAAGGAAATAAAAAGACTAGCAGAATGATATTAAATTCTTGTATTGGAAAACATTGACAGATTCTGTCTATTTCACCTACTTTGCTTATATATTCCAAAGGGAGTTAAAAAAAAAAAAATTCCTAGAACAATGTCTTTGTCAATATTCAACTGCTATATACAGGGAAAAAAGCCAATTTTAAAACCACTTCACATTAAAATAACCTTCTCTAGATATATGAATGGCCACAAGGAATGATTTTTACTAAAGAGTGTAAAATAGGTTGGGAGAGGGTGAAAAGGGGCAAGCTTTCTGAAAATAATCCTTCCTCAGGCCACACCTGCTTTGATCCAATCATACCAAATAGCATTTATAATTTTAATTTGCTTGATAAACATTTCCTTGAGAACTATATGAATTATATTATTTCCCTGGTGTATAAAACCATTAAAGCTTCTCAGATATTGTTCTTCAGAGGTCGAATGATCCCAGGTATGCTGGCAAATTTTAATTAACTCAACTTCTTTTAAATCCTAGCCATGGACCAACAATATTCAAAGTCTGTACTCCATACTACAATAAGAGTATTAGATAACTAAGTCTGTAAGAATTTTTCTTTTTATCTGACCATATGACTGTTAGAATAGGTTAGTAATAAGTTCATTCAAGCCAAAGGAACACCTTTAGGCCCTGAACATTTCCTTCCACTCCAGGTTCTGGGGTAAATGGCATGGGTCTAAATCCCCAAAACTCGGAAATCAGCTGCAATATCTATCCTGTCCCACAAATAAGACTAGGTCAAAATGGGTTTCAGTCCCTTTGGCAGCTAAGACCTGTCACCTGACTGATGCTTCTGTACTTATTATAAATAAATTATATCTCTCTATAAAAAGATGGTGTGAAAATAGAGAGAACAAACAATCACCTCTTAAATAAAGAGAATGTTAAGGATCTGCCAAAGAGATGTTGCCAGATCAGTAAGACAGCACAGGCATTTTATTTGCCAGTTATTTCAGCACCCAGAATTTGGACCACTACAAATGGATAACAATAGAAAAAAAAGAAAAAGTCAGCTAGCATTTTGAACTAACAGTTTTGTTTTTAGAAGACTATCCCTGAATTTCAAAAAGACACAGATGTACTTTTATCTTCTCACATTACTTTGGCCAGGTCTAGAACAACCCTGCCCATGGGAGTAGGGATTTAACTTTTTCCCATTTTAAGTGACCTCCCCAAGGGCCCAGCTCACCTTGCTGCTGTGTGGAGGGCACGCTCTGCCTCCTGGACGCTCTCCTGCAGCCGGCGCCGGTCCTGCTCCATGAATTTGAGGAGTCTCTTCTGGTGGTTCAGAACCCTGTCTCTCCTCCTCAGCTCCTCCATTGCCTCAGAAAGGCTCTGCCAGCAGGCAGAGAGTAGAGTTACTCATCAGCCCAAATAAACTCCAGTTCATGCCATTGGCTACTGACCAAAGTGGAAAACAAGTTGACTGTGAAGTAGATTTGGACCACTGCACACTAAAGCTTTATGAATTTTCTACCAAAAAAAATCACTGACTCAGACCTCCCCCAGCTTGTAGTATATTTGCTGTGTACAAGTGTGTTTTAGAAAACAAAATTATTCTAGGCAAAATAAAAGCCTCACTTAAGACTTTTTCTTAAATTTTTAAAAACAAAACATGTAGAGCTCAGAACAAAAAAAAATCTTTGCTTCTTGAGCACCTTAGCATTCCAGCAGACTGAGTTGTATGTATGCATTTACTCCTGTTATTTTATTTACTGAAGAACTGCACTATTTGTCTTATTTAACAAAAGGCAAAATTCTGGTGACTGTTTCAGAAGAATAATCTTACCGTCAGAGATACATTTAAGTCTTGGCTTGTATCTGTGTCTAGACTGGAGTGCAGTTCTAGTCTATTGTTTAACTCCTGAAGCCGTTGCTCCTGTTCATGTAGAAGCAATTTTGCCTCATGCTCACGCTGTAAAGCATTAATTAATTCCTCATGCATGTTGTCTTGGGTGATCATTCTCTGGAAAGAGAAATAAATTGTGTCTGACTCTGTAACTGTACTCACTGGCTTCCCCATCTGACTTTCTGAGTTACACTTGCAAACATAATTAATTCTAAAACAAGTGCATGATTAAGATTAATAGAGGGTTTTTAACCTGAAGACAGATCACTGAACAATAAAATGGCAGACCAGTTTATTACTGTATTTTTTCTACAGAACACTCATACAGAAGCATGGCATTCATTTTTCTATTTAAATTAGCACCCTAGGTTGCAAAACATCAGTATTTAGCTGGAAATACATGCACATCAATGTCCAACATTTTAGTTGGATATCTTATCAACCCTTGTAAACACCTCTGTGGACTCTTTCTCCTCTCCCAAAACTGTTCCAGAAAGAAGAAATAATTCTTCAAGGAAAATCATCCTCTGCATTAGAAAAACAATTTAAAATGTCACAGTTTAATCTGACTGTCCTAGAACTGTAAGGGAATAAAATTTGTTAAGAATAAAATTGAAGATGATTAGATGTAACCTGGTCCATTTGAGTAAAAAAAAAAAAATCATCCATTTTACCAGGTAGGAATAGGAAGGAGGGTGGTGGGACCTCATCTAGTTACTGACAGGTCTACCAGCTACGATTCAGGCTAGGGAGCCACAGTGTTTCAGTAAAACAATCAGCAACAGCAAAAGACTCAGGGATTTGGTGTATGTCTGTTACTGAGAATGTAGGAGAGGTATTTTTACCCCCTGCCATAATCTTACTCCTTCAGGGAAACAGCCCCACTAAAATTTGTATTTTTTTTTATTACAATATTATATTATAACATTCAGCAGTATCCCTGCAGAGTTTAAACTGCTATATTTATACTTCATGAACTTCTCATGAACATACTCACTGAATACCATCACTCCACCCAACTTTACTCTGTAGAAGTGAAATCTACTTTTAGGATATATAAATCACATCAACATTTAGAAGGAATGTAAGAACCTGGGTTGCTGAAGACCAAACATGTAATTTATACAGAATATGTCCCTCTACAAATCAAAAGGAAGCACCAGTGGAAAATAGATATTTCTAAATACATCTGAGTTCTAGTGATATTTGCAAGGTATGTTTTCTGGAAAATCCTGTTAATGATAGATAGATTTTATACTTGCTTTTCAAAAGAATTAAAAAATGTGTAAAAAGAGGAATCCCTTTTAAGCCAGAGGGTCTCTAAATCAACTATACTTACATGCGGAACTGTATGTAATTGCTTTTGCAGTCGGTGGGCTTTTTCAGCATCTCTTTTCACCTCATCAAAAATCCATTTGAACTCTGAGAGCTGCAGCTGCAGTGAATGGCACTCTATCTCTGCTGTGTGAAGCCTCCGTGTAAATTCAAACACCTGCTGCTGCAAGATTCCCAGGTTTTTCTGTCAGCAAAAAGAAACAAATTGATGTGCTACGGTCTGCTGTTTCAGCAGTAAAATAAATCGTATTTAATAAGGATGGAGAAAATTAAGATTAAATTATTATTTTTTCCCTCCATCTCTAAAAGACATACACAAGTTCAAAAGTTTGAACTGCTTCACTTGCTGAGGGTTACTGAGAATTCTGTCAACAAGTACCTTTTTCTCCTAAGGCCCACAATAAAAGACAGATTATGAAAGAAAGAGAATCCTTTCATTTTGATTAAAGGGAAGAAGTTTATCTTTACTGAAAGAAAGGATTGTAAAACATGAGAAAAGAGAAAATAAAAATAAAAAAGAATCTTACTGTTTAGTTAAAGCCAAAAGCAATTATTTTCTCACAAGCAAACACAATTTTGAAAGAACTTGAAAAAAACCTTTTACTTGGATATACAAAACCTCCTCTAAAAACTCTTTGTCAATAAAAGATCTATTCACACCCTAATGTGTTTCAATCAATTCCTGATTGTCCATGTAATTGAATTCATTTTAATAGACTCATAACGAAAGTGAAACGAAATAGGTGGTGCTACCAAGAGAGCTTCACTGGTACGTGCTGTGAACCTTTTGCTTCCATGAAGGAGGACTGAAAAACTGCTCACCGTGCTGGGCAGTCTGTTGTACAGCCCAGATTCCAGGGCCCGGGCACTTATCCTGTGGAGTCCACACGCCAGCCTCTGCACCAGGGAGTCCCTGTCCAGGTAAACGATGCACCTGCCAGGGTTCAGCGGATCCATCTCCATCATCATGCTCAGCTTGTCCATCAGTTTGGAAAAGGAATTCCTGGCTGCACTGATGAGTGAGTGTCCAGAAAGCCAGGAGTTTGGGTCTTTAAGAAACAACAAGAAGAAAGAAACACCAGGCAGGTTCTTAGCTCAGATTTCCCTCACTACAATATATAATTCTTTTTCAATTGTGCAGGATAAAACCTGTAAGTGTTCTGAAACAGAGAATATTTCATCTGAAACACAGTTCAGACTTTGCTTTGTAAGGATGTAAATTCAATTTACTGAAAACAGCATGATCAAAAAGGAAAGCACCTGAAACTGAATCAAAACACATGTCCTTCAATGGCAGTCTTCCAAACTAAACATTCCAGTTTAGACTTTAGTCTTCTGGGAAATGCATCACTTTGTTTCTGTCCTGCTAATTCCCTTTATTAATATAAATTATCCATCCTATAATATTCTTTATCCTGTGACAGAAACATTGGGACTTTGAAACTACAAGTTAACAGAGAATCAGGGATGGCAGCAATGCAGAGGAACCAAGTGAACTTATATCCGTTCTCACTGGAAACTAAACTCTATAAACACACCTCAGACTTCTGCTTCCATAGGTCTATATACAGAAAGGATAAAATATCCTATCACCAGTTAAACAACATTAATCTGTTCCAACAGTACAGAGATATGATCTTCAGAGCTCTTCAGAGAATGTAGAAGAGGGCTGGGTTTTTTCCCCTGCCACAAACTTACTCCTTCAAGGAAACAGCCTCACTAAAATTTGTATTGACTAGCTCAGGATATAATCCCTAGTCAAAGTTGTCTATCAAAATATTTAGCAATATCTCTTCAGAGATATGATGCAGAATAGATTAGATAAAATCCTAAAAATGGAAATTATGCAATCACCCTGATTTTTTTTTAATATATTTCTGCTTCAATAATTTTAAACATTTAAAATTACCTGGTTTGCTAAGAACATCCTGCAATTCAGAGATAGAGCTGATTATTGCAGAATGGAGGTTAGAGCTAGTCAACCAGTCGAGTGCTTCAACACAATCCACTCCTTGCTCTTCAAAACCTGTGAAACAGAATTGCAGCTAGCAAGAAAACTGAATCAGATATAGCACACTGCTATCTCCAGCTCCTTCAGGAATTGACCAAAACTAAGCATGTAAGCCACAAATTAGTCAACTAAAAACTACTAAAACAAAAACAGATGTTAATCTTCTAGTTTGTAAAACATTTTTTCATACCATTTATCCTTGTAGGGGGAAGCATAAACTGCTGTGGTAACAGGAAGGGACAAGTAGACATAATCTCTAAAGAAAAATTAGAAATCCTATGCTAATATTTTAACTGGATCAGAAAGCAACTTGTTGTGGTTTTTAGTAGGAAATAAATATCAAAAATAGTTAATAAAAGAAGAGGAAATATTTTTTTAAAAACAAATGCTGATGGTTAATCATTTAGGAACATTGCAAGATGTTTATGCCAGAGTTCTGAAACCCATAACACAAATATCAAGTGTATCAGACAGTGTGAATCCATGTGTGTAGTTGCAACTTTACTTGCAATGCTTAACAGACTAGGCATTTCTTTTTAGAGTAAAACACCTTTGTCAAGAAAGAGAAAAATCATGAATCCACATATTTTTTCAGAGTGCTGTTCAATATGTCTTTAGGCCCCGGTATTGCTCTTTGTTATTCACTAAGCATGTAATTGGACACAGCATTTATCAAAAAGAGAAAACAACTCACGGGACACATTGCGCCGGCCTCGGGACTCCCCCACACAAACCCGGATCCCAATGTCTCCCTTCAAGCCTTTTGTCCAGATGAAGAGGGAACAAGAAGAGCGGGCCAGAGCTCTGAGCCTGCTGGCTGCCAGCACGGCGATCACGGCCCTCCGGAACATGTAAAGCAGGCCTGTGGTTCTCCTCTGCCTCAGCCTGGCATCATCTTGTTTTTTCTCCTCCCCAGCAGGGAGAGCGTGGATCAGGCTGACAATCTTCTGGTTGGCTAAGTCATGAAGGTTGGCCTGGTCCTGGAGAAGGTCTCTTTGGAAAGACATAGCACACAGGCGGCTGTAGAGAGGGCACAGGGCGCCTGACAGCAGCGCACAGGCTGCCAGAAGAGATGAACGCTCCCTCTGAATAGTTTTTAATGTATTTTTCACGGAAGCATTTTCGTGGGTGAGTTTCTCACAGTTTTTTTCCAGGCCGTACAGTTTTTCCCTGTTTCTCTGCGCTGTTTCTTCGTATTCCTGAGAGAGAAAGTAAAACAAACCAAATGAAGCCAGAAGAAATATTAACCACATAATTTTTACCTAGACAAAAGCTAAAAGAAAATTATCAATTTTCACGTTCAAAAAACACATTAAAGGAGCAAAAATTGTTGGTAATAATGATGATGAAAGTATCTCTTCTAGTAAACAGTTAGAGAACCAAATATGCTAAACCAAAGCAATAGTATGAGGAAAATTTGCAACTGTCAGCCATAAATGGACTTCTAATTTCTGACAAAAATCCATTAGTACTGTGACAGCCTACAGAAGGTCCAACAGCACCTGGCTGCCCACAATACAGTTTTATGAGTTGAGTTAACAATATGTAATTACATCATCCAATTTCAGAAAGAACACTGATCTATCAAGCAGAAAGAAAGTCAGTGTGAGAGGAAAAAGAGTAAGGAAGGCTGGAAAATAAAACTAGACAGATTGAATAAATTTTTCAGCGTACAAAGATTTCCAATCCCAAAATCTGCATCAAATACAGCATTATTCTGATGGAACAAGTTGCAGTAAGTCACAAATAACAATGCACACCTATTTCCTCTTTAACAACGCTTAAACAATGATATTGGTTTATCATTATAAGTTATGTTGTTTTTATTAGCCATGGTGGATTGGTTTGGGTTTTTTTTACTTTAAAAATACACTAAAATTACCAAACAACCTCAAACTGATGAGCACCTTAAACTACTGAAATAATCCATTAAATATTTACAAGAAAAAAAGAAATGAAAAGTTCACAGCACCATACCTGTGCTCTTGTGTGAGCTTCTGCCAGGCGACTTGAGTACTGCTGTTCAAGATATTTCTTTTCCTTCTGCCAGCAGTGTTCCTGTGCTTTCAGCTGTTCAGTCATTTTCTCAAAAGCATTTTCCTGGTTTTGCTGAATATTCTTCATATTATCAGTCTTGCTCTTGCAAATATATTCTAGTTGAGCTATCTGTGTGACAAACATTTAAAAACAAATTATTATTTATCTTTTTACTTTAACTGTACTTATTAAGCATAAAATCTAAATTGTAATTTGTTCAATATATTTATTAAAAATAAGTAAAGGCCTTTCAAAACAGATTAATTATTTAGATCTTGAAACAAAACTGGAATATATTTTGAAATAAATAATTTTATTTGTTTTAAGTTTTGCCATCCTTACACCACCTTGCAGATATTTGCCACCTTTTTTGTTGGACACCTGAACCAGACATTTCTCACTTCTTTGTTTTTTTAATTGCATTAAATTTTGTGCTGCTAAATTAGTAATCCAAGCATACCGTGCTTTAGAAGTTTGTGATGATTGCAAAAAATTGTTGAAAATCGGCCTTTAATTTTTTTATATATTTGTTTGTTTTGTTGACAAGCCACAACATTCCAGACTATTATTAAGTTTTAAGACAATTTCAGGAAATTTTAACGTACAGAATGTTTTTCTTACAAGTAGCTCATTAGTTTATGGTGTGTTTTAACAAGCATGAAGTGATTCACTCTGGGGGTTTAACACTGCATCTCCCATGCAAACTAAACAGAGGAATGAATCAAGCCACAAAGATCTCTAAATGCACACACCTGCACTTTGTTACTAGAAAATATCAGCAAGATACTTCCAGGCAGGTCACATAGAACTGCAGGAGAAAATTTTGTTCTCAAGAAAATAGGTACAACACTGTCTAAAATCCCAGAAAAGCTGCTAAGTACATGAGAAGAGCCATAGAGACTTCACAATAACAACACTTAATTAAAAAGCAAGAAACAATAAGACACAAGCCCCACAAACACTGCCAATAATATTCACCACCTTCCCTTTCATTCCCTCTCCTCTACTTCAAAAGAGAAATAAACCAGAACATGATCTGAAATCCTAAAGAGAGGCACAGCTGAGTCTCTGGAGCCAGTTGACTTATTTATAAAGAGGTTTTTTCCTGCCTAAAAACACAGACATTTCTGGGGAGAAAGGCCATGTAAGCTCACTTGCATGAAAATCACTTAGCAAAGTACAGCTCCTCCTCTAAACAAATACTGACATGTTTTATAATAGGTATTTCCTATTGTCTTTTTGAGTACAAAAGTCATAAACCAAAAGTTATAATTTTAAAAACCCACACACTGGCATTCTTTCCAATAGTACATCTGAATCTTAAGCATATGATTTAAAGATGATATTCCTGGAGTAATTCTATTTTGCCTCTGAATTATGGCAAAACAAAAACTTGCTTTGTGACTGTAAATGACTACATTTTCTGAATTCATCAGTAAGAATAATTTATCCTTTTTTTTTAATTAGGTCCTTGTGGCTAAAGCTGGATGGTGCTGAGCATCCTGCACAGAAAGTGGAGCTTTGGGATTTCACACGTGCTCCCAAGTCACGTAGTCATGCCCACAGCAACAGCATAAAACTGAGCTGTGGACGAGCCACAGTTAATGGTACTCATTTGTTGATGTCCAAATCCTTCCTGGGAGATCAATACATGTCCTTTTGAACAAGGCTGCAATGCCACTGAACTCAGCAGAGGTGCCTGGGGACACTTACCTTCTCGGTAGCCCTGTGGAAGTTCAGGATCAGGGCATCAACATTCTCGTGCAGCAGGACACAAAGCTCTGTCCAAGACAGTCCATGTGCAGCTTCTGGTGGCTTGACAAGCACGTGGCCATCAGCCAAGCGCTGGTACAAGCTGAGGAGGATCTGTAACTCCTCCTGGAACAACAAGAAAATTTAACTGTACCTGGGCAACGTGAGAGATGAGTCGTGTGCAGTAGCAGGTGCAACATGCAGCTGAAAAAAAGCCCACAAAAAGCTCATTCTCAGGCCTTTACAGAATTCCTCAATTCCTTTCTAATATCTGAGTCAGAATATTGCATACTAGTACAGCAGAGTAAGAAAACATATTTTACAAAATTTATCTAATTAGACTTAGTATGTAAATAAATTATGCAAATAAAGCCCAGTGTTACAGTCATAACCTGACACAGACAAAAAAATTTTCCATGCTGTTTCATAAGTGCAATTTATTCATCCATGTTGATAGTTTCAGGTGCATTCAAACTGTGCCTGCTTCAAATGCCTCCACAACACACAGAAAATTGTCCAATTGGCTTGGCAGCACAACACACTCTAAATTCTTTATAAAATTTGTTTTGCATTGATTATATATGATTAAATAGTGGGCCAAACTAGGCCTACAGCTTCATCTGTCAAATTCCACAGGCCATGCCTCATCCATTTACACTGATTTTAGTCAGCATGATAATAAATTGATTCAGATTATAAATAAACTTTAGCAACAACAGCATGCAATAGAAATTCAAGCCTTCTACTTTTAGCACATACATGCAACTTAGAAACTTTGATTAAGATAATAGAAAGCTGTATCTCCAATGCCATAAGAATTAAGTAAGCCACTGTATCAGTAGAGTGACAAACCAATGAAAGATTATCAGGCTGGAGTGGAAAGAACATATTCAGGGTGTCTAAGAGCAGAATAAAATATCAAAAAGTAATGTCTAGGTCAGGGAAGCAGGAAGGGAAAATGAAGGGAAGAGAACTCACTGACATTTTCAGACAATATTAGCATAAGTATAGTGAAGACCAATTGTCACTATTTTAAATGTTATCTATACTTAGTTTCTGCTACAGTCTTCTGCTCTTTCACTTTTTGAAGCAAAATCAAAGCTGTCTCAACAAATAAGCAAGTAAACAGGACCACACACAGGCATTCCTGCTTCCCAAACAAATACAAAAACCTTCAGGAAAACGCAAAGACATCCAAGGCAATAAATACCCAATCTCATGAAGGCACCGCTAATACAACTCCTCAGAAAATTAGTATTTTTATTACCCGTTCAGGACAGTCCTGTGGTTTGAAATCCTTTCAGTAAAACAGTTGAAACAACCAACTCTATGAATATAACATTTCTTTTAATGAAGACAATATATCCTTTTTTTTTCCCCTTTCAGTAACATAACATTAATTTTGAATACACCATTAAATACTGTTTGCATTGCCAGAAACCTTGATCATGAACAGAGTTTTGTCCTGAATTCTTGTCAGGTATAACATATATTTTACTAAGGACCACAAAGAGAAATGGAAAACTCTTACCACAGCAATAGCTAGCAAGCACTTAAGGTTTCTAGCAGAAAATTGTAATTGTATTTTGTAGTTATAAATAGCAATCATTACTGTCTGTAGTTAGGGCAGACAGTTGCTTTTATCTCTTTGTATTCCTTTTGTGCCTGATAAAATTACTTTTTCAGACTAACTAGACCAGCAAATGTCTTTTAATACATTACTGTTTGCATGGTAGAAGTTGTTATTCTCCCAGAAGGAAAAGAGGATTTTGATTTTATTTTTCTTCAGCTTATTAATTACAAATCTGCCTAGGCAGTGGATAACACTGAGACAATGTGTGGAATAACTCCATCAATGGAACAAAAGACACCAACAAATCTGAAGACTCTCTCATGCAGGTCTCTGCTTCTGCTTACTAATGAGCACAATTCCCCTGTCAGCAGGGAACAGACCACGTTTACCTTCCATACTCAGACCTCCAAGAGAGAAAGAGGAAAAATCTGCAAGCCAGCACCAAAAAAAGTTAACATTGCTAAGGGTAGAAATGCACCAAATGCTACCACACAACAAAAAGAGAGATTTTCTAGACATGTTAAATTCTTTATTTTGTCCCTGCTGTTATGCAAAAAGATGGCAAAACAGTTTTATTCAAAGCTGAGTTGGGTAAAGACAATAGAAAGTCTCATGTAAGACAAGAAAGATTTCAGAAAATAATTCAGTAAAATACATCCAGTGTCCCAAATGCGGAGCAAAACAAGCAAATAAACAAAACAACAACAACAAAAAACCCTTCTGCTTTGCCACCTCCAAACAGGCAATTTTAAAGCAATTTTTACAGCCAAATGCTTGAAGTAAAACCAAAAGGTTGTATGAAATAAAAATAAACAGTTCTACAATGGTAGCTAATGAAAAAACTTGGATAGAAAGACAGAACATTCTTCAGGAGGAATCATATTCCATATCTACAAAATGCCTTCTTGGTTAGGAATGCAAGTACAAGTCACTCACACTTTTAAAATAACTGTTTTCTGCAAATACCTCTTCAGTTAAATACACAGCATATCAATTAAAATATATTTTCAAATTAGCTTCTCCAAGATGTTAGTTATATTCATTCATGTTTTAAAATTTAAAAAAGTAACATAAATACAATCTGGTTAAGAAAATAGCAGAGTTCTTCCACAGCTCAGCACAGAAAATGCAGAATATTTTCACAACAAGTTTAAAAAAGCCTAAACAATGGGTGCCACAGGCTTTTCTCCTTACCAATGGGCCTTCCTCCACTAATTGGCTGAAGCTGGTTTGGGTATTCTCAAGTCTCCCAGAACGGTGTTCAACCACCTTCTTTTCCTCAGTCACCTCTTTCACTTGCATGTTTGAGGCTGAAGCCTGTTTTTGTAAACTGGAAAGTTTCCACAGCAGGATGTTTATATCAGCATTAATTTTGTCAGGTGCACTATGTGCTTTTACAGGATAATCAATGAATAAGGCAGATATCACGTTAGCATGTCATATGGCTTCTGAAGCTGCTTTGCTTTTTTTTATCAAATGAAGAAACGTATATTTCTTCTAAGACTTCTCAAGTGCTTATGTTCTCAATTACCAAGCCTTATGTTATGAAATTCAATTGATTATTTGGACATGGCCTCTAAATCTGATATAATAAACAGAATTCATCATATTTTAATTAACACAATAGCTCTCTTCAGAAAGAACAAGTCACATCTTGCATCATCAACCTTGATTTCAATTAGAGTGCTGGCTCCTAAGGCTTCCACATGCCTGACTATATTCTGGCATGACTTCTAAAGCAGACTATCCAAAATTTTAATGAGTTCTTGTACTGTATAAGTCCAGAAAACAGATATATCAAAAGCCTGGCATGGCTAAACAGGCAACTGATGAGAAAAACTACAAGGCCAAACAACAGGGTAAAGGAGACAGAAGCAGGGACAGGAATCCAAGGAAGAATTTAGAAAGATTGCCTGAGTACATGGGCATGGTGTCAGGAAAAAGCCAAAAGCTCATTTCAAATTGATGTTTGCAAAGGATGGCAAAGGTTTTTATAATACATCTCAGGTTTTAAGTATCTTACTAAAAACATCTCAATAACCATGAATCATTAATGACTCCCTCAGGCCACAAACTTCCTTTCTTGTAAGAAACCCAGTTTCTTTTGTTATCTACTACTCCTTGTGTGAATAAGTCAACATAAATACCTGTGTATACAGACCCATATAGTCCTTGCCTGAAAGAGACATCAACTCTGTTCAGTCACCACAGACACAGCACGTTGTGCTGGGCAGGAAGCGTATCCCAAATAATTTCATCTGATCTCACACATTTCAACTGTTTTTGTAACAAGTAAAGCTTTCTACAAGAATTCAAAAGCTGGAAACAAAGGTTGTCCATTATAAATGATACATAACTGTTTGACAGGAGGCTTAGAGATTCATCTGGCCCACTGAAACGTTAAAAATGTTTTCATAATAATATCAGTGTGTATAGAAAAGCCATCTGTTCTCAACCTGTCAGATAAGTTTTCCTACATTCACCCTGACCATTACTGGAGACTGCACCCTATAATAACTCCGATTTTCAACATTTTTGCTTTGAGAAATAATCTGTAACAGATCAGTTATTATCTGTACCCATTCACAATGCCTGTGGTTACTGATGTGGACCGCTTTTTAATGTATTGACAGGTACTGAACCTTTGGTTTGGTTTGGCAAATCACATTCGATTGTGTTGTTTTATTCTGGCTGAAAATTGTAGGGAATATAAAATATAAGTTATACTCAAGCTGTCTACTGCCATTTCACAAAGGAAACTTACACATTTTTTTCTCTCTCATGTGCATTTTCTGACTCTCTGAAATCTCTCTTGATATTTTCTAATACTGAAAGAGCTTCTGTGCTGCTGCCTTTTTGTGTTTTCAAAGCATCTTCAAGTTCTTGAATTCTTAACTACCAAGTGATAAGAAAGTAATTAAGGGAAGTTAGGAAAAACTATCATGGTCTTTAAAGCTATTCACTGTTCTGTTGTGCTTTTTACAGGTGAATATATTCTATTAATTCTATGTGGAGGAATATACACAGAAAGCATTGAACACGTAAAAATACATCAATACACAGAGTTCAAAACAGAGAGAAACAGATATCCTGAGCAAAACCACCTTTTGTTCTCCTTCCATGATGTTTGGATTTTCCTGTTTTCAGTTATTTATATTACTGAAGTTTTTCAAGGGAATTCTATTTTCAAAGTAGATTCATGGGATTAACAGTAAAAGCTACACTTCCACTCAGAACAAAGCACTTGTGGAGCTTGTTCTTGTATATAAACAAGGAGGAAAAACCAGTTCTTCACCCATAAAAGATAAAACTCTAACTTCAGGGAGTGTTACCCTCCCTGTTACTTTGTATGTTGTAAAAGTAGGGAGGAAATCAAGAAAATGAAATAATCACTTCTTATTTCATCATCACTTCAGAAATCTAAGTGCCTATATTTAGGGAAGGTTGTAAGAAAATAACTGACTGAAGAAGTGGCAATGCTTATTTTTTTTCCTCAGAAAATAAGGAAAAAAATGAGATTCCTCTTTTTTCCTCACTTAGTTTTTCAAAAATCCACTATGAAGGGCTTGTTAGTCAGTATGAGATTACTCAGTAATAATCATAAAGCTTTTTCACACTTTTTTTTCAAATAAACCTTGATTGCTTTACTGGGAAAACCCTCTGTGCAAGAATTTATTATTCAAGTATATACATTACATTTTTTTATATACTGAAACTTCAGTAGTAACTGTAGATATCATAGCTTTGAAGCTGAAATATGCTCTGAATAATTATATTTGAAATTGCAGTCTCAGAATGCATTTATCTCTCACTCTTAGAAAAGTTGGATGTATGCACTGTTTCTCCAAATTGCTCCATGTGCCCATTCCAAAGATACAGGGCAGGATATTTAAGCAGTGGTATAGAGTTTAACTCTTCTGAAACATTTCCTTCCCCCTAACTGTTTAAATGCTACTTTGAACTTCCAAACATAAGAAGGTGACACTTTATTTTAATATTTATTCTAATAATTTGAAAGCTCCCTGAAAATAAAAAAAATTACATTCTTCTATTGCATTTTACAACTTTGACGCTCATCTACTCAGTGTTTTCACTGAAGCAAGGAAGTCTCAACATTTTTGGAAGATTGTACCTTCACAAGTTCATAGACTGTGTTACTGTAAACTTGTACAAAATAGTTAATAAAAAGTTTACCTGCATTATTTCTGAAGTGTATTTGCATTCCAAATGTGCTGCTCTTGCTGCTTCAGTGTTTTCTTCCTGTTTCCTTGTTATTGCTGTAGCTGCCTAAAAGTACATTTTGAAAATATTTAACTCCATAAAGATGATGACATCACAGAAAGACAACTTTATTGGTTCAGTATGTTGGGACTCCATAGATCAATCTGTTATATCTGAATTACCTGCACTTTGGAACTGGCAAAAATCATACCAATAAATAAATAAAAATAAATAATTTATTTTTAAAAAGGAGAGAAAAAATACATCTCTAGAATATTACAATAACATTTTCTATTTAGTTAAAGAAATTTACAAATAATTATGTACTTGATTATTTTTTTTATAATCACAGATACCTATGCCCAGATAAAGGCCTAGACACAGAATTTCAATGGCAAAAATGCTTTAGCAAAAGCAGTAACTGAAAAACTGCTATAATAGAAATTTACTTGCAATTTAACTACAGTATTTCCTATCAAAAAAATCTTTTGAGTTTGACTGATGACAGAATTGAAAAGAAAAATTCATCCCAGAATGACTCCTGCCTTCAAGTGATATCACAAAGATCAAGAAAAAGAATTAATATTAAAGTGATTTGAGACAGGAACATTTAAGGTTACATAGATACAAGTGAAGTTATTGATTTAGAAAATTAAAATAAAGTAGCACACGTGTGAGACTGAATCTTCTAAGCACTTCAGTGAGAGAAACATTAACAGAAAATAAGTAAATAAATACTTTTATTATAAGGCTGTTGGCAATAATTTTAAACTTTGCATAATCTCTAACGCACACACAAGACTTTACAAACAGATATCTATGGAAGGTCTGTGAAAGAGAAAATCAGCAACAGCACAGAGCTTGCCAAACCTGCTCCACAATAATATCTGCAAAATTGCTTAAACTTTGCCTCCTCCCACGAGATTTATCTGCTTAACATACATAAAGAAAACAAAATTCACAAATCCTGCACAAGTACTCCCCCTATACTTCGATGCTGCTTTAGAGCATTTTCACAGGGACAGAAACTCTTCCCACCTGTGTGAACAGAACTCACCTGTGAGCCCACCCCTCCTGCGAAACTGCTGCTCAGCACTGTGCTGCTCCAACACAGGGCTCTCAGAGCCCAGCTCGGAGATGCTGGGACTGCCAGACTGGCAGAAAGCCTTACCTGCAGCTCCCTGAGCAGCCTCTCCTGGCGCTCAGCCTGGAACTCCAGCTGGCCAGCCTGGAGCCGCAGCACCTCGCTGCAGCCCTGGTGCTCTGCCTCCAGCTCCCGCAGCTGCCTGCCCAGCCTCTTCAGGGCAGCCTTCAGCTCCTGAGGACAAACAGCCAAATTAATAAATAAAAGCATCGGGAGGTGGTTTTTCTAAGATAAAATATTGCAGCAGAGAGTTCAAAGGAGGAGTGGAGACCCTTTTGGAAGAGGTTATTAAAATCTAAGATGTTAGCACCTCAGCAGAAGTGTTTTCCCAGCAGCAGACACACTCTTCATTCACCACCAAGTAATCTCTGCTGGCTCAAAAATCACTGGTGGACATGACCTTCTGTGATAACACCAAAATCAGAGCCAAATCTCCACAGGAAACCATTCCCAAAAAGAGTACTGCCCTTCCAACCTCTTCCCTCTCCCAGTTTAGTGGCAACGCTATAAACAGTTAGGTGCATTTGCTGAAATTGTACCAAAGTTCTCTTTTGTTCTGGCTGTAATTGCTAAAACTTCCAATCAAATCAGAGATTTTTTAGAAATTATTACTTCCACAGACTAAATAATTTTAATTTCTGCTATTCTGAGAAGAATTTTCTTCTGTCTAGAAACGGAATCACTTTTAAAAATTATCTATAAAGGTCTCAGTAGAATAAAATTACTAAGCTGGTCCCCACTCCAATTTCTTCATACAGAAATTGAGCCAAGTTGCAGGTTGGGATAATTACTAATTACTGGACTCCACAGCTCTATGGAGTCACTGCCACAAAACCCCCATAGTCCACATGAATTTGGATTAAATTAAAGCTAATTCTCTAGATTTGCCTTTACAGCAAGACAGTGAACAGGTTTCTTCCCATCAGAATGCAACAAATAAATAAATAAATAAATAAACTAGCTAAATTAACCATTTCTACAAAAATATACACCTGAAAAATACAGAAATATTATTTTCATCCGGTTTATCTTCCAGATATTAACAAAGGTAAGCTGGGAAAAGTGGAATAACATATAAAAGTGGAATACAGATTTTGCTGTAAAATAGTACATGTAGACTTTGAAAGATTTCATACTGGCAATGTAATTAATATTAGTAGACTAAAATTGTCAGGAATACATCAATCTTGACAAACAATCAGCGTGAGCTGTAGGGTTTCAGAACCTTGAAGTCTCTGAACTTTTCAGACGTGGCCTGACTGTTTAATACTAACCCAGTAGTCACCTGTGCATATTTGCTCACGAAAAAACACGACTTTCGGGGTTTTTTTTAAACTGCGTGTAAACGACAAAATTTCACGAGTATTCCAAGGAAAAACAGAGCTCCTGTGAAGCAATATTGTATCCTGCCTAACCACGAGGTGATGCTATTGCCCTTCCTATCAGCTCCAACACCTCATCCCGTACCAGGGCACACCCAGCAGAGCACACCACGAGCCTGTCACAAAATAGAGAGGCTGACTTTTCCCACGTGTCTTAGGGACACTTTTCAATACTCTAGGCTGACTTAATTTCCATTTCCTCAGCATTTTCAAAATCGAGTTCAGAATTACAATTCAAGAACTGCAGTTTTTCCAGCCAGGATTTGCCTACATGTTTAGAATCCCATTTCTCTGTACAGATGAAGACGACAATAAAATCTCTCTAGCTTTCATTTTATAACTCAGAATAGCTAAAGAAGATTTAAACCAGGCCTGTAAATGCACAACACAAAAGGCTGGAACACATTAAATATCACAATTTATAAACGCAGATATTTCTGATATTTATCTGACAAGTTTAAACGTATTAAGCTTTCAAGTGACAACTACTTGCAGTCAAGTCCAGATTTAACAGTTATGTGGGCATTTTTTATTTCTTGGAATTTTATAACTATACATAAGATAACTGCAGAGTGATGGGCAAGGGAGTAGTTACAAAAGGAAAGTGGGAAAAGGGAATGTTTTTACTAGTGAAGGCAGGCTAGAGTTTGACACTGTGCAGTGAATCACATTTTCCTATCAGAGACTTCTAAAAGTTCTGAAAGACTTCTGAGTTGAGACTTCAGGACTCTAAAATCCTACAGCTCATGCTGACTTGTTTAACAAGCTTGATGGAGTCATGGCAATTTCAGTCTGCTAATGTTGATTACACTTCCAGCAATTTTGTAGCTTTAATACCAACAAAACACCTGCCTGTACAGAACACCTTTCCTTCTGAATATACATCCACTGACAGATAATACCATGTCCCAAGCAATCCACTGCTCCTTTTTGTCCTTTTTTTGAGGACAAACATCATTTGAGAGAGTACAGAATACTTTTTCAACACTGTTCTTTTGATGCAATATTAAACTCTCTGAAGGTAACTTCTACAAGGCACTGCACACAAAAGAAGGCAAGACCCTTCCAGAGCCTCCTCAAACTAACTCAGCCTATTTATTGCTAGCCAGACCTCAGAGCACAGCCTGCTTTTTCTGACAACTTGAAAAATAAAACTGCATCTAAAAATAGGTTTCTTCATAATAGCTAATAGCCTAAATGCAACCCTACCTTTTTAAAAATCAGCTTTGAGTAAAAACTGGCTTGTGTTTCTGCTGCTTTTGAGAAGGACCTCAGGGCATCACCTGCCAGTGCACTCCTTTGTTTTTCACTAACACTTGTACTGATAACTTGGTTTAGGTGTTTACCATGGCACAACACATTCCACCAAAGCCAAAAGGGTGTGACACACTAAGTGCAGCTTTATAAAGCTGTATCCTTCAGAACTATTCTGCAGTATTTGGATATTTGGGGGATTTTTTTTTTCCCCTAAGCCAGAAAAACCCCAACCCACCACACACTTTGCATCAAAAAAGTTCCTGCCAGCATCTCATGGAACTTTCCAACTATTAAGACATCATACCTGAAAAGCCTTCTCTGCTTCAGTTTTTTCTTTGATAAGGAATTCCATTTCAGTGTGGTAAAGTCTGCGGATATCATCTCTCTCCCTTGAAAATCTCTGCTCTTCTTCTTCCCACTGCATCTGAGCACTTTGAAACATTTTCTTAGTCTCTGCCAATTTCTGCTCATGTTTATCGTTGAGTACTATTGTTTACAGAGAAAGAGAGAGAGAAAAAGACAAGTAGCACTGCAAAGAATCATATTCAGAAAAAAATGTATAATGGTCATAAGTTCTTTGGTGTATTGTGATATCCTGTGAAACACTGCGACATTAACACTTCCAGTTTCATTACAAAGAAACAATCAAATTTTGTATTCCCATACAAATTTTGTGTGCTTTCACACAAGGACACAGGAATGCTTTGGAGACTTTTACAATTTAAAACGTTTCTCCTCTTGGAAAAGAATTAAAACTCAAGTTAACCCTTTCAAGTGAGCCCTCTATAGCACGGGGAGCTTCATTTCATATTTCTGCCACATTTGGCCTGCTTATTTCCAAATATCTATTTGATATATTAGTCTGTTTCAATTGATTTTAAGATCATTTTAAATATAGATAGACACCAGCCACATGAAAAAGGCTGTAGGAAAACCTAAGACAGGTTGGGCTAGCAAGCAAAGGCTTAACTTTTCAGGGAGAATTTACTGCTGCTCGAGAGATTTAAGTCTTCACCCCAGCAAATGCTCCAAGGTAGGGAAATACTGCATATACACTTCTGTGAAAGTTTAAATGCCAAGGAAAACTTATTTTCCTACCAGCAGTTTTACCAGGAACTTTTCTTTATTTCACAGACTGCCTTTTCGATCAAAATATTTTGCATAGTTTTTTATGTTACTGAGTACAATTAGCCATGTTGGCATTTACATGATCACCACTTTCTAATAGATTTTTATTTCAAATTCATCCCATTTTTCTGGAATTTCTTTCTAGCTGGAGAAGAATGAAACAAACAGAAGAGACACATTAGGATAACAGAGGATTAATGGACACAATGATGGGGAAGAGCTGTCAGGTGTCAGGAAGTAAATAAGAGCAGCAGGAAGACAATTCAGATGAAATATTAAGAAAATGTATAAATGAGGTTCTCTGTCCAAAGAATTAAATTGGGATCATACCAAAGCACCACACAAGGTGTAGAAGGCTCCAGGTGACCAGGAAAAAGCAGCAGTGTTTTACAAACTGCAAAAGAACTGAGAAGCAACACCAGGATGATTTGGCTTCTTTGACACTTGTCACAATAAAAATGAAGCAAATAAAAATAAAACCATTTATTAAAAAAAAGAAAAAAAAAGAGAGAAAAAAAGAAAACCCAGTTTGAGAAATTTCAACCTAATGCAAGATATTTATAATTTCTGTGTTCTCCAAAGGAGTGAAAGTTCAGCTTCCTTATTATCTTTAAAAAAATCCGGCACTATCAGCCCTTCCAAGTTTCAGAGTCCCCTTCCACCCTTGTAAAGTTGCAAACTCCAAGAGGAGAGCTCCAGTCTTTTCAGTGAATGCCCAAGGTTCACAAGTACATCTGCTGTACTAAATTTAAAGGGTATTATATTCACAAAGGTAATTAAAAATGCACCTCCCTGATTTGCAAGTGTGAGAAATCTCTCTCTGTGAAGGATTAAGAAAATCTGAGTTTCTGAATGTAAAACTAGTAGGGAAAAAAATGTTCAGGTAAAACCCTTCCTTTCCACATACTACTGTCAAAAACCACATTATCTGTGTTAAAAATACCCCAAAGATGACATGAAGAAACCAGACATGAGCAATGAAAAGCTAGAAAATGTGAAAAAGATGAAAGAAAAAAGCATTATGACAAGTCCTGGGAAAAAAAAATGTTGGAAATAATGTAAACAAATGTACAGAACTAGATTTTTTTTCCCCTGAAATGGAAAAGGAAGAACTACTGTTTATAGTGACAAGCAGGATGTGGAGATGGACACCTTAACTGCAACTTTTTACACAGACAGCACCAAGGGAAGGCATAACAGAAGGTAAGGAGGAAGAGGAAAACAAAGGTTGATAGGTTTAGCAGGTTATACTTAATTCACATGAGACAGCAAGAGTTTTGTGAACTCTTATGAGCTTTACAAAAGCAGATAAGGAAGGCATGGGAAAGAAAGAGAGATCCAAGAAAAGCAGCAACTGGAAAATTTTATTAAGTCCCTGCATGTTTTACTAATTTGGGACTGATGCAGACTTTGGTAAATGTTTGCTTTTTTTTTTTTTTTACAATTACCTTGCAGTTCCACAAGTTTGGTTTTTGCATCACATAGCTCATCTTCTGCAGAATACATTTGCATGTGGGCCTCCTTTCTGACCATTGACAGTTCATGCTCCAGACCTCGACGAAGAGCCTCTCCTCGCTCAAGCTCCAGCCGTAATTTCATCACCTCCTTTTCATAGTGAGACATCTAGAAAATAAATTTGGTTCGGAAATTGCGTTCACAGCTGCCACCTTATCCCATTTGAACTTGAAATACAGTCCTGCAACTTCACATTTATGCACATTTTAGACTTTTATGGGGTTTTATGCAAGCTGATCCTATTCCTAGCTTAATTTCATGTACGTTAAACATACCACTCCTGTTTCTGCAAACACCACCTTAAGAAAATAAAAGTTACAATACTGTCCTCTTCGTGGGCCTTAGAGGAAAAAATGCCCAACAGAACCATTATATTCCACAGGCAATGTTCTAGTGACTGTATTTGACACCTAGAAAAACAGTCATGTTGGGTACTAGACTATCAGACAGCTGGTAACTCACTGCGTAAAAACATAAACTTCAGTCCAGTGATGTTCAGTGGTAGAGCAGAATGCTATAAAACACAACAAACTGAGAATGGAAAGTCAAAAAGGGACCTTATCCAGATAAGAAAGATAATCTAGTCATTGCTGCCAAACACTGAATCCAGGAAATCACATTCAAACCATTTCAGCACAAGAAGGTGGAAAGTAAAACACACGTTTCCTCAGAACATCTACAAAGAAGCAATGTATTTGTTATCAGGAACTTCATTAATGGGAAATAATTTACCCCTGTTGCTAAAGGTTTTCCCTGATGTTGGTGTGGCAAACCTAAATGAAGTAGCAGGGAGAAAATGTTTCTTTAATATTTTCTTTAGTTTGAATATCATGTTCTCCACTAGCAAACAAAAGAAAAGGTGGACACAGAGTACAGCACTGGTTGCAATCAGCTTTGGGTCTGCTGCTACTCCACACACTGCACACTTGCTGATGCCAAAGTGGCAGCTGATATCCTGGTGCAAACTGTGCTGCTGAATTCTGATTGCCACTAAAGGTAACAATTCTGTACTTAGCAGTTTGTCAGGGGCAGCTGGTGCGGGTACTCATTCGTCTGTTTGCAGTTAAAACAACCAATAAACCAGGTTTGTTGTTCTGTATGCATTTATTTAGAGATTCCTGCTTCTTCCACAGTGGCTTCCTCTTGTCATGCTCCCATTGCTCCATCAAGGGTGGGGTGATTCCATAAAATGGATCTCTGGAATTACCGGGATTAAAACACTCAAACAAACAAACAAACAAATCATGTCTTACACTGAGAATTTGATAGCTGGGGGTGCAAAGTATTCTTCTGCATGATTTTGCTGTGGTGTGTAGTGCTCAAGTTACCTACACAGAACTCTAACTATTAGCAGTGACAGTAAAAGTGCTGTCAGTTCCTATGGACAGGTTTGAGAGGTCTGTACTTTGCTACTTCTCAACTAGTGACTGTGATTCTGATCCTCCTGAGGAGAGTATTATTTTAAGGAAACAAATCACACTTATTCCAGGAGTAAAATAAAGCAAACAAACAAAAAAAAATAAAAGTTCTTACTTCCAGGTTGCGTTGATTGATTAATTCCAGATTTTGTTTTTCAGCCTGACACAGTTTCCTTCTCAAATCTTCAACAGTGTCCATTTCTGGTGGATTTCCATCCTGAGGTAACTGTGGCTCATGTATGTCATTACATGAGCTGAAAAACATTGATGTTTTCCAGAAATATGAGTATTCCTTTGAAGTTTTAATGCTCCTTTACTTCAATTACCCAGTCATGGGCTTGGAGTTGTAAACATTCATGTAATTAAAATTACACCGTGCAGTTCTCATCATATGGTTACTCTTTGACAAAAGGTTTATATAGAATTGCTTATTCTGCAAGAGGCAATTTCCTAATTTCCCTAATTTTCACTACTATTTTGGTTAAAATAAAATCTACTTGGCAATTAGCAGAATAAGACCTGTAGTACCAAAAGCAGTAATAAAAGAGTCAAAACAAACTTCTATATATAAATTGAAAAAATGGTATAAAGATACATATTTAATTAACTAGTGTAATAATTCTAAGAGAAATTATTCAAACTTCAAACTGGAGAACTTTTAAGTTATTTCAGCATTTGAAAATCAGTGTTCACATTATTTGGTATCTGTTGGTTTTCATATTATTTTTAAGTAAGTCTGCAATTATTATTTGCTCCCACAAAAGTGCAAGAGTTCATGGGCAATAAATATGAAATATATTGTAAAAAGAAATATGACTAAATTAAGTAGTAAAATGGTGTCATATAATACAAAACCATAAATATCAAAATAACTTACCTTTGTCCATCTGGAGTATTATTTACAGAAATTACAGTGTACTGGGATTTAATTAATAGATTTGTCTAAATTAAAAATGACCACTTTATTCCTAGATTTGTGCACAGCCACAATTAACATTTTTAATGACTGAAAACTTCTGATTATATGTGTTTTCTCACATATTTTATTGTGGCTAGCAAAAGAGACACAAATGCCATCAACAAGGGGATGACTAATTTAGATTCAATCTTGTCTTTAAGGACATTGCTACTAATAAAGGAAGAAATTTCAGGTTTTTAACTGCAGACTCTAAATATTTTATAATTGAATAAAACTAAGTGTATTCCCATTTAGAAAGAAGACAGACTTAATCAGTGAGATCAGAATAGCTGTATGTCATCAGTAATTTTTCCACAAGGTGCCATGTTCTTAACACATTTTATATATTTAATAAATGTAGGAGATAAGAGTCATTAAAACCTGCATGTGCTGCAAGAAAACCACAAGCGCGTTATTAGCTTTCAGTGCTTACTACTAGACCCATACCCAGAGCAACCAACATGACCCAAAGGGCAAGAGATCAGCAAAAAGTAAAATCACTTTATTTAATGCAACTCTGCTACTGCAGTAAGAAGACAGGGAAATAGGTAGAACCTGTACAGCCAGAGCATCTGTAAACTGAGTTCTAACTTGTTTGTGGACATCATAAAATTTGTTTGAGAGACTTTATTTCTCCCTGCCTGGGGAAAATAGGGAAGAAACAAAGGCAGGCCATTTTATTCAGCAATGATGAACGAAATATCAATCGCAGCTAAAGACAGCTAAAAGCCAGACAGCACCAAGGGGAGAAAACAGAACCCAAACTGAAAACTGGGGAAGAATTGGGGAAGAAACAAGGGTTGTGGAAAGGGTAACCATTTAGTTAGCTTGTGGGCAGCAGGGAAGTCGTTTGGCTTCTTGACACCTGGTGATATTTAATGTTTTTTGCATGGAGAGCACAGAGAATGAAAGCAAGGGAATAAGCACTTTCTGTAAAGTAAATAAGAAACACCTTTAAATTTTTGATTAAACTACATTGGTTTGTATGGAAATCAGACTTAAAGAAATCTGTTTCTTTCAGCTCTCCTATTAACTATTCAGCAATGAAAAATCATAATGGAAACACCTACACATTGAAACTTACTCAGAGCAGAAATTAACCATGCAATTAACTGTTCTGCAAAACTGAACCAGTGTGTGGGGGTGTGTAGGGAACAAATTTTAAAAAAATCCAAAACAAACCATGCACAACTTATATGACATCACAAACATTAGAAAATTAGAGATGCTATAGAAATAAAAAATGTGTATTAGAGCATTAAAACACATAAGTATGGGCAAAAAAAGCATTAGGCACCTTTCTGAAATAGCATTTTATGTACTCACAATGCATTAGTGGAAACTTACAAACATAAATCAGAAACCCCCTTTTTTTTCTTAGTATGGGATCACAAAAAACACCCCAAAACCTCCCCAAACAAATAAACAAACAAACAAACTCAATCAGTCAACCAGTGCCAAAAGTGATGGATTATTACTATGTTAACCACTTCATTTTATTTGTCTACTTACACATTTTCAAATCAAATAGAAACTAGCCTGAAAAATTTTTATTTCTGTGATACGTTGTTTAAATGACACAGCCTGGCCAACACATGCAGAGCTTTATGAAATCTTCCTACTACCAGGTGTAAGAGATTCTTCCTTCCATCTTCAAGTAGAAGTGCTACAAACATAAAGTTCTCAGAAGATTCAATCAAAGACAAAACCACACAAAGTCCCTGGAAAATTTCAAAGCATGCACAATATGCAGTCTAACAGAATTCAAAGAATGTTTTCTACTTCCATTTTCACATATTACTAGCTCATCAAACCTTGTTTTTGAACCAAAATATGTATTTTTTCAACTGCAGCTTTTGTCTAAGACACTGTTTTTAGCAGGACTTTAAGAATCTTCAAGGAAGCATATGAACAGGTGAAATAGCTTTGGAGTTCTACATTGCAGAAAGTGTTTTGTAGGTCAAAAACTAAATTCTCAGTGTTCACAAGTCAGCTGGCTACAGTCAACACAGACCATTGCAGAAAACCAGCTTTTCACTAGCTTCAATTCCACAGCTGGCAGAAAACGCAGAATAATTTTGCAAAAGAGACGTTTTCTTTCCCTTATTAGCTAGCAGTGTAAATTTACTAAACCTCTGCATCTGAAGGAGTAGACTGTATTCTGATTTTCTAAACAAAGTTCATATTCATGGAATTTTGCTGTTCCCATATAACTGGCAGTTTTGCACAGCCAGATTAAAGAGAGACAAGTAGCACTCACAGCTGAAAAAAAAAAAAAAGAACCAATTAAAGCTTTGGCTTTAATTGTGCCAAAGATCAAACTCACAGCAGGTTATAAAAAACAGGGGTCATGAGCTAGACTTAAAGCCAACCTCTACCAGCTCAGCTAATGTGGAAAACCCTCTTGTGCCTCCTGTGGGTGTTCTAAGTGCTGGTGGAAACTATTTCTACCTCCTAATGACTCTATTGACGTGGCACAGCTTGCATGTATGGTTCTGAACCATGTCTGGTCCTTTTTCAGCCTTAATTGCATCGTTTCAGGGATCTAAAAAATAAATAAGCCACAAAAGCAGGAACCAAACTACTAAACTTTAAAATCCAGAAGTGGAGCTCACCGATTAGCTTCCCTGGAAGAGAGGTTGGCTGAAGAGGGCGAACTCATGATGCCCAATATGCAGTTTTAAGTCTATAAACTGTGGAGAATTAAGATCATTGTTAACCATATATACTTTTACTGGATGAGCTTCAAGGATTACTCTTTTCTATATCATGAAAACATTAATACTTCTAGCAGAGATATGATTTAGTTTATTTAGTCAAACTACAAAAATATCAATTTCTTTAACCACTCATGGTTAACCACAGTTACACAGCAGTTTTACCATCATGTCATGTGAGCAATTACCACAACTTCCATTTGACATCAGCTTTAGTCAACAGAATTGTACTGGTAGTCCTTTAAGCCTGGATATTGTAGACAAATAAATATATATGTAGGAGAATATCTATTGTCAGAGTTTTCAGAACATCAATAAAAAATGTTATGTTTGAGTAGATAGATCTACATTCTTCATTCTCCTAAGCAGATTACAAACTCTGCTTCTCTTTAAAATATTTCTAAGGTACTATGCAGGTACTATGATTTTTTTAAGTAGGTCAATTATCCAAGGTTGGCTGTCTTATAGAAGACTTGCTGTGTTAAAGGCTGCTAAGTTTTTCACAAATTGTTCAGAATTTTCACATTAAGATATAGCCCTGAGAACTAAGAAATTAGCTTTTCATACCACTCTTTTTATTATTATTGCAATTTACACCAAAATCCCATAATGAAGGAGACAAAAAAAACCAGTCTTATAATAGAATCAAAATGTTCTCTGTCACATCCACATCATTCTGAAGTTTTAAAACTTCTTTAAATTACTCTGAAGTCACATAGAGGAAAAGAAAAAACTGAATATGAAGAGTGTTACCTGGGAATGATAATAATTTTGAATATGAAATATTCCCCTGTTAAAATATGTATCAATAATTTATTAGCATGCAAAGGGATACATTCCAAAAGCATGCTATCTCACGTAGGGAAAAAAAACTATTCCAGTGCCACGGAGCAGCTTGTGGGGAGCTCCATAATTAAACAAAGCAGTAGAGGTAATTTTTGCTTGAGGAGTTGTGTTTCATGTCTCATTAAAAACTTGTGTCATATTCTCTTTCTGAACACACCGAATACTTCTGAATAGGCCATTGATTTGGAATGGATATGAGGAAGAAAGTCTTGCCTCTGAGAGTGAGTCCGTGGCACAGGTTCCCAGAGAAGCTGTGGCTACCCCATCCCTGGAAGTGTCCAAGGCCAGGCTGGACGGGGCTTGGAGCAACCTGGGATAGTGAAAGGTGTCCCTGCCCGTGGCAGAGGGTGGAACAAGACGATGTTTGAAGGTTCCCACCCAAACCATTCTATGGCAGAGACCACTCCAGGTCGAATCTAACCGCGATCCTAAGCCGTACTCACTCCAAAACCGGCCAAGCCCGGCGTGAGTACCAAAGCCGCGGGGAAAGCGCAGAAACTCACGGGATGCTCTGCCGCCGGCGCCGGGAGCTCTCCCGCGGGCGCTCCGGCTCCTGCATGACGGGCCGGGGCGGTGGGAAGGCAGCGGCTGTCCCTGCCGCCGGAGTGGGGCTCCCGCTGGATGCGGGCGCTGGGAACGCGGGGCGCGGGGCGGGCGCGGCGGTTCCGCGGTTGCCGGGGACGCGCCCGGTGATGCCACAGAGCCCCGTCCGGGCGGCCACCCCGTCTAAGGGTTCAGGCGGCACCCGGGGCGCTCTCTCGCTGCCTCGAAGCCCACCGGTGTCTGCAGGGAATCCTAAATTCCCCCGTGATACAAACTGAGGAGGAACACCGGGTACAGCTGATGCTGACACATGCCCGCAATACACTGCCCATCAAATGAGAAACACAGCAGGCATACCCAGTAGCTCCAGGCTCTGCTCCTCCATCACCTCTCCCAGCTGCCCTGCTCTGCTGAAGAAATTGCTCAGGCTTGGCGTGGGTGAGCTGCTCATGCTGGAGTTTCCAGGTCAGGGAGTAGAGGCTCCAGACAACGCGGATTTCATCGCAGAGGAGCTGGAGCTCTGCAACAAGAAATGAGCTTCTGTCAGAAGGGTGGCCAACAGAGAAGCCTCTGAGATCACATTTCAAATGCAAGCCCTTAGGGAGATGTTGTGGGCTACATCCAGGGCTCTTAAGCTGTCTGCTCTTTATTGCCTGCTTCTCAGACTGAAGAGGTAGAAATAAAAAGCTGTTTTTACACGAGTCGATGGCTGGGTTCATGACCTATTTTCATGGATTTTCTCTGGGATGACTGCAACAATTAACTTACTGGGTTGCAAGGACACGGAAAGGATGGCTTCAAGGATCCAGATCTGGATCTGGAAGAAGAGGCTGCTGATGCACATGTCGAATTGTAAAACTTGCTGAAAGATTTCTCCCCAGAAAGCAAGGAAAATCCTCCAGTGGTGTATCCGAGGCTCAGCTGGCGACAGGAACATCTCTGTAGGCCACTTTAGATAAATTTAAAACAAAAATATTGATTATTAAAAATATTAATTTGGGACAGGGGATGCTTGAAGGAGATTCTTGGGGAGGGGAGAGGGTTGCAGGCACCCACCAAAAACAATGAATGTGCAACAAGACCAAGGCATTTTTTGCTTAGTCTGAATGCATCTTTCATTAGGTAGTGAGGAAAACCAACATTTTTTCCACCCATCAAAGAACATGAACAAGCTTTTGGATTTTTGTTGTTGTTGTTGTTGCTGTTGTTGTTGCTGTTGTTGTTGCTGTTATCTCCCTTGTCTCAGGTGAGTTCTATGAAACAAACTCTGACACCTGCAGAGGGGGTCAGCTCAGTGCACTGGAGCACACTGACACTATCTCATTGGATGGTACCAATAATGACCCTTGTCTCAAGCAGAGTTGTCACAATAAAATAGATAATTCCTTTCCTCTGGATTCTTCAGTTCTGTGTTATTATAGTGAGGCTAAAAAGGAATTTAAAAAAAAAATTATCCTATTCAAATCTTGAAGCAAATCTTAGAGTGGAAAAATTTAAGTCTTGTGATCAGGATGCTTTACAACATTTATGTGCCATATATTATCTATTTGTACTTCAATAACTTTCAGTTTCTGAAATACCATCAGATAGACTTTGATTCCCAGTGGAAAGCCTTAAACATTTAGTTTAGCTTATGAAGTGAAGTTACTGACATCAAATATGTACTTTTTAGAGCATCTTAAACAAGCCCTATTACTGCTGCCCTAATTATAGGATGCTCGACTTTTACATCCTGTGAAAAGTAATTATGAACAAATCATAAAGCTATGCTGCTGGCACATATGTTGCAGTGGGGTATATTTAGCACATGTTGGCAAAGTTGTTTCAGGATGAAACAGCTATCACTATTTTTGTCTTCTGGCAACGAATTGCAAGGCTCAGGCCTGTTGCCTCCATGCTTTGCCTCGGCAAACCCAGCTAAGTTCTCCCAGTGTCAAGGCCAGACATGCTTAGTTTTCTCTCTCCAAAAAGCCCTGACCATGCCAGGCTCTTTGAGGAAACTGTATTCAGAGCAGTTTAATAACAAATGACACCACCTAAACACTTTTTGCTTTGTGGAAAGCAATTAAATCTGTGCCCGGCTCTGACATGAGCTGCCACTTGGGACATGGCTGCAGCCCCCTCAGTGTGTGTGACCCGTCCCCGTGTCACTGAGACCCAGCACAGCTGATGGGTTGTTCTCCCCCTTCCACACCACTGGCCTGCACTCCCCTGCCCCCTCTGGGCTCCAGGCTGTGCCCGTGCTGCAGCCAGAGCTCCGAGGTCGGGCACTGCCGGCCATGGCCGCAGCCGGCCGGGCCTCAGGGAAGGCCTGGCTCAGGGCACCAAGCGCTGCTGGAGCCTCGGGAGTGCCCAGGACAGCCCGTGCTGCAAACAGTGCTGGGGGTCTGCACCTCTCCTGTGTCCCTGGGACAGGGGTTCCTGTCCAGCAGGTGTTGGGAGCCCACTGGAGTGGGCAGTGATGATGTTACTGCTGTCCTGTGAAACTGCCCTCACACAAACATGGCCCATGGTGGCACTTTACCAGGGGGACACTACTCCAGATCTGAAGCAAAAGACTGATGTAAGGACAGAACAATCCTGCATGTCTCCTTCATTGAAAATATGAATCTCACTACAAGCTGTACAAAAAAAAACCAAACAACCGTGGTTGAAAGGGACACAACAGCCCCTTCCTGCTGTCTGAAAAAAAGCAGAGGTTCAGACGATGAGTTTCCAGTCTTACTGCAGCTTGACAGAGAAAAGCTGTGCCCAAACATTTATTTTTTTTTTTTATTCATAGATATGCTCCAAACTGTCAGTTGAAGCAGCTCACAGGTCTGCTTGTAAGTCTTAGGTTCACCTTGCCAGTGATTCAACTAATACTCAAACTTTTTGGAGGTGTCTTGCAAAACTCATAGACAAGTGTTGAAGGCAAGACACCTCAAGAGGTTGTAAACACGATTTGGGTGAAAGTGTCACTATGGTAATTTTGCCCATTTGTTAACTTTTTTTAAAACAGTCTGTCACAACCTGTCTTTACATAGAGACACAAATGTTGAGTTCTTCATAGGCCTATGGTGACTTTGAAGTCTAGTTCTTTTCCTATGTTTACTACTGTTTATTTCTTTACATGGTGGGGGAGAGGTGTGGCCAACACTTCCATAACCTGCTTTTGGGGAAGGATATGAAATCGACTGAGGGAGGACAATACTTGGGAATATTAAAATGGGGCTGTGAATTCCCCCTTTTTTCCTTAGGGAGTATTTTACAGCTTCCTCAATTGTCTCCGTGCAAACTGTGCGAAGCTCCTGTAGTGACACAACCTGGGGAGGTTCGTGATTGAACACCTGAGCTGTTGTTCTCCTTCAATTGAAGTTCAATAAAATGACAGCTCTTGAATCCTGAGATTGTCTACTTTTTTTTTTTTTTTTGCCTGGGGCAGGGAGTTCTTCTACACTCTGCAGCGAGGAATGCTGCTGTGGGGTTTCACTTCCTAGGTTTCCTCCTACTGAGCAATTTGCCCAGGTTTCTCTTTATTAAATTTCGTTTTCCACCCGCGTGCTCTGTGCCTTTTGTTGTTCTCTCCCCGTGGTTCCAGTATCTGTTGCTTTGCATTAAATTGCAGCTCCCACTAGTGCTAACTAATCCTCCTAAGTATCGAATCTCATTACACGCTGCTTGTTTCTTCTTCTGGATCATTACTGAGGATGTTAAATAGAATGATTCCTGACACCAAATAATTTGGCAATTATGGTATTCATTGTACCAGTGGAAAATTACACCCTTTACTGAGATAAAATCAGCATCCTCAGATAAGAATTTATCAAGGAAAAAAGCCCAAACAAACCTGGGTTTGAATTTCCATATTGCCTTGGGACCTTTGGAAGGAATTGCTCTCTAGCACTGCACCTTTTCCTGCAGCTCCTCTAGGCCAAATATTTCATTTCTAACTAAAGCACGACCTTGCAATGAGAATGGCTGCCACCTCATCATTAGCTGCAAGAAGTGTTCCTCCTGACTTCCCTAGGTGCATCAATGCCAGGATTTATTTCATCCTTCCATATTTCTCTATGTCCAACCAGTCCCCTGCCAGCTGGATACTTTTTCCTTTTGCCTTGGCCTCTGCTTCCCAGTTCCTAAAGGGAACTCCCTCCACATAATAGTAAGATGGATGTAAAACTTGTAGGCTTTCTTTTTTTTAAGCCTTACTCTATAAATGAGTGTGAAAGTTAATTACATTTGAATCAACATCCTAAGTCCATATGCATTTGGAATTCCTTAGTGGTTTGTGCCAAACTTTCAAATGTTTTCACTAACAGTTAAATAAAACAGTATTTGTGAGACAGAGAAGAAAACTTTGCTTGGATAACAGGATGTGAAGGAACTCCTGTTTGTATTTTTATATACTAAGTGTGCTCATCCTCTGAACAGAATTTTCCAAGTGCAAAGAATTACATTACTACATGTGTTAACACACTTTTATTGGATGAAACCTTCTATTTTATTAGTGAATATGTACTGAATACATATTAATGGCTTTTTATCTCTGCCCCATAGCCTGTTCTTCCAAATCTTTAACCAATATTATATTATCTGCTCAAAACTTCGTCTTGGTATATCAAAAACCAGCTCATAAGAAAGAAGAATTAGAAGCTAATGGAAGTTTTCTATAAATGGAGTGAAATTAAAAATGCTGTTATTAAGTACAGGTGCAAACAAGGAGGAACAAAACAAAGAGCAAATGGGCCAAAAGAGCCACTGTTGCACACAAAATATGTGAGATTTTGTTTCCACACCAAGACCCAGCTACTGAGAATGTGGAAGTCAACACATCTGTCTGTGACAGCTCACCACTGCACTGGAACTCAGCAATCACACTGACTATCACACTGAGTCACACTTCAAAAAGAAAACATGTCAGGAAAAGTCATCTTCTTACAGAGGCCACTCTGAATTCTGCATGAAAAGTAATACTTTGTTTTGTTCTGAGTCAGTTACCTGGTGGGAAGAGAAATCCTCAGGAAAACAAGGTGATTATAAATTAGACAGATTAAGGCTGATCCTAGGAAGCTGGATGTTGAAGTGTTCTGCAGTTTACTCTCAATCCATCAGCCCCTGAGGCAAAACCACAGTGCAAAATTAGAGACAGGCAGAGAATTAGGACAGAGAGGTTGGAGATTTTGGGGTTTTTACACCAAGGAGAAAATGCTGGAGAGGGTTTAACCTTACATCCTGCTGCTGGGAGCAAAACCTTTTATTTAATAACCCTGTTGTTCTTTGTTGCTTTGGGGGATTAAACTTCTGTTGCAGCCAAGGATTTTAGGTAATGTTTAACTCTGACTTCAGTCTCCCTGGTGCATGTGGGGAAAGGAGCTGCTTTCCTTGCTAAAGCATGCCCTGCCTGTCAGCCTGCTCTCGTCACTGTCACAGGTGCTGGTACAGGAGAAGAAGCTTTTGGTCTCATCAGCCAAATCTTCAGCTGCATAAAGGCAGCTTAAATGTCACTGTTCACTACTGAACTCAAGGAGTGGGTTTCTTTCAGGTGTAAGGACATAGTCTAAGTATTTTGTTAGAAAATAATTTATCTCTCTCAGATTTGAGATATGTATCTCCTGTATTAGTAAATGTACAGCTCTCAGACACATAATACCTTTCATACACAATCTTCTGCTTTTTCGCCTTCCTTCTCCAGGGTCCCACCCAGCTGATTTTATTTTGGGTTTAACCGGATTATTTTTTCATTCCTTTCCTTGTTCTTGTAGTTATGCTCTGAGCATTTCTGGGAGATAAGGGGCTCTGCTTTGTTTCCCAAAGTGTTCCACCTGGTCCTGCACATCTACAGGTGAGTCTGCTTTGGGGCAATGCTTGAGCTCCTCCCTCCAGGAACATCCTGGTCCATCAGGGGCTCAGTGCACTGAAAGCCAGGTGCCTGCATCAGGTCCCTGAAGACCAGCTCAGCTGGAAGGCTTGAGCAGGAGCTGTCAAGCTGTCAGTGATTATTCCCTGGCCAGAAAGCAGCCTGGAGAGCAAAAAAACTGGGATTGGGCACAAGAGATGTCCCAAGACTGCCATGAGTGATGACAGGAGTCAGGGTGGCATAGTGGCCAGCGGGGCAGCCAGGACAACTCAGCAGAACTTGGGGTGAGAGCAGGGGCACAAGATGAAGAGCCAGGGGACATGTGTAGAGGTAACAACCTGTCCTCAGCACAGGCTGAAAGCAATGTTCCTCTTTCCCAGCAGTTGAAAATGGAAGTCAATTAGGACCCCAACTGATGAGCCCACCACTTGTCAGGAAGTGGAGTGGAGTTCCCACCGCTTGTTAGGACAACCCAAACAACAATAGAGAAGTTCAGGCACATCCGATGGGGAGCTACACAGTGCACCTGACAGTACAAACAAGCAGGAGTCTGGCTCCTGCTGTGTCTCTGACATGAGCAGGTCCCTGCCTGTGGCCCAGGACCAGGTTGGCACTGAGCATCCCTGCATCTGCATCCCAGCATCATGCAAGGGTTTTCCTTCAAATCACCTGGTTCCAGGCTGGTTGTGTGAGGAGGGCTGGAACTGAGCAGGATGGTGCTTACCCACCAGATATCAAATAAGCTCCAGTCAAACTAGCATTTATTTTATTTTCTATTAATTGATGTTACCAGGAAAGGCATCATGCCAAGAGTCAAGGGTCCTGGCTCTGTGGTGTTTTACTGGGCAGTACAGAATCATAGACCCATTGGATCATTGAGGTCGGAAAAGCCCTCTAAGATCCTCGACTCAAACTGCTAAACCAGCACTGCCAAGACCACCACTAAACCATGTCCCAGATTACCACTTCTACACAGCTTTTAAATCCCTCCTGGAATGGTGATTTCACCACTTCCTTTGGCAGCCTGTCAAAGGAAAGGACAAAGGTAGGTACTGAATGAAAAAACACTTTCAGCAGAGTACAGGGCTTGTCACTGGAGATGTCTCATTTTTATTGATGAGTATTTAGTTTTATTTTCCCCAGCTTTGGCTTTGTTTGTGCTCATGTAGTCAGGAAAAAAAAACAGGTAAGAATTTTGCTCACCATTAGGGAATGTAAACTCAGTGACAATGGGAAATGCTACTAAATGCCAATGTTTAGGATAGAGAGCACTGGAGCTGGTGCCTTCTGATCCCAAACCCAGCAGGGCCCAGGCTCAGTGTGCCGGCCAGACACACATCCCCTCTCCAGACTGATGCCAAGGGCTGGGCTGTGGGGCTCAAAGTTCTTTTTCTCTCTTTTTTCTCTCCCTTCCTGGTGTACACGCATCTGGTAGAGACTCCATCACACTCTCATGGCTTTGTCCCGATTCTTTCTGAAGCCAAGGCTGTAGTAGATGTGCTACAACACTGTGATGTGTATGGTGGACTGTATTTTGGAACTGACACAGGGACAGTGCCCACCTTTAAAAGGTCTGAGTCAGCTGAACCCACACCTGTGGAAATATCAGGGCAACAACTCAGTTTAAACATGCCAAATGCTTGCCTGTTCACGACTGTGGTGAGCCAAAGCAGCCCTGAGCCTCGACAGAGCAGGAAGAACTCACAGACAGCCCTGCCAGACATGCAGGTTTGTCCATCAGTGTCTCCAACGTGGACATTTAAGAGAGATTTGATGGCGCCCGCACTGCATTTCTCAGTATTACAAAGCAATAATAAAAATGTCACCAGAAAGTGTGTCCATGGCTTTGACTGAGCTGCAGATCCCCGAGAGGATGGAGCCTGGCCCCCTTGGCTGGTGGCCACTGCTGGTGGCCAGCACCCACGAGGTGGAGCTCTGAGCCTTACGATGAGCTGGGTGAGCACAACCCCTCTTGCTCCTTGTACTTGGTTTTTTCCTTCTTCCCTCCTGCAGAACTGTAGAGCTGTGGGTGTGTAATCCATTTTCTTACTGAATGAGTGCTTACTTCCAAATGTCAGCTTGTGGTTTTTCTTTTCCATCTGTTTCTCTGACTTTTCCAGTTTGTTTTCCTGTCCAACCTTGGGACCTCTTGAGTGAGAAATACCAGCCCAAGGGTCTGACCAGAAAGTGAGGCCCAGCTGTGAAAAAACAGCATCAGGGCAGCTTCACTCTCCTCTCCTGCTGAAAGCTGAGGAAGGCAGGCATTGTTGGTGGACTCAGATGGTTGGTAATGACAGTGAATGGTGATTGGCACAGGCAGAACCAATTTTGCCATTTGACATTTTCTGTGATTGTGGCAGGGAGGTCAATGTCCTTCCTGCAGCCCTGGCACAAACAGCTCACGGTACCTTTAGAGTCCTGGAGACCAAATGAGTCATTTGGGTAATCTTGCCCACCTTTGCAAGGGATTGTCTGCTCAGGAGACTTTTCTGCTTGTTTTTCTCCTAAGGTTGAGGGCAGCAGTGCTGATGTCATTCTGCTGTCACCTGAGGAAAGACAGAAGTTGTCCTTCCCACTGCAGAGGAAGACTGCAGGGGCAGTGTTTCCCCAAGCTGTATTCCACATGCTCTCAGTCCCTGTCTCACCTGTGAGGTTCAGCCTTGGGAGTTCTAGGCAGATTTGCTCCGAGGGATTCCTTGGTGGCTCCAGGCCTCACAGTTGGGCTCTGTCCCACAGCCCAACCCTTTGGCATCAGTCTGGAGAGGGGATGTGCCTGCACACTGAGCCTGGGCCCTGCTGGTTTTGCAGTCAGAAGGCACCAAGTCCAGTGCCTAAATGTACCCTAAATGTGGGCTTTTAGTAGCATTTCCCATTGTCACTGAGTTTATACTCCTTAATGGGGAGCAAGATTGTTACCTGTTTTGTTTCTGTTTGAGTGATGTATAACATGAGCACAAACAAAGCTAAAGTTGGGGAAAATAAAACTAAATACTCATCAATAAAAATGGGACATCATCTCCAATCACAAGGCCTGTACTCTGCTGAAAGTGCTTTTTCCTTCAGTATCTGCCTTTCTCCTTTCCTTCAACAGGCTGCAAAAGGAAGTGGTGAAATCAACATTCCAGGAGAGATTTAAAAGCTGTGTAGTGGTGATCTGGGTCATGGTTTAGTGGTGGTCTTGGCAGTGCTGGTTTAGCAGTTTGAGTTGAGGATCTTAAGAGGGCTTTTCTGGCCTCCATGATCCAACAGGTCTATGATTCTGTATTGCCCAGTAAAACACCACAGGTTACATCCATTTTACTATTATGTGGAAGAAGTTTCCTTTAATAATGAGGAAGCAGAGACCAAGGCACAGGGAAAATGTTTTCAGCTGGTGGGAGACTGGTTGGACATAGAGAAATAGGGAAGGATGCACCTAGGGAAATCAGGAGGAACACTTCATGCAGCTAGTGATGAGGTGGCAGCCATTCTCATTGCAAGGTCGTGCTTTAGTTAGAAATGAAATATTTGGCCTAGAGGAGCTGCAGGAAAAGGTGCAGTGCTAGAGAGCAATTCCTTCCAAAGGTCCCAAGGCAATATGAAAATTGCAAAACAGCTTTTCAGCTCTTCACAGTAATATTGTTTTTTCCTCAATTTAACGGGTAGCAAAATCAGGACCACTATTTAAACCGTATGCTGCAATTGTTGCACAAATAGAGAAGATGATTTGGTAAATAGAAAGAACAAGAGGTTTTCATGCTGGTAGTACATCATCACTGACTATTTGAAGCTTTTATCAAGTGACAGTAATCAACCTTTATTTGCTTGAAAAATTCCTAGCCCAGAGTGTTGATTTTATCAAAATTACCTTCTCAGTTAAGGGTGTAATTTTCTGCTGGTAAAATGAAGGATGTTCTCAGTAATTTGTAATTATCCAATTATTTGGTACAATTTTTATGTTTTAACAAGTTCCGTGAGTTTCAAGGCAGCCTGAGTGCTCTGCATGGTGTGTCAGCATGCTGAATAGGAAGGCACCTGTCAGTGTTTTTATTATACACAGTCTTCTTGCTAACTAGGAAAATAAGACCTGAGCATGTTTTTATTGCTGACTGTGAGAAACACATCACATTTTCTCACACCAGAACACAAAACAAACATTATCCAATTCCCTTTCCTCTTCAAAAACCATGTTATCTACAAGTGCCTGCCAGGGCACAAAACAATGCTCAGTTCAAAGAGTTCTATGTTGCTCAGTGGGGACAGCTCTCATCAAAATGTGACGATTCTGGGTGCAATATTAAATCTGGGACTGCTGATGCAATGGGTACATGGCTATCCACAAATAAAGACTCTGTTGATGGAGATGCCAAGCCCCTGGGAAGGCTGGTGCTTCCCCAGAGCAGGAGGAAGAAGGCTCACACCTTGCTGACAACGTAGTCACTCCCATCAGATGAGCTGCTGGCAAGATCAGCAGCAGTAGGTTATGCTGCAGAAAAAATACCCTCTACCTGATAATTGTAGCAGATGAACTTTGGTGCTGGAAGGACTTGGGCCTTAGCACAGAAGTGAAGCACAGATTACACTTGATGTTTTGCACTACCAGAAATTCAGATGGCAAAAACTCCCTGAGCAGGGAGCAACAAGTGCTGCCTGACAGTATCACCAATGTTTTTATTTTGAAGAAACACAAACCAAAATAAAAGCACTAGAGGGCACAGTTGCAGGAGAGCAAAAGCAACCAGATTTAGACTGCAGTGAAACACTTGACACACTGATGAAATTTCTGTCTGATAAATTAATGTAACTCAGGCTTGAAAGGAACACTCTCATTTCAAAGTTGGCCAAAGGACTGGAACAAAATGATAGGTGACAATAGAGCAAACTGGGGAGTGTTTGTATAATACAATGGCACAGGAATAGGTGTCAGGAGTCATTCTATTTAACACCCTCATTAATGATTCAGAAGAAGAAACAAGCAGAGTGTAATGAGATTTGATACTTGGGACGACTAGTTAGAACGGGTGAGGGCTGCAAATTAATGCAGAGCAACAGACACCAGAATCATGGACACAGAAAAGCTAAAGGCACAAAGCATGCGGGTGGAAAGGAAAATTTAATAAAGAGAAACCTGGGGGAATTGCAGGCAGAGGAAATATCAATCCAGCAAGAGGAGACCTAGGAAAGGGTAACATGGGAAGCAATTTCAGCAGGAGGGCAGACAAGTTATCACAATCCAGGCTGTGCTGGGAAGATGCTCCAGTGAAAGCTGGGGACATCGACAGCTGCATCACCCCACGGGGAACTCCAGCACCTCTGAGTCCTGGCCCCATACTGGGAATTAATTCCCACCACTGTGCCCACCTGCCTTGCCCTGCACATCCCTGCTGCTGCCAGAATTCAGACAAGCTCAATAAAAATGGTGGGAAAGGAGATTTGTGGCTCAGTCTCCAGGAAAACCTGGAAGTGCTGCAGCTTCAGTGCAGTAGCACAGATTGCAAAGGCATGGCTTGGAAAGCGTGGCAGGGAAGCACATCCATCACCTGTGGCAGAGGAGGCATAGGAAAGCAACAGGCAACTGACAACACTAGAACCACAGCTTTGCCTGTTGAGCAAGGAAGATGGGACCCTTTCCAAAGCATTGTGCGTGAAAATTCCCACATTTCAGAATGCAAGAGCAATCTGCATAAATTCTAATGAAAGAGAAAACTCTTAAAACCTTATATAGTTAGCAAGATGGCAATGATGCAACATTAAGCCCTGCTTGAAAAAATAAACTTTACACAAATAAGGCTTCTGAGGCATTTGAGCTCAGAAAGGCAAGGTGACAGCATGGGAAGAACGAGTTAGAAATGTAGATCAAGCAATGCAAGAGGCATAGCAAATACCTTCAGAAGCCTTGGAGGCAGACTGCAGCCCCCCACGATACCATGAGGGCATCTTTCCATTAGCCAACACACACTGAATCCCCTGGAAAACCCACAAAAAAGGAAGCAGCTGCCATAATACGGATGCTGTGGTTCTGCTCTCCTGCCACCACCTCTTGCAGGGTCAGACCATACCTGTGGCAGATGGTGGCATCCCATCTCCTCTATATAATATGGGCAAGGATGAATCCTCTGGTGCTACTGGTTATTTGTAATGTCAGAGATACATTCTGACAGACAGCCGTCCTGAGGCTCAGCTCCCACCAGGACCAGCTGGGAAGGGGAAGCTCTTGAGTGACACTGGGGTGGATCCTGACCCTCTCCTGGGCTGGACTGGGCTGAACAGGCAGAAAGTAGTTCAGGTTTTGTCTGTCACATTCTGAAATGTGGGAATTATCTGTCTGGAAAGAAGGATACTCTCCTGGATGTGCTCCAGCTTTGGCATGATGTCTAGGACTCTATGTAAGCCAGGTTCTCCTGGTCATCCAGGGCAAAACCACTGCTCTGGTCATCTCTGAGGAAGCAAATACCTTGCTACCTTCTTCTTCCCCAGTTTATTATCTCTGCCAGACACCCTGGAATCCCTTTAACCACAGCAGGTGCTGCACAGTATTGGCTAGAAGGTCACCCAAAATATGTGCATGTTCCCATCTGTCCTTTTGTAGGACAATCTCTGGATGGAAAGAAGGGATTCAGGCAGGCCTGCCAGTGGAAGGACCTGTCTGTTCCAAACTGCAGACTCCGATCTTGCAGAGCAGCAGCAAAGGCAGTGATATTTATTCTGTGTCTGGGCAGCAGTGGGATGTGAGTTTTTCTGCCTGTCCTGAGCAGAAAGCAGAGTTGGACGTTGCTGAGCAGCATCCAGGGAGAAGGAGCTCTGGAAGCTGGCAGCTCCCAGCAAAACTTGCAGCCTTTCTGTTAACAGCAGAAGAAAGCAAGTCATTCACAGAATCACAGAATGCTGGGATGGGTCAGGCTGGAAGGGACTGCAGTGGGTCATCTGGTCCCACTTTCCTGCTCCAGCGGGGCCATCCCAGACTACAGGGCACAGGACTGTGTCCAGAGTGTTCTGGAATATCCCTGATGAGGGAGACTCCACAGCCTCTCTGGGCAATCTGTTCAGTGCTTGGTCACTGCACAGGAAAGAGGTTCTGCCTCATGTTCGGGGGAACTTCCTGGGCATCAGTTTGTGCCTGTTCCTCTGGTACCATTGCTGGGCCCCCTGGAGCAGAGCCTGGGCCATGTTCTGAGCCCGCCCTGCACACAGGGACATACAGGGATGAGGTCCATTCTCAGTGTCTCAAGGCTGAAAAACCCCAGCTCCCTCAGCCTTTCCTGGGCAGGGAGATGCTCCAGGCCCTTCCTCCTCTCCACAGCCTTTGCTGGACCCACTCCAGGAGCTCCAGGTCCCTCCTGTGCTGAGGAGCCCAGGACTGGACACAGCTCTGCAGAGGTGCCTCACAGGGCTGAGCAGAGGGGCAGGGTCCCCTCCCTGACCTGCTGGCAATGCTTTTCTTAATGCACCTCATTGGCCTTCTTGTCCCCAGGTCACTCTGCTGGCTCAGGGACACCAAGTGTTGTCCACCAGGACCTCCAGGTCCTTCTCTGCAGAGCTGTTTTCCAGCAGATCACCCTGGCCTCTGCTGCTGCCTGGAGTTATTCTTTCCGTGGTGCAGGACACTGCTTTTGCCCTTATTGAATTTCAGAGCATTCCTGACATCCTTGACCAGACTTAATTCCAGATGGGCCTTGGCCTTCCTTGTCTTACTTCTACTTACCCTGACAGCATCTTTCTGTTCATTCCAAGTGCCTGACCCCGCTTCCACCTCCTGCATATTTCCTGCTTATGCTTGCAAAATGACAGGAGTTCCTTCCCTGCAGGTTATCCAAGCAGGTCTCTTGCACTCTTTGCACTCTTCTTCTTGCTTCATTCTGCTCCAGCTCTGGTCTGCTCAGTGCAGGGGCTGTCCCACAAATCCTGTCTGCCAGCTGTCGCATGCAGCACAGCTTCATCTTGTTCAGGGCATGCTTATCAGGACAAAGTCAGAGCCTTATCAAGCAGAGAAAGTGCTAGGAATTCATGTATTACCTGAAGGTAAAAATATCATAAATAACATTTTAATCTGAGTGATGAGCTTCTGAGCAACCTGGCCGCAGTAGTACTTAGGGTATTCCAAGAATACCCCCAAATCAGAAGGTTTTTGAACAGCAGTCACACAGATGGTATTATATACAGCAAGCTATTAAACATGAGATGTATCAAAGATGACTCAGCCTTCCCCCCTCCAGGGCAAACAAAAGGTGATCCTGCCCCACCTGTGTTATTCTTCTGGTTGGCTGAAGTGCTAGTGCTCATCTAAAAAGAGTTTTTTCAAATACTTTAATGACAAAAGGCAATGTAGAAATAGCACTGGCCTTTTCCAGGATGAGGATGGTTGCCTCACAAACAGGGACACGGACGAGGCAGAGGTATTTAACACATTCTTTACCTCTGTCTTCAACATAGATAATGGGCCATGGGAGTGTCAGTGCCCCGAGCTGGAGGACCATGGCTGCAAGAACTCCCAGTCGACTCCTGTGTGGGATCCAGTGCTCCAGCTGGATCCCTCCAAATATATGGAGCCTGATGGGGTTCATCTGAGAATCCTCAGCTGCTTATGTTTTTGCAAATCTTCTCTCAATGTTTTTTGAGCCATCCTGGGTAACTGGAGAGGCCCCAGCTTACTGGAAGCTGACAAGCATTGTCCTGGTTTTCAAGAAGGATAAGAAGGAGGATCCCAGAAACAACAGGTGTGCCAGTCTCACTTCAGTGACTGGTAAAATCATGGAAAAGGTTATCTGGGAGGTGTTGAAAAACACCTGAAGGAGAACACAGTCATCAGTCACAGCCAGCATAGCTTTATGAGGTGAAAGTCCTACTTATCAAACCTGTCTTCCTTTCATGACAAGGTAACACACCTGGTGGATCAAGGGAAACCGGTTGATGTAACCTTTTTGGATTTCAGTAAAGTTTTTAATTCTGTTGCCCAGGGTCCTTCTGGACAAACTGTCCATCCCACAGCTGGATAAACACAGCATGGGATGGGTGAGCACCTGGCTCATGGGTTGGGCACAAAGAGTTACAGTGCATGGGGTGACATCAGACAAGTGACCTGTCACTGGTGGGGCTCCATCTTAGGGCTGATTCTCTTCACCATCTTCATGACTTGGATGCAGGACCGGAAGGGACACTAAGTAAGTTTGACAACAACACTAAATTGGGAGCAGCTGCTGACTGCCTCAAAAGCAGAGAGGCCCTGCAGAGGCCTTGACAGAAGACAGGGCTGGGCAATTACCAGCCACAGGAAGTTCAACAAGGAAAAGTGCTGAATTCTGCACCTGGGATGGGGCAATGCTGGCTGTGGATGGAGTGGGAATGAGAGGCTGGAGAGCAGCTGTGGGAAGGGACCTGGGGGCCCTGGCTGATGGCAAGTGGGACATAAGCCAGCAGTGCCTGAAGCCAGGAGGGACATCCTTGTCTTGGGAAGCATCAGGCCCAGCACTGCCAGCCAGGCAAGGGAGGGGATTGTCCTGCTCTGCTGTGCTCTGCACTGGGGTGGCCTCCCCTCAAATATTGTGTGCATTTTCTAGCACCACAGTGTAAAAAATACAGTAAGCCATTAAAAAGCATCCAAAGGAGGCCATGAGGATGTTGAAGAGCCTAGAGGTGAAGCTGTATGAAGAGCAGCTGAGGAGACAGTCTGTTCAGCTGGAGAAGACTGAAGGGAGACCTCAGAGGGGTCTCCAACATCCTCACAAAGGGCACTGGAGGGTCCTGGTCTGTTCATTCTCTGTGACCAGTGACAAGACTCAAGAGAATGGCCTGGAGTTGTGTCAGAGGAGGTTCAGATTGGATACCAGGAAAAGGTTTTTCACCCACAGGGTGGTTGGGCACTGGAAAAGGCTCCCCAGGAAAAGTGGACGTGGCACCAGGACTGACAGAGTTCAAGAAGCATCTGGACACCACTTTCAGGCACATGATGTGACACGTGGGGTGTCCTGCACAGGGCCAGGCTTGGACTCAAATGATCCTGATGGGTCCCTTCCAACTCAGCATATTTTTGACTCTATGATTCTGTGATTCTTCTCCTGGCCACCTTTGGGCTAGGAAAAACTAAAAACTAGGACAGCTGCTGGAACAAGAGTGCTCTGGCACTCTGGTCTCCAGTTGTAGTCTACAAACCAGTGTGAAGCATTGTCACTGAAGGAAAACTAATGCTACCCAAGACAGCAGTTAGTGATGTTTAGCTTTGTAAGGTTTGAACTGATTTGTACAGAGATATATCCATGCTTGTATGTGTATATTATCAGTAATTCTGGAGGAGAATGACCCCTGCCTTCAGGCTGGTCAGTTCTGTTTCGTATCTCACAGCTCTTGGCTGATTTACAGCCTTCTGGTCCTTTTTCTCAGCCTTTTTTTCAGGTTGGCCACCGTCTGGAGTCTACTTTGCTGCCTACATGGGACCCAATATATTCCCACATGTTACAGGCCCTGCAAGTCTTGCAAACAATGTGTAGATTCTAGTGATGGTAACAAGAATCAAATGCATGAGATACTGTGTTTTATCATTAATTTCACTCCACCAAAAATGCTCTTCACTGAGGGTGAGAGCAAAATGGGTGGAGGACAAAGAGGGTGTCTCCATGAAGCAAAAAGCTCGTTCTTTTTAAATGTATAAATCCCATGAGGCTGTTAACTCCATTTTCATTATTGTTGAGGGACAGCTGTACTGCCTGATGCAAACAAAGGGCCTGATCTGACAGGCTCCACTTGTGACTCAGGAAAGGAGGAGATGATTGGGAAGGGTGATCTAGACATCAGGTGCAGTGCTACATGCAGTGCAGTAAATCAAATCTCTTCCTCTTCCACTGTTACTCCCACACACACTGAGAAATTAATTGTATGACTCCACACTCTGCAGGTTCAAACAGAAGATATTTGGAGACTGAGCCTTGACTTTGAGCTTGCAGAGGATCAGAACACTCAATTAGTTTAATGCATACACTTGGAAATCCATGCATGGATATTTTGTTTCTGGGAGGTGCAATATGGGCTGGGTTTTAAAAAAAAAATCTGAAGGGGTTTAGTTTCTCAGATGCCAATGAAAGGTGAGGGAAGTTGGGCCCTCCTTCCCTCTGCTTCCTTTAACTTTTCCTGTAAAGACAGACCCTTCCATCAGCAAGAATAATGTGTGGTCGTCATGCTTCTGATAGATGCCTGTATGGTTTTCGAACAGTGCAGCAAGCTGAGATGGCAAAATTGCCATTAGATTTTCTGAGAAGAGTAAACTCTGATGATCTCTAAAGGTAAGTACATGTTGATGACTGTTCCTAAAAATGGATAATGGCTTAGGCTCTCAGCTAGTATAAAATTACAGGGGTGAATTCAAAGAACTGAGCTCATTAACACAAACTGCAGAGCTGATGAACCTTGAATAGCGGGAAATGCTGGGCTTTGGATTTTATAATTAGACTTCTGATAGGAAAGAGAGACATGAGAGATCAAGAAAGCAATTAATTCTGTCACAAAACAAACCATATCTGACTCATCAGCATGAGCAGCAGAAAGATCTCTAAAATTTGTCCTTTGAAACCAGGATAATGTAACTGAGAGCTGCTTGAGTAAAGAGAATGGAACAGCACAAAATGCACTCTTTCTTGCCTAGGTCTGTTTCCAACCTGTCATCTCTTTCTTTTCCTTTCCACTGGCATGGAATAACACCCAGAATACAGCATTTTCATCTATTTGCATTTCTTAGGTACATGAGTGCACTTGGAGTGAGTGTTGCAGAGTTACTCAAAATTCATAACAAAGCATCTGTCTTCCAACTGTTCTTCAAGCCTCATGCATCTGTAGAGCCCCATGAAACTAAATTAATTACTATAACACACTACACATGGTATGGTACACTACAAATGGAGAGTATTCCCTGAGCTTCCTGAGAAGAGGAAGGTCACAGATGTGAGAAATACCTGAACATCTGATGGGTTTGTTAAGGACATGAAGTCATCCTGTGTGGAAGTAAGGCCTCCAAATGTAGGAAATAAGGCCTCCAAATGTATGAGGCTTGTCAGGGGCTCTGCCAGTGTTGTTTGCCTAATAAAGAAGGTTTTGCACTCACTTCCTGGAGGGAAGGTGATTCACCATGCCAGGTTGAGACCCAGAACACTGCAATGTAAGAAGCTCATGGAACTCGGTGGCACACTGTACGGTAACCCAGGCATGACTCACACACTCAATATAGGATTGCAAGGAGGTATTTGCAATAACTGAGCAGAACTCTAGCATCATATCCCCCTGTTCTGTGCAGAAGTACCATGCAGGAACAATCCTTTCTGATTCAGCCAAGTGCTCAGGGAGGTGCTCACTCCCATACATGCACTTAAACAGGGCAGGAGAGTGATTTAGGCAAGTAAATAAGATTAAGCATAGGTTTAGTGGTTTTACATCATACACACCAAGTGCTTAAAAGACTGCTAAAGAAAAGAATGTCTTTTGTTTTCTAATTGTTTTTTTCTCAAACCTTGGGGGTCATACATGGTGTTTGCAGAGGACAATTTTAGGTAGAAATGGGACATCCTTGCAAATTTTCTAGCCATCCCTGGACTGGAGAGCTCCACTGTCTGAACACACAGGCAGCAGCTTCAGCCCAGCTTTACAAAAGGTGTGCTCAGCATGGCTCAGCACCAGCCTGGGAGTGAGAGGGGGGAAGAGATGAGGACAATGTTCTCACTGCCTAAGTTTAGACACATAAATCCAGCACCTGAATTAGGAGTGTAATTCACAATTGAGCTGCTGTGTACACCTGGAGACAGACAGTCTCCTTTGTAGTGTGACTCAGAATGACTTCTGGATCCTATAGATGCTCTAAAGGAGACCATGCCTATTAATTTTAAAGCAAATATAATTAAATATTCAGAGTACCATGAACACCCCTCCCTAAAGGGCTTCAAGTTCTATGCTCAAAGTCATGAAGGAATTTTGACTGCAGTGTTTTCACTGGAGACCCAAGATCCAGCATTTGAAGAGCCCAATACACACTTGCCCGTTGTGTTAGGAAGCCAGCATTATTTAACTGTCTCAACTGTTCAAAACTCCCTACAGAGCTGTGCATATCTTTTGCATAATAGGAGTAGAATTATTTTTTCCATAAATGAAGTCCCAGAAACATATAATTCCTAGGCAAATTCTTCACCACAACTGCTAAAGAGATTATCAGTTAACCAAATCTCCCTTCCTTGTCTGTTCCACTCCAACATGCACTATCAATACTACTGTGATGGAAAATCCAAGATTAAATTCAGCTTTAAACTCTGTTCTAGCAAATTAGCGCTGCAGCTTCTGCCTTCTTGCTGTTCCTGATAAGAGCTGCTAAATTGTACCATCAAAGAGACTTTACATGGGGTCAAGTAAACATGTGTGTATACATTTTTCCATGTAAAAGTGTAAGCAATTAATTCCATTCAGACAGCCTGATGTCTGAAACTCACTGATTAAGCAGTGTTTTTTAATATCTACTGGTGTTTTCAGGAAAGTTTCATTCTAGGGTGGTGCACTGCTCTCAAGTGGGGCATTGGAAATGAAGTGTGAAAGAGGAGAAACTCTTAGCTGGGAGTTCTTTTTAAACCCTCAGCTTTTAATATGTGAAAGATACCGAGGGTTCTTTCTAAACCCTCAGTTTTTACTATGCCAACTGTGAATTAGGATTAAAGTAGCTGAGCTCCCTTTTGAACCCCGGGACTGAACTTTATCTTGACATCCTGGATGTTTGTGATGCCCTGTGTGCCACCATCGCTATTCTGAAGTGGGGGGGGGGCAATTCTCTGGGTCTAATGGAGCTGGCATATGGCTCTCCCCTTGGTCTAACCTTTATGGATCTGTTTCACAAGAGCAGTTCGTGCATCAGCACACGCTAGAGCTGCAAGCCCTTGGCCCTAAGTGCATTTCCTTATCGGAATATATGGCACTGCATTATGATGCGTGTTTATGATTTGAAACCCTGGCTGATAACGTGGCCATAGTCAAACAAAATGCTGCATGCAACAGCAACCAATTCATTTGTTTTAGGCAAAGAATATGGCATCAGAAAGAAAGAGATCTATGCTTAGCTACATTTGATTGGAAGCAGTCAAATAGCTGAAATTATATAACCATTAAGATATAGTTTCCTGATAACCACACATTTTCACATATTATCTACTTATTTTTCTCTGGTATCTCAGTGGAACTTGGAACATACTAGATCTATTTTTTTTTCCACTAGGCATTTTCTGCTTTGCTGGAAGCAAAATTTCTCATTCTTTCTGGTTACATTATTCTCACAAATTGCAGTAAGAGAAGTGACATTTTTAATGGGTACTTGTGTAATTAAATAGAAGAATGTTTACAGAAATTACCTTTATTAATGCCTAATGGGGTTGGAGCTTGAACCTTTTCAATGTGCAGTTGGAAATATTACATAACCAATTGATTCAGACCAAAATACATGTTTCTAGAGTTTTCCTTTTCTGAAACACTGTTGTGAATGTCATGGCTCCTCAGAGCTTTGAAAGGAAATACTTGATCAAACAGAAAGGTTTTAGTTTGTGCAGGTACTGTGTGTTGTATAATAACAGCTATTATTTTTCCCCCTGTAAGTTTTCATCTGTAATTATTTTCAGGGTTGGACTAACTCAGAAGCCAATTTTCCTTAGGTTTGTGATGTTTGGAAAAGGTCGGTGGCAGAGTCTGGGTTTCTGCTGCAGGAGGAGACTCTCAGGGACAGTGCAGTTCCTCCTGTTGCTCTGCTGAACGTGGAGTTAATTGTGACTGTCACCTCCACGCTGTGATCTGCACACCAAAAAGCAACAATCAGGTGTTTTCCCTTCCCGTGAAAGTGCTCTTTTAACAAACAGACCACATCCTCTCCTAATCTCTGACACTAAGATAATGAAATAATAAATACTAGAGCCAGTGTTTTATTTGTAAGGTCCCCCTTTTCGCTCTTAAAATAGCTTTCTATTTACTGAAAACGTTTGTTTTCAGAGTGAAGAGACTTTGGGAGAGGTAAGAAAGAGGACCCTTCATTTTGGAAACCAAATTAGCAAGCTTGGATTTGCAAGATGTGAATGACCAGAAACTCGGCTTGGGTAACTCAAATTGGGTGAAAGTTCAAATGCAATACTACAAAAACCAACCAACTTAAGGGAAAAAAGCTTGTTTAGTGTGGAAGCCAGGTAGTTTGTTCTTATTTAGACTTAGATTTCTTTTTTTTAATGCTGCTCCAGAAATCCATTTCCTATGGACATTTCCTAAAAGTATTTCTGCTATGGAAATGTGTACTATTGAAAGCACTTTGAAAGGGTTTTATTTATCCTTGGGGCATTTGACAAAGCAGATTTTGTGACTGAGAGGTAGTTGGTCACATTATTTCCAGTGTATAAGGGTGTGTAAAGGCTTGTTTCTCTGCTGGCTTGAAATGCAGGTGGTAGTAGAGGGAACAACACATATTTCAACTTCTTCCATGCAGGGAAGTGAAGACCTGTGTGTTCACCTTGACCCCCTGACTCATTCTGCTGCATTATTTCATTTCAGTGCTTCTGACACACGTCTCTGTGTTAAACAGGCAGAATGTTTTTAACTTAGAGTCTGAATTACAGACAGGGCTGCTGGCAACCACGTCCACAACAAATCTTACTGGGCTGCAGTGGTGAAAAGTAAAGAAGAGAGTGTTACTGGTGAAGAAATCCCCTGAAAGCCTTCATTTTCAATACCTTTCATGGTTTTTTCCACCCAACCCCGGGTTATTTCCCCAAGACATTGTTTTTAATTCTAAATTCTGTTTCCCATCCCCTTTAAGTCAATTGTTTGACTTAATCTTAATGGTTTCTTTACAAATTTTAAGACCACACACTGAGCTCTGCTAACACATTGTATTATGCTACTAGTAGACAAATTTTAACATCGCATCACATACATGTTGCAGTTGCTGTTGTAACATGCCTTTTAAAAAATACCTTTATTGGATGAAATTGTCTCTTTCTCAAGAAAAAATCTGGTTCTTCAATATAATTTATTATGCCTTTTAAAATTCTGTCTGTTCAATAAAATCTTTGCTATATTATAAATACCTGTAACGAAAATATAATTTAAAATTCTGAGAGAAAACTTTTTTTTTCCTTTTACATTTTTCACAAAACCCACACAGGCACCAAGGAAAGACTAACAATAAAAATAATTTACTCCTGTACAAGCTAATCTGGGTTGGAAACATTCAAAAGAGAGATTTTAAACTTGTCCTCTGGTGAAACTTTGGCTACAGCATAGGAACTGATCTTAAAACAAAGGAGGGTCTTTTGTTTCCCACCCTTTTAACCTGAAAATTTCTTTCAAGGCCTGATGGAGTGTTGCTAGTACTTTCCCCACTGTAACATACCTGAATGAGGACTGGCTAAATTTGTTGTTTTGTGAGGGAACCAGCCTCTAACCTTTGTTGCACAGGACTAAAAGTGGCCCTTACCTTGCCAGATGAGTCTATTCTGAAAATTAAACATTAGTGAAAATAAGTGCTCTCATTTTGTAATAGCAGCAATTAGATATTTTCATGTTTGCTTGTTCATTAGTTATGCACTGCCAGAAAGCTTCTGTGTGGAAAGGGCAGCAAAGGCAAAGCTCTCTGATTTGCACCACTTGCAGGGATTGTTTTCTAATGACTTCTCCTTCCAAGCAAATTTCTTAATAGAGAGGGAGTGACTCAGTATATGAGGCATTCAATAGTGGAGATGTTATCCTTCAACTATTGACCTGAAGAATATGAAAGAATTCTTAAAACTGGCAAAAAGGCAGACTAAGCCCATGGTAGGCATGAAGCCACCACAAAGAGTGATTAATCTAAGATTTTTAAATCTTAGATTTGGTAATTTTCAAAGTTGTCTTTAGAGAAGTCCTTTTTTCCATAGAAGACTTATGTAAATAGATTTACCTTTAAATTACAGAATTTAGTGTGAAGTTTGAAAAACCTGTATTTGAACTGAAGGGGTTATGAGCAAAATGTTAAATTCCTGTTTTAGAGACACTTGCATAATTTTAGGGAATAGACAGTGAAGGAGAATCTAATTGAATATTTCTAGAGAGTCTGTAAAATACATTTCAAGAGTAGAAGAAAGACGAAGAAAAGTAAAAAAGCAGTCAGCACTTTTTTGGATTTTCTTTAGCACTTCAGTGAGATAACTATCCCCTGGGAATCTGCATTTCCTTGTTCTAGATCCCCTACCTTTTCTGAGCATCCAACATGGCTTTTTTTTCTGTTTTTTTTTTTAATTATTAAAAGTAAAATAATGTATCAATCTTGACTCTCTTTAAAGAGGTACGTGTGGAAAACTGTTTTTCTAGTACATTTAAGGAGTTGTTCACCCTAGTTTCTCCCTGACAGCCACCTCTGCCTCATCCTCATCCTCTTCCTCCCACTCCACATTCCATGCACACCCCTCTCAGGGTATATTTTTTTTTAAATCTCACACCATTTTGCCTTGTCTTCCTAGATGTTTGGGAGCTTTTACAATCTACCACAGACACTCCAAGCTCCAGTCTTTAAGTAGACTTTTCTGCAACAGCTCTGTTCCACTTTGGTCATGGTTCAAGGAAAGGACAAAGGGATCCCAGCTTTGCTGGCCTGACTGCTTGCAGATGTAGGCATCTCAGAAGGCAATTATATTATTTTAGAAACTTAACTGAGGCTCCACAGGTAGGAGGTTGGAGCTCAAAGCTCATGTGATTGACACAAATAGATCAGTACTCCATCAGGTGATTCATAACCAGTGTAAAGAAAGCCAAGTGCTCTGAAGTGCTCTCTATGGGAGACTGTCCTCATTAAACACACACAGACTAGAAAACCTAGGCTCATAATTCAGGCACTTCACTTAGGTAGTTAAAAGTCAGGTGGAGGGAATGCCATCCCGTGTTCTGGGATGCCTCATTGGGGGCTCTTTTATATTAGTGTGTGTCTGTCTGTAGTCTAAATTATGAGTAACTTCATCAGCATTCATTGATGTCCCAGTCCAACTCCAGCCTCCCAGATGTCCCTTTACAGGAGAACAGAGGGGGAAGGGAGCATTGTTGCTTGGAGAAGGAACAAAACACCTGTGATGGAAGCAGTACTGGCTGCAAGTATTAAATTGGAATAAATGACAAATATAACAAAGACTGCAATATTCACGACAAATCCATGGATGAGAATATATCCCCATAGCTCTGGCAGTTTGGTTCAAAACTGCTTAGTAATTCAGGTTTTGAATCCTACTGCATGCTTAAGTGAAGAGGGTGGAAGAATAAGTAATGTGAAAATTGTTTAAAATAGGGTATTAGGGTTTTCAGGGGAATACTATTGCATTTTATGCCTGAGGGGGCAAATCTACTCTGAAGAACGGCTTTCAGAAAAGATAATACTAAAAAGAGTAATTTTCCTGCCTTATCCCCTCACACCCGTTTTTTCCCTTCCTTGATATTTGTATTAAATATGAAGCAATCAAAGCAGCAATCACACAACTAGAGCATACACAGACTTTGGAAAAAAAACTACAGGTGGGGAGAATGAATATTTCCAACTCAGTGCCATACCCTACGGTTTAGTTCCCCTCATTTATGATATCAACCAACGCTTGCAGCAGTCTATCATCTCTATGCTTGTAGGGTTTGGAGTTGTAAAAAAGATCAACGTAGTCACTGTACAGACTTTCTTCTGAGCCTCTCAACTGGGAGGGCTTGTTCAATTTTCTGAGGGCTTGATAGAAGTGTTCGTATGGAATATTTGACTTCTCGCTTGCAGTCTTCTTTGGCAGCTCCTTCTGATCCATCTGCCTGCTAAAAGCACTTTGCAGTAAATGCAGCATGGCCTCTGATGGGGTCTTATCTTCTGCTTTGTCACTGCTGCTGCTGGTGTCTTCCATGGCTTTGGGTTTTTCACTCAGGCTCTCCAGTGTGGTGTGGTCCTAGAACACAGATTGGCATGGAAAAAGGTTTGGTGTCAATGAAAATCTGACTGGATCAATGTTTTCTCTGCTTCACGATCTCCATGTGTGGCCATATGTTATTTTTTCGTTCAGGAGCCACCTGGGCATCTAGAAAACAACCTGACCATTATCAACCAAAACAATCTAAAAGACTATATTGTATAAAATATCAAATCCCCCCACAACATAGGCAGTTATAAATTAATTCCACACTGGCAGGATAAACGTCATTTTTTACCAGTATTTGTCCTGGTCTTAAGAGATATTTCTGGTTGTTCTATGGGACACAGCCCCTCAGCAGGCTAAATGAAGGAAATATATATGTGCAATGGTGATGGCAGCTCCAGTTGTGCCACATGCCCCTGGGAAAAGGACTGAACCAGTGCTTCCATACAGCTTTCTGTGTAGATGATCTCATCTGAGAAGAAGACAGTGAAGTATGTCTAATGGCTATAACACAGCTTGGAAACCTTGGAAGACCAATCCCAAATACAGGAGCACAGAGCAATTGGTGAGAGGCATGGTCTTGCTTCAACACTAGTGTGTGTCTGCATAGCTTCCTCATTTAACCTAGAATTGTATTTCTAACTAAACACCCATTTTATCTTTGTGCATTTCTTACCATGTCAAGCCATTTTCTCCTACAGCACCTGCTGAACTCACTTTTACTTTCTCTCCATTTATTTTCTTGCCCATGGAAGCTAGCCCTGCAGACACTTATGTAATGGATTTAAAGGACCTAATCATGCCTACCTCTCATAACCTGCCTGAGGAAGGTTAAACTCTCTATATTTTATGGATGTCCTAATTACTTAATGGGGAGACAATTTGATGTGATGGGATTATTTTCTGAAGCTGTTGACGTAATCAAGCACTGTGAAAATGTACATTACTACTGTCCTGTGCATCCTGAAACCCACGGTCACTCTGCCTGTAGTATTTTTAGAGCACTCTGTCTGTAGGGTAAAGAGGGGCTGGAAAAGGGTCTGTCAGCAACAGATCCATTGAGCCAGACCTGAATCAGTGAGTGCCTGGCTTTTGCCAAGCCCTTTGTCCCTTCACTTCCTTCCAGACTCTCTGGAAGCACTTCATCAGGCCAAGCTGCTTTTGGATGTAACACTTGTTCTCAGTAGAATGACATAAACTTAGTGTGTCTGTCAGAGGTGTCTTCCTCCCTCCTTCTACCACTCAATTGCATTAGCCATAGAGTTCATTACTTTAGCAGCAATTTCCTGTTACCCTCCTAAAACCCTTATATTTTGCAATTTGAAAACAGAGACTAATACAAATAGCAGTGGTTGACATGGGCAAAATTATGATATACAACTCAAAAGCAGCCAAGAGTTAGATGAAATGAATACAGAATGAATATGTGTCTTCTTGCTAGGCAGTAAAATAACATTTTCTTATAAACTGAAAAACACTCTACCTCTACAAAATCTGTCATCTTTTCCACTCCTCTCCTGTCATTTTGCACAGCATTGTAGGATGTATACACACGTGGCTGCTTCATGTGTTCAGGCTGGGTAGCAGTGCCATGCAAAATCAATTTCCAATTTACAATCCTTCCTTCATTTTGTATTCGTCTGGACTGAAAAACAAGCACAGCATCAGAACAGGCTCCCAGGACATAAAAGGTGAAACCAGACTCTTGATTGCAGAGTACAGAGAAGTGACTAAAGCAAATGATCAGCCTTTCAATGCCTACATATAGAGTATTAATCATAAGCACAAAAACCCAGCTGTATTAGAGACAGGATATATCAGAGTGTGGGATTTAATACAATAGCTGAACCACTCCCAATATTCACATTTTGATGTGACACAATCATGACTCAATCATGTAAGCACCAATGGAATTTTGTCACAGGATGCTAAAAGTTACCAAAGCAGTATTCTGCATTATTAGAGTTTGTTCATGAAGCCATTCCTTGGTAATTTGTTTATAAAAATTACCACTGGAGGTGGTAATGTGAAATACTCTGTGGTGTACAACAGCAATCTGAAATATAGTGTGTGGAAGCGAGCAACAAATGTTAATTATAAATTTGGGTGGCAGTAATTCAAAAGTAGAAAGTGGAAGGGACAAGTACAGAAAACACAATAACCTACAAGGTAAGAAAAGGCTGTATTATGCCTTGAGGACAAAAATCTTGTTTTATTGTAAGTTTCTGGACGTTCTCGCTTGAAATGAGAGCTAATTTGCAAAAAAAATGCTCTTCTTAACCTTATTGCAAAAAAATGCATTTGGAGAGCAGGATATCTGTAACTATGGGGTTATCTAGAAACCTGCAGCATTAACACTGCACTGTTGCTGGCAATATTTACCCCTACTGCCTTGTCCATCTGCTCACCTCTTGGCAATATCCTCCTGTTTACAGTTTGAGGCCAATAGGGGCTGGAGGCTCAGTGTCTAACAGGAAGCTTTCAGTTTCTGGCAAGACCTGACCCCTAAGGACAAGTTTATAAACAGACAACTTCAATGAGATGAGTGAGCTTGATCACTCTCTCTTTGAAGGGAATTATTTTTCAGTTGCTTACCAAGCAGCTTAATTCTGGTGTCCTGCTGCTGTAATCCATATCCCCAGGTGGTTTTAGTAAACTGATTTATTTTGTATCTGTAGACTATTTGGCTTTAATCCTTAAACATTGTTCAGGAGTAGATGGTCTCAGAAAGAAATTAGGGAGATGTATACACAAGAACATCTCACTGAGATCACCAAAAAATCATTAATTGAAGAGGTTTTCAGTTAATGAAAACTGTGCACATGGACCAAGAGAAAACTAGATCCATGCTGTGTTCCTTTCTTCAGAGGAAAAATTGCAGTTAACCATGTGTTAATTTGACTGCATATTTCACTCCATAAATCACAGAAATCTTAATTAAGTGATTTAGTTTAGTCACGTATGTCTGAAAAACACAGGCACGAAAATTTTGTCAATGAAACCAGGACAGTGCTTTGCATTTAAGTAAAGAACAACAAAATCTCACCCTATCTTTTTTTCTTTAATCTTTAACTCGCATATCTTAAATAACCTCTCATTTAGTTTAATGAGCAAGCTCATTGTTCAACACACTTTGTAGTGATGAGTGATCATTTTATCTGTGTCCTCTCCCCAACACAGCTACTTACCATATCAGTAATCCTTAAAATCCAGGTTCCTGTTGGATTTTCTCCCCATGTGTGGACAGACATGAAGTCCCAGTTCTTAAAGCCATTGGGAGATTTGTCTCTCTCTCTCTCAGCCAGTAAGACAGTGCTGGTCCCTGTGTCGGTGCAAGATCAACACTGTGATTGCTCATACATGCCTGCGCCTGCTTTTCACACTGCTCAGCTTGCACACTACCTAGTGCAGAGGTGACCTGGAAAATGCACTATTTAGCAGTGGTTCCTTCAGAATTGGCTCCTGCAATTATCTTTACAGCAGTATTTAACAGCACGCAAGCTGTTAGATCACGCCAAGAAGGCACATCTTGTTCAGTCAGTGTCCTATCTCTAGCACAAAAAGGTAGTGAATGCACACAAAGAAGCACAAGAAGAAGATGTCAGGCACAGCCAGTCTTTTCCACAGATGAGCAGTTCAAGAAACTTCTGAAATGGAAGTTCTGAAGGCCAACCAGCTCGTGCAGTATTATGAAACCACAGCCTTATCGTGATGTCATCACTGCGCTTTTTCTGGTGAGTGGATGCAAATTGTTGCAGCCTGGTCCTCCAACAAGGTGAAAAGCTTTTGCATTGTCATTATTATAAAAATGCTGCAGTTCACCAAGCGTTTCTGCAGCACATGAGGTTCTGCTGCACAATAGGAAATTTGCTGGGCTTGTTTGCATATAAGGAGAAAGCAAGGGAGCTATATTTATGTATTAAGGAGCAGTGAAGCCCCAAGGAGCCTTGTTGCAATTTGTAAATATATTTAAAGGTAGCATCAAAAATATAGAAAATGAATGACACACATTTGCTACTAATGTTTTGCAGGAAAGTGGAAAAACAGCAAGAAACAAGGGAAAAACAATTTAACCATGAAAGCAAAATGATACTACAGTGGAGGCAGCAGTGCTTGGTGATTGCTACCTAGAATTAGAAAAATTAGATCAGCCTGATGTTTAAATTAGTACCTGAAAGCTTGTCCTTTTTTTCCCCATTAATACCAATTTATCTAACAGACCTTACTCTTAGTTGTTTATATTAATTTTGTTTGGTCTTATTGTGTTATTTTGGGGCATTGTCAAGACAACTTGCCTTATTCTAGCTCATTTAACATGGTGGTACTAAGGGGCCTAACAGAGACACTTTGTTTTTAAATACACCAATGGGCGGATGCAGCTACATGAAATCTAAGGAGCCAGATTTCCTCAGTTTTCCATTAGCCTGTTAAATCACAGGAATTCTGATAAGCACTATTGATCTACAATTAGTTCTCTGCCAGGAACCCTGAGTTTTCATAGGTCCTTCTGCCTCAGTGGAAAAGTTCTGTGCCTTCCCTTTCTGCAGTGTGATTTCCAAACCTCTTCTCACAAAAATAACCTGGAACAGGTGAAGGCCGAAAAGGGATCTCCTCAGTTCCCAGGGTGCTTGAACCTTACAACCTCCACACCAGATCTGTCCAATGACATATTTAGCCCTTTTCAAACCATTGAAAGACACAGGTTTTTTCAACAAATAAATATTATACACTACAGCAACACAAACAAAGTGTGTCTTTGCCTCCTGTACCTGAGGGAGAAACCAGGGTGACATGAAGGTCACCCCTGCGGGAATACTCAATCGTTGCCTCGAGCTGCACGTGCTCCAGGGATGCAATGGAGTTCTCTTGACCCTCGCAGGCTTTTGTGGGAATTTCGATGATGACTTCTTCATTTGCTCTCAACAATCTGGAAAAATTGCAGAAGTTCTTTGGTTACTCACAGGAACTTGTGGTTCTGGATCATAATGTGGAGTGTGACACATTGAACAGCCTTTTCAGAATGATGAGAAAGGAAGAGTCAATGCCACCTCAAGGAAATAAAGGTAATGTCTTCTCTTCATGCTCTGCACAGAGAAAGAGACTCTGCATAGCTTTCTCTACACAATTCCTATTACTTCCAAAGAGAATGGATATCTAAGTCTCCACATAAATAATTCTAAGCTTGGGACCACGGGATCTTTGTTTTTATAGTGTAACATACAGGACTGCAATAAAAACACATAAACAGCATGTGTTACATACGTCAGCAGTGGGTCAACATTCTGTGGAAAAGAGAGAGCTCATAAAAGCAAATTGTTAGCAAAATAGCTTAAATAATAAGGTTACCAGGCAGTGACTCTCCAAAACACTGCAATATATTTCTGCAGACAGACCTTTGGTGCATTCACATGGTATAATTTCAACCTTTGAAACAGGTAATACTTTCTAGACAAAAATCCATTTGTGAACAAGTGGAGACAAAACCAGCCTAGATATCGTTATTGATTAACCAGCTCAGTGACTAATGATAATTAATCTGTATGTTCAGGCTCACTATGCTGTGAGCATGTGGCTGGTGAGACTTTTCAGTGAGCCTTTGAGACACTCGTGTTTCATAAAGGAGATGCTACAGACCTGACTAAAGCTTAATATATCACCTTGATTTCAGCATATACCACACCTGTCACAGGAGAAGAACTGCTAAGACCCATTACAGATAGATTTTTTTAAAAATTCCTCACAAGACATCAGTATCTTTTTATCTATCTTCTGATGGTTGTCTACAAATTCACAGCTTTGCTGATTGGGTTCAGCCTCACAGCATCAGCCATTCATATGCTGTCTGCACAAGCAGACATAATAATCTCAGTCTTTGTTAAGGCTTCATGCTAGTAATTTCCATCAATCTTACAGAAAAAAAAATACATAAACAAAAACAAACAAAAAAACCCCAAAACAAACTAACTAACAAACACGCACAGAAAAAAAACCCAAAACAAACTAACAAACACATGCACAAAACAAAAACAAAAACAAAAACCAACAAAAACAACAAACAACAAACAAACAAAATAAAGACAAACAAAAACAAACAAAACCAAAAACAACATAAAAAAGAAAAAATTCAAAACTAAACTAAAAAAACAAACAAACAAAAATAAGTCAAGAAGGAAATGCTCCTTGCCTGCCTCTGAGGAATACAGTTAATCAAAAGAAGTCCCTTAGTCTGGTTCAGAGCAATATGTGAAGAACATGATCCTCCACACTTTATCACAATAGAAACAAGCTTGTTTACTGCTAATGCAAGTTCTTACCTCGGTTCAAAGGTCTTGTCTTTGACAATGCACTCTCTCTTTTCTGGAACACTCTTCCATCTTTTGGGATCAGCTAAATCGACCAGTGCATTGGCATTCAGTAGTCCAAACCCAAATCGGCTGTTGACCATCAGTCCTGCTCCATTTTTTTTCCATCCTGGGTTTCCAGCCAGTGGATCATACTCCGAGGTCCACACTACCAAGTGCTGCATATCCCTCCACGTTAGATCTGGGCTGTTGAGAAAATATTCCTGGGTTAGTTGTTTCAGGGCTATCTACCATGTTTCTATCAGTTATTGGTCTGCAAGAGAACATGCTTTGAATGGATGTGGCACCTCACTTTTTTAAAGCACACAGCATGTTGCTGGGTTATCCTCACACTGCTTCTCCAGGTAGACAACATTTCTGTGTCAGTGAAGGGCAGCTAGAAAGAGTGGAGTCCCATCTTTCAAAACTATTCAGGCATTTAAAGTTAGCTAGCAATACCAGAATTTCCCACCAGTCTTTGTAGGACCTGGGCTTTGAAAACTGGGTATTTGATTGTATCTGTGATTAACTCTACCCTTTGAAATATCTGAGTGTCTTGGCTTATGTCACCAAAGGGTTGTGCAGTAGAAAATGGAGCTGAATCTACACCATCCAGGTATTAAGCCCATGCACTACTGCCTGGAGTGTTTTCTGTGAAAAAGCCTTTGTCCTGTGCCTTCCTATCTTCCCCAACTCCTACATTCTGACCACCTGCCCTACAGGATCCAAACCTGGCTGCTTTCTGCCTGCTCTGACAGACAAGCTTGGGAACCTTGTCTTTTATCCGTCATCGTTGGCAGAAAATCTTCTGTAACATTGGCTGAGGCTTAATTTAGACTCCTGCAATCCACTGTCTCAAAATTATGTTCTGAATCCACGTGCAGCCTCACTTTTAAGTGCATTTGACCAGTAATCAGTAAACAGTGTTACAAATACACAAAATATTCCTCAGTGATTGTGATTTACTCACATTGGTTCTGTTTTTCTAGGGGGGTGTTGAGGCAAGTTTTTATCACCAGCCTGAGCAAGTCTGACTGACAAAAAGTGGAGCTGCAGCAGGAGGTGGTGCCTCTCCAAACAGGAACTTCAGGGAAGATGGTGGGGTGGCTGAGAGAGAGGAGTTTCAAAGGTAAGTGTGTGACATCTTACTTTGCCTCCAGTGCTAGAGCAAAAATCCCTGCTGCCAGAGGTGCAGATGCAGAGGTCCCAGTGTGGGTTTCTGTACATTCGTTGTGAAGATCAACGCTTGTCTGACAGAAAATAAAACAAAACAAAGCAAAGAAAGAAAAAGAGGAAAGATTGCCTGAATAAACTGTTGTAAATACAGTCATATGCACACTCACAAACATCACTAAGTATCCTTGATGCGTATTAATAAACTCCTCACCAGCAGAAAAAGTGATGAGTGCTTAAATCTGTTCATATTTCAATCCACTCTTTTTACTTCAGCTATAATTTCTGTATCAAAACCCTTCGTGTTGGAACAAAATACTCCCACACTGAATATCTTATTTTAGTCTAAGGTTTCACAATAAGTGTTTCAGGCTCACTGGTGAATCATGAAAACAGATCATTGTGTTGGGCCTAGAACATTTAAAATTACTGCTTACTAGGAAATTACTCATAGGATTAGTATTGGTGTTCTGCTCCCTCTTCAGCAGAAGAACTATAATTTGCAATGAAATATGTGCTTTATTTGGAAATTAAATACCAAACTCATCAGCCCATGTATCTACATCTAGCGTATAGAGAGAAGCCACTTAGCAAGAACTGATCTCTGTCCTGGCTAACTTGGAGTGACACTGTTTTAATCCCCATCAATGCAGTGTATTGTAAAATTAGAATCCACCAGAGCTGAACAGAAATTACAGTTATTTCAGCATTATTTTGTCATGGCAGTTTTCTTCAGCGCAGTTAAGGAAGGCACACAAGTTGATATGCCTCCTTGCTGAGTACCTTTCACAGGTTTGGAAGCACTGCCTCTGTCTTACAAAAGGTAATGGCAAGATATTCCAGACCCCCTGACATCACAGGTTTTCTTTTTTACTCTGAATCTCTCTTCATGTGCCCTTTCTGAAGAGTGGGGCCTTATCAAACCATGCAGAGACTCTTTCATACACAAACAGCACTCACAAACAGCAGGCAAGTTCAGCATGTTGGTTTGACTGCATCGACACAATGATTTTGTTTAACCATTTTGCAGTAGAAGAATACAGGAATACAATCACTTTTTGGATTACAAATCCCTCAAAGTTTCGAGGCAGAAGCACTAACCACACCACACGTAACATAAAGCAGGCACTTCAAACAGCATTTAGGCAGTTTCATTAGTTGTTTGCATATATAAAACATTTCTATCTGATCTGAAACTGGTAAAAGCAACTTACAATTCTTTGGTCGGTGTAATCCCCACTGCTGTATGCTGTGGCCAGAGTTGAAGAGCACTTCTCTGCATACCAGGGAGAAAGCCCTTGCTGAGAAGCACTGCTAATGGAGATGGTGTAGATACTATCAGTGTACCCATCACAGTCACAGTTGTCACCCTGGCGACCTCCATTCCCTGAAGCCCAGACGAAAATGGAACCTTTCCCATTTCGGCCCTGGAAAAAAAGGAAATGAGGGGCTTTCAGAGAGATTTCTGACCCTTTAAAGTATCCTGAACAACTCCTTTCCTCAAGAAACCCTAATACAGCAAACATAAAAGTGGAGAAATTTCCATAAGCACTGCAGAAGACAGAGACAGAGGAAACCAGCTGTTTGAGATATCCCACTTCTCATCCTACAGCACAACTTCTAATCTGACTGGCCCGAGTTTCCTGTTCCACATACAGCAACTTTCCTCAGGTTTTCAGGTTAGAAAAACAGTCTGTGTTGAATGGGTAAAATTTCCCACATGCTGATGTTTTGATCCTCACCACTTCTAGAAAAAGTGTCCTTTTTTTTTTTTTCTTTTTTCTTTTTGTGTAAAGAAATGGCAAGTTTATCAGGGGCTATTTCATTTCATTTTCCTATGCTCACAGAGGTATGGGCTAGCAGTATGAGTGATGCACACACTGAAAACCCTCCCCTCTCTCTGTGGATCAGCATCACCTGTAAAAAATGATACATTCTCACCAAAGAACCTGCTTTTTCAGAGTAAGATCAAAGAATATTTGTTGCTTAATTATCACCTTTAATTCTCTCTTTTCTCTTCCTGCCTACCTATGGGCCTAGAACTCTGTTACCAGCCCTCTCCTCTCAGTCTCCATTATTCCCTCAGAGTATCTTTGTCAGCTGTCAGCATTTGCATTGTGCTCTCCTTTTCTCATTTTGCCTGAACTTATCCAAAATTCCTTCTCTTCGCTTCTGCCCTTCCAGCTCTCCTCCATTTCTCTCTTCTCTCATCTCTGATTCAGTCTTCCTCTCTTTATTAGTACCTGTCCATCTTTGGATATCTTTTCAGCTCACTGGCAGGAGCAAGAGTAGTTTATTAATAAATACATGGCAGCCCTCAGTTTGCACCCTATTTATCATCCAAACAGATCTAAAGTGTAACATGAAAAAAAAGCCCTGTAAAAATATTGCTCCCAGTACTCTTCATCATGCATTTGGACTATCTTCATTTTAATTGGATCATGATATGCACCAATTTATAAATTAATGCAATTAGCACAATACAGGCTCGTCCACAGGGTGCTAAAATGCATCACTATTTCACACAGTAAAATGTTTGTAAAGCAGGAATTTTGTATTAAATTTTATGGGCTTTCAGTGCAGAAATCCAATTACTGTTCAGTGTAAAACAAGCAGCAGAGAAGGGTGGGGGTAGGGAGAGACAAAGGCAGCAAAATTAAGGATGTAAAAAAAAAAAAAAAAACAACTATGGAGATTAGCAGTTTAAAGGCAGTTTAGAAAACCCTAATGGTATTTTCTCATAAGTCTTTTTCTTGTTAGAAATTTCTTTGACTGTACTATTAAAATATACCTAGTCCATTTTAAATATGTTTGAGCAAAGACAGCACAAACCATTTTCATCTCTTCTCTGGTATCAACCATTTTAAAATTCCCTTCTCTGCCACATCTTACTTTATCTTTCCCTGCAGTGTCATACCTGGTTTATCCCATACTCGAAAGCCTTCTGTGCCAGTCTCCCAGGCCCCTCCACAGTTTTACCATCATCATTAGGGCCCCAGCTTGCACTGTAAATATCCACATGTTCTGGGTTGAAACCAATAGAGCTGGCCTCAATAGCATCGGTGACTATTCCATCCAGCATTCTTATGCCTTCACAGAAGAAAAAAAAAAAATAAGCAGACTGGATTTACTTTCTGTTCCCTCCTCCTTGTCTGTTTTGGCTGTTTTTAAAGTTTCCAGCAAAATTAATCCATAACTACTGCAACCAAAACATACTGCTGTTCGTGTAAGCAATATTGAGGACAGTTCCTGTCAGTGTAAAACAGCACACTTGGCCTTCATTTGCACAGCTCAGTGTCTCCCTACAAACACAAAAAAGAGAAATCCTTTGCCTCCTATTTATTTCTTTCTCTTCTTCCACAGAGACCCAAGAAGATGATTTCTGGCTTACTGTTCCTGCTTTTTCTTTTTGCATTCTCTTTCTTCCTCCTTCCTCTCTGTTACATCTGTAACAAAGACTTCTCAAACTGCTGAAACACCACTAAAATTGAATAGGTTTTATCAACATTACTTTTATCTTTAAGAGTTCTAAGAGTTTTGGTTCAAAGGTGTAGTTCTGACTGTTCTGACTGAAGCACTTAGTCCTCACAGTTGTTAAGGTTTCCCTGTTTCTGTGATGCTGCCATCTCACCAGCTCTTCAATCTCCACCACCGAAAAGAAAATCTCACTGTTTTTCCGCTGCCATGGTTTTTTTCTGCTGTGAGCAATCCAGAGATATCTAGCCATTAACAATTTATTAGGAGCTGCATGATCTAATCTTCCTCAGAGCAAGCCTGATCTCAGTGGTACTTAAAATTCAGGGGCAGGCAGCAGTTCCTCCGCGCTGGATCCATCGCTCTGCAAAACCACAGCTCTGCAGTGGGGCTGCTGCCACTGCCCAGTGCTGAAGGATAGCAGGAAAAGCAGAAGCCTGGCAAAATTCCCACTGTGGCATGGCTCTTACAGCAACGGCAGCAACACCAGAGCCACAGCAGTCAGGATTCAGACTGTGTTTACAAGCAATAAGAATGTCTGGGTTCCCTTGGATTTGGCAAGTTAGTACTACAGCAGCTGCACCATTGCTGGCAGTTGGTGAATTATGAGTACTCAGTTTCTAGTATTTTCCACAAAGTGGGGATTTTGCCAAAGCACAGCAGGCAAAATGTAGTAATTCTATTAAAAGAATAAAAAAACACAAAAAAACACAAAAAAAACCCCAACAACAAAAAACTCTAACCTCATCCTTGCAGCTCAGTGTCTTGGTGGTTTTTTTTATGCTATCAAGCAGGGAAAAAAGACTGCAAGCATAATTCTTTTCCCAAATGGCTGGCTTCTTAATACTCATAATACCTCTGAGATAAAGCTGAGCTTTATTATTTTGTATTCATTAGTGGCAAAATCAGACAAAGGAGTTAATCCGCTCAACCACAGCTGCTCCACCATCGCTCACAAAGCTGGGAAAAGCATCAAGGTATATCCCGTGCCTCAGGTTTTAAAAACACCACTTACCCAAGATTGTCTTAAACTGAGAATGGTTTGATTACTTTTTTTTCAGCTGGCTCAGAATTGCAAGATTCTCTCATATCAGCACACTGTGAGCAAGGATCTGCCTGCATGAAAGTGACTGCAAGCCTCAGGTGAGAGCTTGCAACACATTATGAGGTACTGGGAATGCGAGGAGTAGTGCACAGATATTTCCCACAGAAAAAAGACAAAGACAACTCTGCAGATAAATAATGGAATAAGGAAAGAAGAAAACCAAGAACACTGACCCCACACTGAGGAAAACAGTGAGGAAATCAGCTTTCCTGATCATCAAAACCCCTGATTGTTCAATTCAAGTCAGGGATTTGATGACTGCAGTGATATTCCCCTAAGCAGATTCCAATTATGTCTTCTTGCATAAACTCTTTTCTATTCTTGTTCCCATCATCAGTCCCACAAAATCAAAAGCAGGCAAAGCCCAAGGTAGTTTCAGACACATATATGTATCTCCTTGGCAGAAGGCTATTTTTAGCAAAATGTCACTGTGCATGAACTCTCAGCCCAGTCCTTTGTAAAATAGAGCTTCTTAATGATTTAATTTCCATGGCAGCACCATGGAACTATCATAACAGAGCAGTATGGTTATGTATGCATGAAAATGCACACCCCTGCTTTAATCCAAAGGTGATCGATGCACACACATTTCTTGGCACAGAACCAGAGGTGAATGTTAAAGGACACTGAAACGTGTCGCTTTGAAAAGTGGCACTAAGTAATTTTTCTTCAATAAGTGCACAGAAAAACCTGTGGTGCTCACAAACACAAGGTACTGAAGAGACTAGTAAAGGTTTCAGCACAGGGCAAGGCATTGATGTGACTAATGAGAACACTCAGGATTATAAAAGCCAGTACTTTCCCAAAAATAAAAAAAAAAAATTGAATGGAATGTTTGTTTTGCTGCTCAAGGCAAAATTAAACCATCCTCTGGTGCTGAAGGTTGGAGAACAGGTATTCCAAGTGTCAGGGTTTCTTTCTGTAAAGCAGCTATTGCTGACCACCAAAGAGAAGGCACTGGCTGTGGACCATTGGATTTGTCCAATATGGCAACTGCTACAAGCAAACAGCCACTTCAACAAGTCATCCTGAACTAGCGTCAAACAGAAGTGTGCAATGAGTCGTTTCAAGGATTTAAAAAAAAAAGAAAAGAAAAATTGCGAAAAACAGCCTCTGGAGAAATTAATCCCGTAGAGCTTGGATCATCAAAAAGCCTTTCAGTGTTTAGCCACTCCAAATTTATTTGAATCTATTGAAGACAAGTTCTCTTATCTTCCACTGCTCTTTGAACACATTTTTGTTACAGTCTGGTCACATCTAACAGCCTACAATTTCTTTGAACTTTTCCATTCTTCCTCCTCCCCCACCCAAGCGTAAGCTGTTTGCTGGGTAATATGGATTGCTGGACTGCTTTTCCTGCTGTTATTTTCCTTTTCTGGATAATCATCCCTCACAGATCTGTAGTTTGCATTTGCAAATGAGCACAGATCACATGCAAATAGCTGTGGAAGAACCTTCTCTGTAGATGCAGGAGCCTTAAAATATGGGCACAGTGGGAGTTCAGGCATCCTTGAAGCTTCATCCATTTTGTCTTCTTTTGAAAATCTGACGTCTTCATATTATGAGTGAGATATTTTATTTAAACAGATCATGACAGCATAATGCATTATGGCAAAGGCAAACTGCAAAGCTGACATCTATGACAGCTCACTAGAGTAGCTGGGGAGTGACAAACATCAGACTGAAATGGTGGGATCCACAGCCATGGGTGTCAATTGCCACTCCTCATCCCATTGTCTAAAAGGGGAAAGGGGGAATAATGGAAAAAGTAGGACTGTACAAATACCTGTCTCTGAGCTAAATAATCACTTGCAAATGATACTTTCACCGTGATTGTTTCATAAACAGCTAATGGATTGAGTCATGGATTTTAAAAAAAAACACAAACCAATAACATTGATTGACGGGCAGGAAAGACTCTATTTGTTTTCAAGTAGAGAAGGAAGGTGTTGAAACTAGAAGGACAGCAGTCTGAATAACTTGACTGACATGACCTTTCAAATGTAATTGTGTAGATGAAAACAACATGCTGCAAGTATGGATGGTATAATTTTGTATATTCCTACTTTCACTCTTCTCAATCCCTCTCCCCCCGCTGTGCTTCCTCCTTCCAGTTTAACCAATCATAAGTAGTTAGTTAATCATAATCCATCATTCTTTTAAAGATACAGCCTTAACTTTGGGTATAATATAGGTTGCTGTTATTATGATGTTGTTGTTGTTGTTGTTGTTGTTGTGTTGGTGTTGTTATTAACATTATGATTACTAGTTTTATTCATATTATCTTCACCATCATCACCACTGCCTATAATGTTACTGCTGCTTTTTTATATTCTATCCATATCCTACTCAGAACCAAATTCCAGTTTATTCAAGAAATTCTGTCATATAGATATAACACTCTGCACTATGGCCAGACAGGATTTTGGAGCTTATAACACTGCAAGATTAATGTTTTCTGAGAATGACCGATCATTCATATTTCAGATTAATGGTGTTTGAAAACACTCAGGATCTGTCTTGTTTCCATTCATACTAGACATCTAATTATTTTTATATCCTTACCTCCAACCCTGGAGTTGTAGGCTACTCCAACTCCGCATTTTCTGTTGTTGGCTTGCATGGCAATTTCTCCTGCACACCGTGTCCCATGCCTGAATAAATGCAGTAAAATAAAGAACATATCATAACTGCTTTGTTGTATTGCACAGAAGGACTTGTCAAGGACCTTGGTTTGTTCAAATTTGTCCTTTAAGTGAATGCAATGCAGTTATTGAAGAGCTTTTGAGTTGTTTCTACGTGATACAAAAATACTTGTTTCTCTTAAGCTTCAAGAAATACAATTTTACCTACTTAATGATCAAAGGAACATTGCCATGACATGATAAATGCTTTACCTAATTCACACTGAAGTCTGTAGTCCTATTAGATACCAGTATTTTAGTAGAGTGCAAAGTAGTGGAAAATGATGGGGCTAAGAAGCTGTCCTCAGAGAGAAATATGATACAATTTTTTTAAATCAAACATTTAGATACAATTTTTTAATGACTCCATTTATTTTAATGACATTTTATTTAAATGTATTTTTTTTTTAATTTCAGAAAGTGAGCCTTTCAAGTATCCCCATTGCTAATTTTTTGTTGGAACCAACTATTTTATATGCAATTTTATTTTTTTTTTTGCCATGGGTAATTCTAATTCTACAATACAAAAAAGCCTTCATGTAAGTGTACTGGTGAGAGAGTTGTCTTATGTAATGCCAGAGATTGTTATTCAATGACATGCTTCAATGCTTCTGGGCCGAATTCCATTTACTCATTAATAAAGATTAGGGGCCATACAGGTAGATTTAAGAGATAATGACATCATAACAAGAGGATAATGGCTTCTTCCCCTTAAATAACACTGTAACAAAGCAGAAACGCCATTTTTCAAACATCTTATTTGTGGGATGTTTATCCTCTGACTGATCTTTTTTATTTCCCCCCATACACTGATTTATGTTGTGAATGCTACTCCTTTGTCTGATAGACAACAGGGAACCAATGCATCAGTTTCTTGCTATCTGTACTGAGGAGTGGTATCCTAATTTGTTTAAGAAATTGACTTATATTGTGTGTCAGCTTTTAAGGAGGTCCCTTCCGTTCTCTTTCTTACAGGGAAAATGCATAACTGGACTACAATGGATATGCCCAGGTCTGACAGACCCATCAGGAGACTTTTTTTTTCTTCTTTTTTAATTCCCAGTGGAAAGCAGAGAAATGAAGCAACAATATCCTTTGGGAGGTATCATTCCAGAAAGACACACAGCCACAGATTGTTCCCTTCGGCTTGCAGACACTTTACACAAAGACATGAAGAATTCAGGACATCACAGGGAGACTACACCTAAGGAGCTCTTCATCTGGGGATTTAATCCCAATATTTATGCCAATGCTACCTGAGAATGTTTCTGCAAACTGGACCACAGGAGGTTCCTTCTGAACATCCAAGAACACTTCTATACAGTGAGGGTGACCAGGGAGGGTTTGGAGTCTTCCTCTTGGAAATACTCGAAAGAAATCTGGATCATCCTGGGCAACAGGCTCTAGAGCTCCCTGCTTGAGCAGGGGTTTGGACCAAATAACCTTCAGAAGTCCCTTCCAAACTCAACCATTCCATGATTCTGTTACACAAATTCTTCCTCTTATTAAATAATTGCCACAGGATCCAGACATGGATATTTCTGCATTTGTGCCTCTTAGCACACACATTCGTACTGGACAGTTTTGTTCTCCTCACACAACTGGGAGGTTACTCACTTGTTTTCATTTGTTGGGTCATATCTAGGGAAGGGATCATGATCATTGTCATTGAAATCATAACTTGCCTTTGGGTCCTACATGTAAAAAAAAAGAAAAACAGAATTAATTCAGACAACTAGAAAAGGCATTTCTAAATTGTGTATCAAAATGGGTTCTAGAGTCTGTATTTTTTCACTTGATGTGCCTCCTATTGGCAGCAATACACTTGGTAGAATTCAATGGCCATTAACAATTCCATAATTTTTTCATGGAACTTTAATAATTTAGCATTCAACCACTACATACAAATAAGTTTGGGAACTAAATCTACTGAAGGAAAAACAAAACAACAAAATACCCTCCCAACCACCATTGCTAGGTGACATTCAGCTTCAGGTTTCAAATCATGCCTAAGGCAAATATTTCGGTCTCTGTTCTGTAGAAGCTGACGTACAGAACAGACAATGAGCTGGAGAAGAGAGCTGGTATATCAAATTTACGACTGGTTAATCTATTCTTTAGCATTCTAACACTCAAACCTACATAGTTATCATAGATGTCAGTGTGATTCCACTCCAATCCATCGTCTAGCACTGTGATGACAACTCCCTTGCCTGTAAATCCTTTTTGCCATACAGGAATTACATGGAGATCCAGTTTGGGCAGGGATGGAGTTATTCTTGTATCTTGCTGTGGGACAGAAAGCATTAAAATATGTCAGCATTTTATCTGCTCATACCAAACAGGTCCAAAGTCATATTTTAAAGGTGCTATAAACAATGTCAGCCTGAACTTGTGTATTTTGCTCAAATTTTGCAAAGACAAAAGAAAAATTAATTTCTTTAAACACTTGAAGCACTGAAAGTTTTACCCCACTGCTTGAAGACCCCTGAAGGCCACATTTGAGCAAAAAGCATTGTGTATTTTTGGGAAGTCGGCAGCAGAAACTGCAAGGGATGGTAGGGATGCACCGATGGACCTTGGAACACTGGGTTAATGATCAGACCTGCCAATGTTTGTTCTTTCCATTTGATGAGGAGCCAAGACAGTGCCCTCAGCACAGTGAGCTGGATTTCCTCCAAATGTATTTTCTCCTGTGACGTGAAAGTTGGCCAGAGCAAAATAATTAATGGATAAAACAATTAAGGTAGTCGTTTGGTTGGGAACAAGGGTGTTGAATCACAACTTTCTGTTTACTACCCTCATTAGAGCTCCTAAGGTAAATCAACTGGAAGTATGAATCATATATAGCCTTCTCTTCCACAGCTAGTTTTTTGAAGGGTATCTCCTACATGGGTCATTTTTCCTCTCTAACACTAAATGTGCAGGACATACATCTAATTCAGAAAACTTGCTTACAGCCCCCATAAAAGCACAGATGTAAAAAGAAGCACTTTTTTCTGCTGTTTTTCTGTGCATAAATACATCAGCTGATGGCAGGTTTTTATGTCTTTGTTTTCAAAGAAATATTGCATGAAGTGCCAGAGTTAGAAAAAGAAATTTGTTATGGGGATGAAATTTCTTTCATTTTTTGCTATCTTATCTGACTGCTTCAATACAGAACATTATTTGAAGTGTCAGGCTTTGTTCTCTTGAATCCATCAAATAATACTTTTTCCTGGTGATGTGTGAAGGTATGCTGAGCAGACCTAAAACTGTTGCCATCGAATCAGAAAAATAAGGTAATCAGCAGTTATTCACTACAAGGTAAAAGAACATATTTTGCATGAAAATATCTTACATGTTTTTGCATTTAATCAAAAAAATTCAATGTGCTCTGCAAACAAGAGTAAGCAACGTGTTTCTGTTTCTCATGTGTGAAAACCAGAGGAAAAAATAAGTGAAAACCATAAATAGGTGGGGAAAGGAATTATGCCTCCTAGAGAGCAGAACATTTTTGGGCTTTGTTTCCACAGACTGTTTTTATGAACTCTGTGTGTGTTTGTCTAATATAGACATCTTGGAAATGTCCTGCTTATTTGGATATAGGCAAGGAAGCAAACAGATACTCTGCTTCAAAGAAAAGCTAAATTCTTACAGATAACAATATTTTTTTCTGGTGAAAATAAATCTGCAGGAATCTTCATGGAAATATTTTATGCTGCATGGTTTATAATTTATCTTTCCTAGCTCAAGCAAAGGAAAGAGAGGACAAAGCACTACGCAAGCAGCCTAGAGTTTGGTCTTTTTTCTCTAAGCTGAACTGAAGAAAAGTATTTCCAGCCACTTGGGCCACATTTGTGCTTGACCCTTCTTCTTGATTTGTTATATTCACCTTTAATCCTGTCCCTTTTCTGAGTGAAGGCAAAGAATCTTAGACTGAAAGCACGGCTAGATGCACAGTGGAAACAGAGGGTCTTGGAAGAAACCATGTAAAACCTAAGTGATCAGCTGTATTTCTGAATTGTCACAAACAGACAGAAACTATGGAGTTCAGGAATATTTTTTTTTTCATGAGGTTTTGAGCATATGAGCTTTAGAGGCCCTCTTACATGTAAATCCTAGTCCTAGTGTGGCTGAAGGTGCTTCTCACGTGCATGCAGATGCTTTTGTTTTCATCTGGAGTATGCATTCTGCACTACTAATTTCAATAAAGAAATACATGGCCAGCTTCAGACGTGCTGGTGGACTCCTTACACAACAAGAGCAAATATTTTTAAATCATCACAGAAGTAGCTTCTACCTGTTAAGAGTTTCTGATATCAACCCCCATATTAAACAGCAGTTGAATTGGCATTTAGAATCTCTGTACAAATGACACTTCACAGAAAATAGAAGGTTGCCTGAAAACGTTATGCACAGAGACCTCTCACTTTTACAGCACACGCTAATGAAAGGGAGTCTTCATTAATTCCCTTCAGTGCAAGAAAATAATGCAGCTGACAGCCAAAATCCACCATCCCCAGTTCCGCAAGGCAGGAAATTCTCACCAGATACCACTGCTGGTTCCACATAGGGTCGTTGAAGAGACCTTCTGCCGAGTCTCTCACGGAGGCACGCTTAGCTCTCTTCTTTTCGTACTGCTGCTCTGCCCACGACACCTACAATTGTTTGTGTAAATATGACAAATGAACCTCTTTAGTTTAGGAATTTCTTAACCTAGAGCATAAGGGCTTTCTTCACACAGATAAGTTTTGGTCCCTAAAGAAAAATGAGCAGTGCTTGATACAGAGAGAAGGGTTATTTAGAATGTAGCACAGTGCGATTTGGGGAAGAGAAACTTGGTGAAATCACAGTACTGTAGAATCAATTAGCAGAAAATCATTAAGTACAAGTTAACAGTAGAACTCCTGTGAGTGACACAAGGCAGGTTTTCATGTCAAATAAAATTGTGCACTATAGCTAGAAGGTCATCTAAGAAATGGTGGTTATTGAAACAAGGAAATCCACGGCCTGCTTTTTTCTCCTACTTATCTTTTATTCACTCTCTGTTGGGAGTTGAAAGGAAAGAAGAAAGGTTATCTCTGGCTTTAGTCTAGCAATCATAATGATGCTGTAACTCACAGACCAGCTGGACCTTCAAGTCTCCTTCCCAGTGCTGTTTTGAAGAGTGATCAATTAGCAAAGTATGAATATTAGACTAACTTCATCACTGGCCTAATTCCACTTAGGGCAGCTGAAAGCCAGAGCGCTGCAGCGCGCTTTGATAAGGCATCAATGCCAAGAGCTGCACAGCATTTGTGCACAGACACAGCAGTCTCTGAGCCACTAGGCTGTATTTTAAACCTGTATCCCACTTAGCTCCCTTGAATGTATTACTGAATGCAGCTCAAATCAAACCCTGATTACTGTGCCTTTCTCTGCACTGTGTGCTGCTCTTGGAAACGGGAATAAAACGTTGTTCATGGCTGGTCCTTGTGCGGTCACTCTGACACAGATGAGGTTGGTGCTTTTCATCCCAAATTCTCAGTCAGCAAAGCAAACTCAGGTTCAGTAGATTGCCAAGCTCCTGTGACAAGCCCCACATAGAGGGTGCCTTGGATCTAACCTTTCACTTTTAAGCTCTGAATAGATTTCACTACTTTTATCTACTGTGATTGAACAGCTTACATCTATCACCCTACACTAAATAATAATGACCCAGAAATTATGATAAAAAGTATAACTTGATTAAAATGCAATTTTCTAATGAAAGCCTAATGAAAATTTACTGCAAGAACATAAATCCTTTGAAATGGTAGCAGCACTAGGCATGTTTACTATGCTTTTTACTACATATTTCGTCCTAACCCCCCCACAAACCTCACTTAGTTATAGAAATGAATATACCCATGCAGGTGTAGGTATTTTAAACTGCCCTGTTGATATCTAGGGCCATACATAGTTGTGCACCCCTTGGAGCAATTACCTTTATCTCTCTTCCCTGCCCACAGCAAAGCTTGACCTCTCCACCACCCAACAGTAATTAGCAATTGACAACTTCCATGCTTGTTATTCTTTTTCATGGTGGACAAGTGCACTGAGGGAAAGGAGCTGAAACTCCCAAGCACATATGTCAGACAAACAAGCCCAATGTTTGTCACTCAGCAGCTGGGTGAGGTTCCAGCCATCAATCTACGGCAAAAGCTGAAGGCCCCACGCCAAATCTCCAACCACTGATAGAGAAAGCAGTAAAAATAATCTCAGTTCAAGTTTACTGGCAAGAAAGTAGATTTGGAAACTAGCACAAATACTAGAAGAAGGGAAGCAGATAATTATATCCCTTCAATGTATTCACAGCCTTTATCTGTTTTACAACAAACACTATGGGAAGCAGATAAATATTCAGATTAGAGCCAAGTTTTACCACAGCTTTCACACTTAACATGCCGTAAAATTCATGAAGGCGTTATACAAACAAAAACAGGATTCCCTTTTCTCTCCCTTTTTAAAGGCTGAATCTAAATCTTTTTAAGTAGGCTGTTGCTTACCAAGAGCAGCTCCTTAGAGCAAAGGTCCCTGTGTAACTACAGAGCTTTACATGATTGCTTTGTGTTTATACACTTACATAATGCATAATTACATCTCATTTATTCACAGAGTTAATTTGCATACTGGATGGTAAATAAAAGGCAAATTTGAGCAAATTTAGAGAATCACCTGCAGCACTCTGAAGCCCTGTTTCTGGATCTAAGGGTGCACGTATGCAATAATATCTGGTAGCAATGTGAGTAATCACTTCCATTCTGCTGTGACTTCAGAATTTGATGTGTTGAACACTGTCACTCTTCCCTGTGTAAGGGATGTGCTTGATGTAGCCCAAAAAAGAGAGAAACTGCAACCAAAACTGTCATCCTGAACATCATACTACAATGACATTAGACATCTGATGATATGTATGGGCATAAATTAGAGCCAGTTTACACTGAACCTACAGGTTTGAACACCCCTAAGTTAGAATTATTTCAGCTTTAACTGTTAAACCAATGTTTGCAAGGAAATAGATGACAGTGTAGAGTTTTGAAACACAACATGCAAAACAAACACCCTGCCTTGACACACAGAATATTTCCTTCTGGTTGACATTTGCAAGAAGAACCACCAGACAGAAAATTGCTCATTCTGAAGTGATTTGTCCTTATACGATAATTTGCTGGTTTTCACAGCTAGGTTACCTCATGGCTTGGACTGCTCATATTGTCACAATGATTACTGCTACAATGCTGATCTGAAAATCAAATGCTGTTGTTGTGACATTTGCCAGAAAATGTCTTTGTAAGAGAGGCTGAGAGCTTTCTGGTCCGCTCCTTAAATTTCTCATGCCCCCCAGTTTTTCATTATGCTTGCAAACAGAAATGGTTCTCTCTTAAATGGAGCCAGACAAATGGGGAGACTGCTTCACCAGTGGATCATACCTTAGACCCCTGGCTCTCCAGTTTGCCTGTTCTCTGATTGCAGTGGCATTGTAACAAAAGAATGCAAGTCTGGAATGTGTGATGGATCCTTTGAGAAGGGATTTTAGCTTGTCATAGAATCCAGCAGAACCTCAGCCTTTTTTTCCCTACTACGTTTTTTACTTAATATTCAGTCACTTTAAATCAAACCTAATTCACATGGTAATTGCACAGACATGGCCTAATTAAACTTAGTGCATCTATGGATTTTTGCTTTGAATCCTGCCCTGTGCTTCCCTGTTCACATTTTCATCAGTGACACATCAACATCTGAAATTCCAGTGCTGCACATCTTAATTTGGAAAGCTCTTGTAAAATACGTGGTAAGGAAGGGTCAGATCCTGCCTGTTAATGACAGAATAGCTGAGTATTATTCAGCATGAGTATGGATGGCTGAATATATTAGACTTGCAAAATGAAGAAAGCCTGCCTGGGACCTCATTGCGAAGCTAGCAGTGAGGAGACAGAATAAAAAGAAAAAAAAAAAAAAAGAAAAAAGAATAAATTCAACACTCACCCGCTCATCATCAGAAAGTCTCTTAGTGATATGAATAGCACTTCTCCGGGACCGTCTTGGGTGACTTTTATGTCTGAATAAGTAGTGGTTTTTCAGTGATCCAATCTGTAAGACACAGGCATACTTTAACTATCGAGAGGCATTTACCCACTCTGAGCAAGCATCAGCAACCAAAACCTGAACGAATTCATTCTTCCTAAAAGACAAAAGAGCAAGAAGCTAGCCTTTGGAGGTTTTAATCTGAACAAGAAAACGCTCTTCAAGTAACAAGTGCTTCTTGCAGCCTGCGTGCTGCTAGAAGAAGCTGGGGGAATAATTTCATTTCGGCTGCTCAAGTGCATCATTACTACTACAGCACTCAAGTTACACAGCACCCGTGCTAGCGACCACCACACTCAGGGGCACGGCCACATCTCGGTGGGCACACACCTGTGGTCACACACCAGTTTGCTCTGCTTTTCCTGCGTTTCAGCTGGACAGGTGTGAAAGGCTCCGTGTGGCTTCGGACACCTCACTGCGGGGCTGCTTCGTGCCACAGTTCTCTGTAGCAGCACTGCCGCTTGCACCGCAGCCGGGAGAGCTGCGTGCACCCCGCTCACTTTCAACACCCCAGCTCCCTAAGGACGGGCTGTTGGAAAGCTCCGGGGCAAACGCCCCGACTGCAGGGGCAGAAGGACCGGACCCGCAGAGGTGGGATGGCACCTGCAGCTCCGGCAGTCCCAGAAAACGACCGTGCCCGGACACGGGGCTGGGCTGCCCGCGGACAGCACCGGGGACACGGAGGGCAGCTGACCGCGGCTCCGGACACGGGGCCGGGCCGGCGGCAGAGGGGTCCCGGCGGTGGCGGGCGCGGTGCCCGGCACAGGACCCTCGCCGGGAGGTGAGACGAAGCTGTTCCCTCACGGTGGTTACTCATCCCTGACAACGCTGACGTCACGGCATCCCAAAAAAGCGCCCGAGGGATGGATGGAGAGGAGCCCCGCGATGGCGATGGAGCCGGCGGGGCGGAGGCGCCCGGACTGCCGGGGGAGAGCCGGGAGCCCTGCTCGGTCCCCTCCGGGACAGCAGGCTCCCCCAGCGATCTCCTCAAGGGAGAGCCGGGTGCCCCCCGACTCCGTCCGGTCTCCTCGGGGAGAGCCGGGTGCCCTGCCTGGGCCACTCCGGGGAGAGCCGGACCCCGCGCCCGACCCTGCCCGGCTCCGTCAAGGAGAACGGGAGCGCTCTGCCCGCTCCCGTCAAGGAGAGCCGGAGGTCCCTGCCCGGTCCCCCGAGGGAGAGCCGAGCCGCGCTGCTCCGTCCCGCCTGGAAGCGCCGTCCCTGGCCGGGCGCCAGGCGCGGACCCGGACCCGGGGGAGCTGCGCTGGGGGAGAGGGAGCTTCAAACTCCCCGGAGCCCCGCGGGCGGCAGCCGGGCGCAAGTTTGAGGGAGACGGGAGGGAAAGAGCCTGGCGGGATGGGGAAGGAGCCCAGGGCTGCGGCTGTGCCCCGCCCGGCCGTACCTGCCCCACCAGGTCGTAGTCCAGCTCGTCCGCGATGGCTCTGGCAGCGTCGGGGCCGGCCGGGATCTCCGCTGCCCACTCGTTGAGGAAGAGGCGCCCGGCGCTGCCCGCCCGGGGCAGGGACCAGGCTGCCAGGAGCACGGCCAGGGCCGCGCACCGGCCGGCCCAGCGCCGCCCGGCCATGGCCGCGGGACG
>VZRZ01007764.1:93938-107984 GCA_013398175.1 Climacteris rufus
GGGGGGGATGCGGGGGCGGCCCGGCGGGACGGGGATGCGGGGTTTGGTCCCCGCGGGCTGCCCGTCCGGCCGGCGGGCTCGGTGCCGCTGTGCCATCGTTTCCAGCGCTGTGGGCAATGGGTAAAACCGAGCCCGAGGTGAGGGTGAGGCAGGAGCACCCATCCCGTCGCGGGTGGGTGTTCTGCCCCCAGCCCGCGTCTCCTCTGGCCTCAGTACTTTTTATCCAATTAAGCGAACAACCCGGGACGCACCGGGAGGCACAGCCTGGTTAGCGCTGTCCCCTGACACCTCCAAGACACCACAGGTATGGTGCATCAATGGGCACCGCTGCCCACCCTGGTGATGGGGCAAATAGATTTATCCCCAAGTACAGTTATTCATTTTGTACAATTCGTCATTTAAAAATAATTTCAATTTTTTTTAAAAATTTCTTTCTCAGCAAAGACTTCAATTTGTTAAACACTTAATTTCCATATTTTCCTTCTGCATCTGCTCCTTCAGTTCTATTTAACATTCCTTCTACCATTTCATTGCCTCTCTTCACATGTTAGAAAACGCTTCTAAAAGTTTCCTAGCGTCTTCTAAATGTCTCTGCAACTGAATCTTTTAGCAGCTTCAGTTTATAGCTCACCACATTTCATTGCTGGATTCTGCCAACTTTCAAAATGTAAATTTTAATAAGCTGCTTTTAGGTCTATGCTTCGATAATTTTTATCATTTCTGCTTATTATGGAGTGACAGATATGCCTGCCCTACTCTTAACTGGCTTCTAAAAGGGGAAAATAACAAGAACATAAATAAGAAACAATGAGGAGAGGAATATATTGTAAAAGGCAAGTGTTTCAGTGTCTGACAACTCTGCCTTAGACATCACTGTGCCAGGATGGGTATGGTTCTGAGCATCTCCATGGACCCATGTGTTCCCAAATGGATCAGGGGTCTGTAACCACTGCCACTGCTCTACCTCCCATGGGAGTAGGAGCCCCAAATAATCTGAATGGACCTAGGGAGGGGGAAAGGATGGGTGTGTATTAAGCACACTAAAAATGCCAAGAGAATATCAATAAGTACTGACATGGAATAGAACACTGATGAGATGACACCACAGCACCACCCTGGCATTCACCCACGCTTGCTTTCTGCAGCATGGTGCCACAACGGGTCAGGGTTCAGCAAAGCCAAGCCAGCAACCAGGGCATGTGGTTCCTGTTCATTTTAATTTATTCTCTGCATGATTTTCTCAGTGTTCACTGCCAAAAATGTATTTTCTTCACTTTCTTGGACAGATGCCTTAAAGGTTCCTCTATTCCAATTTTAGCATTATTTCTGAGGCTTTATTTAAATGTAGTCAGCTCACCAAGTAATTTCTGGTTCCATGTGGGTTTTTCCTGTGTCAGTGTTGCCACTGCTGTTCTACTCAAAGCACAAAGTGCTTTTTACCTCTCATTTCTCATCACTGAGACTGCAAGTTGGCATGGCTTTTTTATTGCATTTTGTATTAAGGAACTGTGCAGAATTATTGTCCCCCCATAGAAATGAAATCAGGATCGTAGGTATGTATAACGACAATTTATATCCCCGGGTTTTTAAGTAGTGGTTAGAACATCTACATCCCTAAGAGTGTTTTGAAAGTCCAGGAACTCTTTTCTAAATGATTAATTCATTCACATGTGTTTGTTTATTGGGTTATCTCTCTGTGCAGGATGATGGGCTGTGAATAGAGTTCTGAATTTGCTAGAGAATGAGTCTCTGCTCCATGAACTTGTTCATTAATGAAAGATGCTGTCCAATCCACGACATTCCCATCTAATAATAGCACAATAAATAGGAACAGCTTGCTCAGCAGCATCAGGTGGAGCCAAAGATAATTGTTTTATGCTTCATAAACGATTTAGGTTTGTTGTTTATCAGCAAAATATTTATTTAGTCCCTACTGCACCCAGTGGTGTTCTGCCTGAGTAAAATCAGATACAAGCACACGGCCAGCTATGAAAATATTATTTATTCTTTAGAACTTCAGTTCAACATTATATTCAAGACAGATGTGATTCCAATAAGGAATCCAGTTTCCATTAAGGACCCCTTTGCATCTGGTGCAGAACTGTTGGTAAAGCAGGTTTATTCCACGTTTGGCAGCTCAGTGGGACTCATTGCATTGCCCAAGCTGAAACGTCCCCTTGCAGACCAGGTGCAAAATGTTCCCTTGCCCACAGGTAAGACATCCATCAACACAGAGTGTAATACTGAGGATGAAATCCTAAGTCACAAGGGCTAAGGGTTTAACTGAGTGGATTTTTCTTCCTTATTGTCAAAAGGCATTCAAAGGCTTCAGGCTGTATCTGTGTTTTTGAACCTGCATTTCTGATCTTTCAAAGACTTGTCCATGGAAAAGGGAGACAGACAGGTTTTGAAAGCCAAGCACTTACACACACCAGCCTATTTCCTTGCTCATTAGTAGAGATGACTTATTTAAACCTAATAATCCTCATTCAAAGTTCAAGTCCACAATGTTGAGCCCAGCTCTCTGCTTGACTCCTGTGGCATCTCCCCAGACCTGTTCCTGACATAGGGATCACTCTCTGCAGCTGGGACCATGCGGCTCCCCCACATCCACACTGAAAGCAAATCCATCCCATCAGCCAGAACCGTGCAGAGGGGAAGGCTGAGGGAGTTCAGGAGCTTCAGCACCTCTGAATGGCAGCCAGATGCCTGTGAATTATATTTGTTACTGCCTGGGAAGCACAGGCATGAAACCCTGCAACCTGTGAGTTGAGAAAGTTGTCACTAAAACAAGAGCAACCCAGGAAGGTATAAAGAGAGAAAGATGCATTTCTTCTTCTTTGTGCACCTTGTAGAAGAGGAGTAACTGTCTTTCTTGCTGAGGCAATTAAGGAAATAGTAGAGATAAACAGGAGCAGAGCATAAGGAAAACCAAAGGCAGGTGAAAACACCGTGTTTATATGCAGAAAATCCAGGAAAGGGTTCAGGAGGATGGCACTGTTTTATCATCTTATCATGTTGCAAGCATATTTTGGATGAAGAAAGCTATTATGTAATGACATTTTGTTTTGAATCAGTCTCAATGTAGAAGCCAGACAGAAAATTCATCTCTGGTGTCATAGCATGAGCTTGCTTCTAATATGTAAACTGAATCTAGGTTAAAATATTGGTAGTTCTTGGTGGGTGAACAGCAAGCCCTGTCTGTGGGAAGCCAAAAGAGGCATGTTTAGGGAGCAAGAGGAACACAACCTGTCACTGAGTCCCTGCACAAGCTGTTGGGTTGACAAAGAGAAATAACACCAGGTCTCAACCTTGGGAATCTTCCACCACCAGAAACAGCCAAGACAGAGACCTGTCCTGTCCACTGCAAGCCTTGCTGTGGAAGAAAGAGTGATGCAGAGGCAGAGACAGGTGCTTGGGGAAACAGATCTATGCACAGGGATCAACCTTCAACCCAGTCCTAGACTAAGTATTTTGGCTGCTGAGTATCACCAGCCTTCACTTTTTAACAGCTGTTCTGCACCCTCCTTCTTTTATTTCTCCCCCAAGTGTGTTCACCTAGGAGAACAAGATCTTGTGGAAAACCTGCTATATAACATGACCACTGATATTTCTACCTGCACCTCATTCTAAAATCTCCTTCATATTAATCCTGCAAGGCCAGCAGGGCTTACACCAGTGTTGGGAGCTAAATGTTTTTGCAACCTGAAACTTCAGGTGGTGAAGTGTAAAACCAGCCAGGAGCTGCTATTATCTCACTGATTCTTTTTGGAAGGTCCGATCTGAGAGCGTTAACACCGTTCAAAGGGGAATTTGTGTTATATGTAGCTTTGATTTGCAAAGTCAGGGCGCCACATTTTAAAATGAGAGTAGCTGGAAATGCAGCTTGATGCCTGAAGTGTGTGTGGCAGCTGCTGTAGTTTAATTAGTTAAACACCAAAAAGGGCTGTGCTGCTTGTGTTTAATTTGGCTGTGGACCGAAGAACACTCTTGAAACCCAGACTTTTACAGTAACACCATTTCTTTTCCTGCAGGAGCTAACATTACAAAGCAATAGAAGGACTGCATAAAAGAGGCCATATGTGCAGGCAATCACAGGGAACAGGGGGAACACCTGTTTTCCCGTCAATTACTCGCGGGGCGTATTTATTCAGGGGGCATTACATTTGCTTGGGTAATAGCGCATGACACATTTCCAGCTTGATGGCAGATGAACCCTGAGAACAGCTAATCGTGTCTGCACAAGTGAGACACAAACATGCCCTCCCTGGCTGAGCAGGGGCCCCGATGGCAGCGGGCGTCGCTGGATGCCTGCTCCTCATCCAGCAGGAAGCACTCCGTGAGCAACCACCCATTTGCAGCCACCTGGATCATGCTCTTTGCTCTGTGGCTGAAACCAGCTCTGGGAAAAGGCAGAGGTGGGGCTCTAGGACAGGTGGGAACCCCCAGAGAAAGAGCAGTAACACCCCTGTTTGGTGAGGACAAAGCCCACCTGAAGCGTTTTACCGCTGGCAATAGAAAGAGGCATTATTTGGGTTCACACCCTGGGTTTTTTTTGTCAGCCTGATAGAAGAGATGATCAAAGAAACGGAATATTTTAAGGGACACTTACCACCTTTATCTACACACCTGCCATTTTAAAATTATTAATATTAGGGTTATGCTTTCAGCAATATTTTACTTACAGTAAGGATTTTATCATCCTCACTTGCAAGCTCAATACATCCCTATAGGAGGGCCAATAAATACATGCATTTGTTGTTGGTTTACTTTAAAAACAGCATAATTAATATTTAGCCTTGATGAAAACATTTCCGAGAATTCAAAATTGCTGTTTTAATTACACATTTATTTTAAAGGGGGTGGTTTTGTAGAAGTATTTTTAGAAGACTAAGTACATTGATTAATTATTTTAAATGGCTCTTATGCAGTGTTCTTCCTCTTCATGTTCCATTTCAAGTAGGATGAAACAGAAAAGACCGGACAGAACAAAGAGCATGAATACACAAGAGAAGAGAAAAATTACATGGAAAAACAAATTAAACCCCACTCAGAGCTATATAAAAAGCTGCATTAAAAAAATATCTTGTCTTTCTCTTTTTTTTTTTTTTTGGACTGAGGAGTGAGTAATAAAAAAATGACAAAAAGTGATGATTTTAGGTTAAAATTTCAGGAAAGTTTTCTTGCTGAGGAAAGGGGAGTCTTGCTGAAGAAAACTGCAAGAATCTAAATTTCCAGTGCTTCCTACCAAAGCCAGTATTGGGCCTACAATATATACATGTAAGGAAAAGAACCACAGAACAGAATGGGATGACTGAGGTTGGAAAAGGCCCTTAGGATGACCAAGTCCAACCCAGCACTGCCAAGCCCAACACCCAGCCATGTCCCTAAACTTGTCTAAAATTGGTCTGATTTGTTAAAACTGAAGAAAATTCCTCTCCTCCTTGATTCAGCTTAAAACACTAAACTTTGGCTTTTATTATGCCAATGAAGAGTAAGTCTAAACATCCTTAAACTGAAATTAAAATGTCCTCATGCTGGTTTGGCCAGTACAGCATCAGGCTGGAGATAAGCAAGGCTTGCAGGCCTGGCTTTTGCTGCTCCTTGGGGCAGTATCTCAAGGGTCTGTGCTGCACAACCTGCCCAGCTGAGTGACACTCAGCCACACATCACACTTTTGGGTGCTTTTGGGTGCTTTTGGATGCTTTTGGATGCTTTCAAGGGCTGCCTGTGTACTTTTATATAACAACTCAAGTGCTGCTTTATATCAAATTATTACAATCTAGCTTCAAAGGTGCAAGAGTTTGGGCTACTGGAGTACCACTGACAGTTGGAAAAGATGTTTTAAAATATTCTTTGGGGACAGGTTGAGCTGTGATAAAGCAATGGCATTTCAAAGCAAATCACTCAGCCCTGTCCCAAGCTGATAAATGCACAAAACCAGGCCTTCTGTACATGTGTCATGCATGTTGTTGGAAGCATTTTTACAAGAACTGAGCAGTGTGGCAGCCAAAGTAAACATAATTTCTAAGGGTAGGGTATGGAATTTGGAAAATGCTTTAAAGATGCCGCAGTAAATTCAGAGGTTTTCCACTGTGGATCAGCACAGTCATGCACCCCTCCATCTAACACTGTCCCATGGCAATTCCATCCAAGACCTCCAAGTTCCCTGGACTCCCTGGACTCAACAGAGACTTTTCCTGAGCCCAGAAAGGAATGCCAAGTATGTTTCTTTTATATCATGTCCACACTCATCCTGTTGAAGATGACTGGGTCTTGCTGTGCTGGGCTCTGTCCCTACTGCTGAATCTTTTCTCCAGGGGATTTTTTAGTGGGGTTTTCAAAAACCTTCTGCATCTCAAGAAATATCATTCCAAAATAATAAAAAACCCCAAGGTGTCAGCCTAAATAAATTTAAAAAAAGAGTATTTAAGTGCTAGGGTACAAAATTATTAAATACCTTCATATATGTGGTGGGTTGACCAGGACTGGCTGCCAGGCCTCCACCTTGCTGCTGTCTCACTCATCCTCCTCAATAGTGTGGTGGGAAAGAAATAAGAAGCAGCAGCTCATGGGTTGAGATAAGGACAGGGAGATCACTTGCCAATTACTGTCACAGGCTAAACAGATATGACTTGGGGAAAATTAATTTCATTTAGCTAGTTCAGTTTAATTGACAATAATTTATTACTGCTTGAAAATAAGGGTAGGACGGTGAGAAGCAAAGATATGAAGGAAAACGTGTTCTTCCCACTCCATGGGCTGGTTTTGTGTATTTAATCACATGACCCTGCGATTAAGTGTCCCATGCCATGCCAAATGGAGCTGCTCTGGCCCTGATGACCCCAGGGAGACTTCCAAGACTAAGAGGTCTACTAAGAGGTCTTCTACTACTCTGCTGGGACTTGGCTGTGTCTGTCCCAGCATTCAGCACCATCAGTGGGGTATGGTTGAGACAGGGACCCCTAACATCAATTAGTACAGAAGAAGGGACCCTTTCTGAGCACCTGACTTCCCCTTCAATTTGTGTTTGTGCCCTTTCAGCTTAGAGGTGGTTTCACCCTCTTACTTTCTCATGTCCTCCCCCTGGTCAGCAGGAAGAACAACAGGATGGCACCTGGATCTGCTTTATTCCCCTCCTGTTAGGAGTATGAAGGATCTGGTCAGGAATTTGTGATAAAGACAGCAAGTGAGAGAGGTAGTGAACAAAACTCAGACTGGACATGGCCCAAAGAGAGGAATAATTGTGGGGAGTGTTTTGTTGTTGCAATGTTGCGAGGGGCCAGGCACTGGAGTTTCATCCATGTGTAAATTGGGTCTTTTTGTTGGTGTTGTGATGGCCTTACTTCCATTTTGGTGTGGGGAATCTTTTGGTGTGGGGCAGATGCCCATGGGTTTGTTCTCAGTCAGGAGCTGTGGCTCGTGGAGAGGACCCACACTGGCACAGGCTTATCTAGGGTCTGCATCCCAGGGAAGGGACCTGTGCTGGAGCAGGAAGAAAGTGTGAGGAGAAGAGAGCATCAGAGGGAATGTTATGAACTGAAGACAGCTCCCATTCCTCGTTGCCTCACATTGCTTGGGTGGGAGGAGGGAGAGGAGTCAGAAAGGAAGGGTTGAAGTTGAGCTCAAGATGAAGGGGGAAAGCACTTTTAGCTTTCATCTTTGTTTCTAATCATTCTTCATTTCTAGCTGGCACTGTTAAATTAATTTTCACCAAGCCAAGACTGTTTTGCCCATGTTAGTAAATGTTAGGTGATATCCCTGTCTTTACAGAGATCCACAAGCTTTTCCATGTCATTTCTTCCCTGCCACATCGAGGAAGGGGAGTGAGAGAGCAGCTGGGTGTGTGTCTGTCTGTCTGCCCACCGTGGTCGACCCACCACAGCCCATTTTGATGCCAGCACTGGGTGGAGGCCACTTCCCTCACAGCACCCTGTAGGGTGCATTGTTTCGAGCTGTGGTGCTCACACCACGTCGAGGCTTTCTCTCTTCCCTCTACCCTGCCCCAAAGCAAGGATTCTGGGGGTGGGATGGAAGTTAGGAGGGGACATGGAGATATTGAAGCTGACCGTGGGGGTACCCCATGCCACATGGTGTCACACTCAGCAGTAAAAGCTCAAGGAAAAGAAGAGAAAGAGGGGATGTTAGTGATTATGGCATTTGTCTTTGCAAGTGGCCATTAAACAAGCCGAGGCTCTGCTTCTCAGGAAGCAGCTGGACATCTGCCTGCCAGTGGGATGTACTGAATGAGTTCTTTATTTTGCACTGCTTACGTGGGCAGCTTTTGTGTAGCTTAATAAACTCTATTATCTCAACCCATGAGTCTTTTTGGCTCTCTTTGATTATTTTCCTCCTCATCCCCCAGCAAAAGACAATGAGTGAAAGGCTTGGATGCTGGCTGGGTTCAGCCTGCTACAACGTGTCATCAACATCTATAAATTATCACTAAGGTAAGGTACCTGATGAGACTTAGGATTTATGACATTTGCAATTAAAGACAGAGGAGCCAAGAAGAGATAAAAGACCGCTTCCCCACCTGTACTGTCTCAACATCATGTGCTAGCACAGAAGAGAGCTGATCCCCTCCACAAGCAGTGCAGAACCAGCAGCTACCCAAGAAGCAATAAGCAGGGCTGGTGGGGTACAAAAGGAGATGCTGCATGCTTTAAACAGGCAGGAGAACTATCTCTGGGCACATGCACTGGATTTCTGCATTTACTGTGTAACCCGAGCCCAGGTTTTGGTGAGTTTCTTTCAGTGTTAAATTCCACAGAATATCTGCCAGTTATCTGAAAAAGTATTTCCTTTGCCATTTACAAAAGTAGCAGCTTCACATGTCACTGGGTGTTTGATTCTCCTCCTGTATTTGAGGGAAGCCACAGAGTGTATGTCTTAAAAGCATACCTCAAATCACCTTCCTTATGCCAAACAATCACAGAAATTTAATCCTGCTGCACAGAAGAGACAGGTTGGGATTTCCCCAGCTGCCACTGTTGGGTCCAGGGAAGAGCAACCTTCCATCCTGTCCTCTAAGGAAAGGCAACCAGACAGAGCACAAAGCCACAGGACTGGGGAGGGCCTTGCAGGGCAAACAAAGCTGACCACGTAAGCAAAGGAAATTCAGCTCCCAACAAGCTAAAATTAATTCCAGTGACAGCTGAAAACATGAAGCATCTTCCAGAATGATGGTGTCTAGCCACAGGCAAAAATGTGCTTTCTGGGGAATACAGTCACTCAAGTATCATCAGAAAGGAGATGTAAAAGGTTAGTGAAATCAAAGGACATGCATTTGAAACTTCAGTCCAGCCACCTCAGATAAATGTTTCAGTAACCCTGCAAAAGCCACCAGACTGGGTGCAGAACAAAAGGTTTCCTACCATAACACTGCTGGGAACTACATAAATAGAAATACTTGATTTTTCTTGGAATTTTACACAATGTTTAACAAGCCCTATTCTCTGAAACAAGCCATTATGGACTGCCTGCTTTTCTAAGCTGCTTTCCATCAACCCATCTCCTTTGTCTTCAGTTGTCTCTGAACAGTTGTCTCTATGTTTGAGCAGACGCCACATAAGGATGCATTTAATCACATTAAAGTCAAAGCCTTTTTTTAGATGCAAGCAAGCACTTCCAGTTAGTTCCCCACAGATCAACTACTTCAGGTTTGTATTTCATGGTTCAAGTCTCCCAAGTTAAAAATGGTTCCATCCAAGATTAATACCAGCAATATTTCTAGAAAACGTTATCCTGTTTCATATTGCTGTGTGTTTTTATATTTTTATATAACCCTCATGGGATCCTGTTGCTAAGCAGAAAGCAAAATCAATATAGAAGGCAAGCCATACCGGCTCATCTTTGAATTGCTGTAGACATTTCACTTTCTTGTAACTGTTTCTCTTTTAATGGTTCTGTCCCATAAAAATCCAACCTGACTTTGTGACCAGTATTTTGTATTTCACCTTATTCTAGAATATATCACGTAAGATGTTGTGGTGTTTGGCTCAAAGGTACCATTTTGATGAAACTGCTAATACAGCCTTCATTAATAAATGACCATCTTTGACTAATGAGCAAAATGGGATAAATTTTAATTAGACATTCCTTCAGCTACTCTGCCAACATCTTTATGTCTCTTCCTCCTCCAGCCAGATCACTGCAACTTTTGCTGAAATTCTATAATGTGAAAAGTTCTTATTTTTAGTCACAAGAACCACTTCAAAAGCCTGCTCTGCATGCAAAGTAAATAAAAATTTATTAAATTCTTTTAGTAGAATGCAATCTGTGAACCATCAATGTCCTCGTAGCTGCCAGAGGCCGTGTGGGGTTCACGGTGCCTTGCACAGACCTGGGAAGGTTCATGCAGGTGAGTGGAGCTCTTCCTCCTTAACTCATCCTTTCTCCTTCTCCTGGGTCTGGCAGAAGTGTCCTGTTCAGGCCAGCTCATCAGATGTGTGTTACAGTCCCAGCAATTACAGCCATGCTTCCTTTAGAATCATAGCATCATTTAGATTGGAAAAGCCCTCTAAGATCATAAAGTTCAACTTTAACCCAGCACTGTCAAGCCCACCACTAAACCCTCTCCCTTAGTCCCACACCATTATGTCTTTAAATCACTCCAAGAATAGTGACCCCACCACTGCCCTGGGAAGCGTGTTCCAACAGTTGACAACTGCTTTGGTGAAGAAATTTTTCCTAATATCCAAACTAAACCTTCCCTGATGGTACAATCTGAGGCCGTTTCCTCTTGTCCTATTACTTCCAGATGCTGAGAACCAACCCTTCCTTCCTTCCTTCCTTCCTTCCTTCCTTCCTTCCTTCCTTCCTTCCTTCTTGCCTGCCTGCCTGCCTGCCTGCCTGCCTTCCACACAGCCTTCCTTCCCCACAGCAGCTCTCCAGCTACATGGTGCTGCTGGCACAGGCAGCTGCTGCCTACTCAAGGCTCAGGTGGGCACCTGAGCTGCCTTGCTGCACTGCCAGAGCCATCTCAATGCTGCTCTGCATCCCAGAGCTGCCTGTCAGCTGGAACCTGCAGCACTTGCTGGATGGCAGCGCCGTGAGCTGGCAGTGGAGCGAGTGAGGCAGGAGCAGCCAGGCTGATGCCACCAACATTTGGGCCCAGCGGGCGACTTTGTCCGCATCCAGGCACGAGTCTGTGCAGAGGGTGTCCAGGAGGTACCAGTCCTGATCCCTGGGCAGCTGGCCCCCAGAGCTGTGGAGAAAGCAGGACGCCTTCCCCAGCAGCTGCTCCCTGGAGCACAGGCACTCCAGCGCCACACGGATGCGCCCGGCTGGCGGCTGCTCCGCGGTGTCCGGCCTGAAGGAGTGTCCGGGCGGTGGCCGCAGGATGACCAGCAGGCGGTAGGCCACGCTGTTCTCCTGCACGCTCCAGGCCTCCGAGGTGCCGTCCGTCCCAGGGCCTGGGTGCATCTCCGGCATGAAGTTCCTCTTGCAAAGGACTCGGCACGCACCGAGGAGCTCGTCCACCAGCTCCTTCAGGGCCTCCCTCATGCTGGACAGGTCCTGCTTTACAATCACAGAATCACACATCAGCTGGGGCCAGGAGTGACCTCTAAAGGCCATCCAGTCTGACCCCCTGTGATGAGCAGGGACATTCCCAGCGACATCAGGTTGCTGGCAGCCTGGTCCAGCCTTACCCTGGATGTGCCCATTGGGGATGGGGTGGGCACAGCCAAAGAGCTGCCACCACTGTCTGCACCCCTGACCTTCTCCTCGTGCTCACTGACCTCTCTACTGCCACCCTTCTCCTCACTGCCCAGCTTCTCCTCACTGCCAGCCTTGTCCTCACTGCTGATCTCTCTGCTGCCAACCTTGTCTCTGCTGCCAGTCTTCTCACTGCTGCCAACCTTCTCCTTCCTGCTGATCTTCTCACTGCCCACTTTCTCCCTGCTGCCAAACTTCTCGCTGCCAGCCTTCTCCTGCTGCTGGATATCTCCTGCTCCCTGCAGCTGGTACAGTCACGCCTCCAGTTCCCAGACAGCCAGCGGCCCACAGCAAATTTCTCCTGCTTCCTGCAGCTGGCAGACCCACACTTCCTTCTCCTGGCCAGGTAGCGGCCCACAGTGAGCAGAACCAGAACCAGGGCTGCTGCAGTGACCCAACACAGCCACTGCTGCTGCAGTGCAGAAAGGAGCAGGGCTTCCACCGTGCTGCTGCTCCCCTCAATCTCCTGCAGGAGCCAAGTCATCTCCTGATGCAGATATTTCTCACGCTCCTGCATCTGCTTGACCGCCTCCTTATCAATTTGTAGCTCCACCTTCAGCCCAGTGTGGGAGGCCAACAGGGCCAGGATCAGAGCAAATGTTGGAGACATGGCCTGGTGGGAGAATTGGGGTTCAGTAGGTCTGTCTGGGAAGGAGCAGAGGGCTGGGGGCACCTGGAAGCTTCTCTGGGCACCTGCCACACTGAGAGCCCCAAGCCCCTCTTTCCTTGGCCCCAGGGACAGTTCCCTGCCCTGAGGGTCCCAGGTCTCACTGTGGGTTTAAAAAACCCCCAGGCATCTTTCCTGGCCCCCACCCAGCCCAGCCTTCCCCCTGTGTGCACACTCACTGCTCGCCAGAATCCAACTGCCTGCTGATGTCCCTGGCCACAGCTCCTGGAGTCACCTGTCCTCTGTGATGGCACAGCCACCAGAGCTGCATGTCCCAGCCCACAAGCCCCAGTCTTTCATCATATTCAATATAAACCTTCCCCAGAAACTTGAGGCCATTTCCTCACTAGTGGCAAAGTTGTATTTCTTACAAGTGACCACACTTCCGGAATTGTTGTTTGGGCTTGCTTTGTTTTGTTTTGTTTTGTTTTGTTTTTTGCCTTTTCCCTCTCACCCAAGGCACAGCAGTCACTGCATGAGAATCTGTGTCCCTGGCTCCCACAGGGAACTTGGAGGTACTCTCACATTTGTACATTGTTGAGATGGCACCACTGGCTTCCCTCTGACAATTTGTCTGCTTCCTGGGCACCGTTCCATGACAGGAACACAAAGGGCACATTCCCTCAGTGCTCAGAAACCCTGTTGAGTTGTGTGCATCAACTGCTAGTGGCCATGGACCAGGACATTGTGATGGCACTGTCAGTGCCATGTGGACCTGCCTGGCTCGTCTCTACCCCCTGCTCTCCGCACTGCGGTCTGATCTGGACATGCCTGGAATGAGCTGCCAAAATTCACCCCAGCACAGCCAACTGCACAGTCCAGCATGGGCAACAGAGTGACCAGAATGGTCAGTGAAATCCCAACACCTGGGCTGATAGCCACAGTGCTCATTCTCAGCCACACCAGAGGAGCCTGGATGCAAAAATGTTGCTGACTGTCTGCTGTGTGCACCCAAACTCTGGGCTTTGAGGACACTCATGCTACCATACTGTGCCTACACCTCAACACGAAGCTCTGGACAAACCCAATCCAACAAACAGCCTTCATCCAGCTTCCCTTTAGACCACTAGGACTGACAAATATTCTGCTAAATCCCTGCTGCAAAAATCAACTGCTTTACTTCTTTAAGCTGGAAATTCCTCTTAGCAGTCGTGGAAAAAAAAAAAAAAAACAACCAAAACTCAAACCAAAAATATTCCATCCTGAATACCCAGAACAGAAATAAATGTCTCGTGATTGAGCAGATATAGCACAGCTTTCGCTGGATTAAAAGGATGATTAATCCATACACTTTATACTTATACAAGTTATTTTGGAGAGTGCATGACCAATATATGCCTGGAAATTCCCAATTAGATTCAAGAGCATGTTGGAGTGAGCAAGCCCACGCCCACTGGAGCAGATGTTTGTTTGCACTGTCAGAGTGTCATGTATCACCTACCCAAATGATTACAGAGACAAGAGGGGTGGATAAATGGCACTGCAGAATTCAAATTGACCGAGGCATTCCTTTTATCATTGCACTTCTCAGAATAAACCGTTCTTGAAGAAAAATTTGGAACAAAATGCCAGTGAGAGAGAGAAGAAAATTCTAATCCTATTTCCTGAGTTGAGGCTTTTTGTGGTGCTATTTTTCTCTGAGATTTAAAAAAAAAAAA
>VZRZ01007764.1:108557-147489 GCA_013398175.1 Climacteris rufus
CTCTCCTCTCCTCTCCTCTCCTCTCCTGCCTTGCCTTTGCCTTGCCTTTGCCTTGCCTCCTTAAACTAATGAAATTTAAGAGGTGGTGGGTCAGAATCTTGGTGGTTTTGCCAGGTTGCTTCCTTGAACAAAAACCCATCCAGGTTCCCAGAGCACGGAATGTTTCCATCTATCTCGTTTATCTGTGCCATGCTCATCAAGTGCTGGTGTGTCCCCACCAGGATGCATAAGCTGGTACCCACTGGTGTCCGTCTGTCTGGGTGCCTCAGTGGCTGCAGATCCAGGGCAGGTGATGGTCCTTGGAAAGTCAGGGGTGGGAGAGGTTGTCAGTCCTCATCTCTACCTCTCCTTTTGGCTTCTGCAAGCGATGGAAGAGGACTAAGCACAATCCAACACAAAGCTGCAAGAAGTCTCACGCTGGTGTGCAAGGTTACAAAAATCACAAATCTATTCACACATGAGGTCCCACCCCCACTTCTAAGACCAATGTGCCAGCTCTTAGTTTGGAAAGAAAGCCAAAAATCATAGATCTGTTTCAGCTGATGAAAACAATGACGTGTTCTGGTTTTACAGATGCTAAGAACATCATAAGAAGAAATCCCAATGTTTTTTTAATACGTACTCTGACAGTATCTCATAATTTCTTTTGGGAAGTTGGCAAGTTAACAGATAAAGCACTAAGAGAGCTGGATTCATCAACTTCTGCTTTACAAGGAACAGAATTGTTATTTCTCTTTTATGCAGAGGAAAACTGGAGGAAAAGGGAGATGTTGTGAATTTGCAGGGATCATGTAGCCAAATTTGGGGGAAAAAAACCAACCAAACAATAACCATTTGTATCTATTGAAACCTAAATTCTGGGATTTCCTTCAAAATCCTCTTTATTGAGAGCAGAGATAGAATAATGTGGATGTGCCATGGCCCATCTCTTATCATGTTGGCAGCATTTTGGTGAAACAGTGGCCCTAGATTTGCATTCCCCCTCCGAAATCATAAAACTGTAGAATAGAAGAAGCATTGAAGCCTTGAGTCAGAGAATCAGAGTCACAGAAACATAAAGTCATAGAATCATAGAATGGTTTGGGTAGGAAGGGACCTTAAAGACCATCCAGTTCCACTCTGCCTGCCAGTGGCAGGGACACCTTCCACTAGACCGAGTTGGTCAAAGCCCTGTCCAACCAGACCTTCAACATTTCTAGAGATGGGATAATCACAACTTCTCTGACAACCTGTGCCAGTGCCTCACTCCCTTCACAATGAAGAATTTCTTCAAATGTGTATTTCTCTTAAACCCAGTTTTCATCTAAAACCAGGAAAATCCATTGCTGGGTGACTCTGACAGCAATGCTGCCTGGTTTGGTTTTGTGTGGCCCCCAGGGGCTGCCCATATGTGGGGGTCTGTGACCTGAGGAGAGCACAGAAGCCCTGGGAATGCAGAAGCAAGGATGCCAGCAGGTTTTTGGGTTTGTGTGGTCCCTCACCTGCTGGCAATACTCCCCAAAGCCCCTGGGTCTGCTGCTGGATGCAGCAAAAGGCCAGGGCAGCACTGGGATGAAGGTTCTGCTCAAGGCAGTCGGGTCATTGTGAACCCATTTTTGTTTGCTACACTCTTGTAACACAAGGAAGTGCTTGTTACTGGCCTTTATTTGTCTTTAGAGACGCATTTTGCTCTGTCAGGGCAGTGCTGGTTCTGCCCTCTTTTTCTCTTCCCTTTGATCTGAAATGTGTGAGACTCAAGACTGCTCTCTGGCTCCCTGTCTGCTGTGTTAATAAGGGGGCGGGAGAGCAAGGCACAAGTAGGAAGAGTGGGAAAAAAAAAAATTGCATGAGAAAAAGCAGAAGCCCTAAAGGCAAGTTTTTAATGTCAAAACACTTGTTGGGTGCTTGTTTTGAGTGTTTCAATTTAAACAATATATGAAAGGCAGTGGCCTGAATCCTCCCAGTTGGAGCCTTGGGGAGACCAAGGGAAGTGCCACAGCTGCTGCTGCACTAAGCTAGTAAGCAGATTGCAAGATGCCCTTGTTTCACTTTATTTTTAGATATGGAAACCTCTGCTTCCCTCTGATACTCAGCACTGCTGCACCGGGAAGGCTGTCAGAAGAAATTCAGCTTCTGTGCTCCCTTTCGCTTTGACCTTATCATCTACAGCTCTGAGCTCTGCTCAACATTGCCAGCAAAACCTTATCCTCCAGATTGTCTTGAGGGTTTTTTTAAGCACTGACGCCACTCGTAAAATTTCAGAAAAATAAGATAATTAGTGCTGCTTGTAAGTAACTTTTAGGGAAATGTCAGCTGCTCTGCATTCAGCATATGCTCAAGCAGTGTTTTTCAAATGCTTGGAATTTCATCTCCAACTTCCTGTGGATGAACAGGTCACATCTAAACTGTGTTATAAGTGAAGTGGAATCTGAAAATTACAGATGTCTGAAACCTGCAGACTCTGTTAAATATGGAAATCTAAAATTACTGCTGAAGGAAATCAAGTGAAGTGAGATTTCTAGTAAGAGCTCTGTGGTAGTGGAGGGTATCTTCAGTCACCAATTTCTGGTGGTGTGTTTATCATGAATGTTGGTGTTAGCTCTGATCTCAGTTGTCATCTGCCACTACTAAACAGTTTGCAGTTGTCCTTCTACCCCTGTTTCTAGGGGTAAACAGCACCTCTGAGCCCTTTTGGTTTCCAAGCTGGTTGATGGCTTTTTGAGAGGAAAGGTGTGGGTGAAGGAATCAGCCAGTGGTGGCCACCATCCACAGGACATGGGGTCATTGCCAACTTCTGTACTGCTCCATGGCCTGAGAGAGCAACTGCCTGGCAGACCCTCAGCTTCCCCTGCTGGAGTCATAAATATTGCCTCATTCTTCTCAAAAGCTGCAGTAGGCCCCTGCTCCTCCATGCATGTTTGAAAATTATAGAAGTAGTTAAAAATAATGTTCCCAACATGAGGCTAAGAGAAAAATAACCAAGCTAAGTAAGCTGACAGATTAATTATATTAATTTTGTTTTTTCAATGAGCGCTGATTCCTTTGAAATCAGTTTCAGGCTTGAAGGAAGAGGTTTCTTTCTGTATACTGAGTTTTCTGCCTAATTGCTGCAGCCAACCCATTTCAGGCAGGCCACCTTTCCTCTGCTTGCTCCCCTCGGGAGAAGCAACAGCTTGTTCTTGTGAAGAAGCATTTCTCTTGATCTCTGTAGTGCCTCTCATCCTAATTGCAGCTATCTCATTTAAAATGTCTCCTTGTCTTGCCAATTAGAAATCAGCCCCGGGGTTTGATTCCTGTCCTTTCAGCTCCCCGGCAGGGAGCTGGAGGCTTGCAATCAAGCTTGAGCCTTGTTCCCTGTCTCCTGAGCTGACAGGCTGGTTCAGAGGGACTGATGAAGGCAGGAGATATTATTTGTGTAAGGTCCCTATCAGCAAACCCAAGACACAACCTGCAGATACCCACCTGCCAGCACTGCAGCTAACAGGCTGTTCTGTAATAGCTGCTCACAGTTACAGTGCTCTCTAATTAAAAAAAAAAAAAAAAAGGAAAAAGGGGAAAAAAAAACCCAAAAAACAACAAAACAAAAAAGGAAAGAAAGGGAAGCTTTCTGCATACTAAACACCCTCCATTTCTCAGCGTGGATGCACAGACATGTTTCTAGTTGTTCCCCAGGGATGGGGAGCAGAAGTGTTGCCAGATGTGGCCATGGGAGCAGAACATTTCTAAAGTCACTGATAATGGCTAACAGCATTGGGCATGGGTGACAGAGGTTGGGCACTGCTGTCCAGGGGCTGAAAAATGCTCCCAGCTCTGAGGGCTCAGAGGACAGGGCATGCTTCTTCGAGCCTCCTTCAAGAGATTACACATCCAGTTCAGTCCAGACCTGCCTTTTTTCTTCCTCCCCTATTTCCCCTTGGAGTCTGACTCGACGGGCCAGTTGTCTCATTGCAAGTCTGGATAATGTCTTTTTCAAAAAAATAAAACAACCCCAGAGCTATTTATTTGAAACACACACGCAAGCGCAAGATTTACATATAACCCCCACTGACTGCCAAGAAAGAGGAAAAACAAAAAAAACCCCCAACATTTAAAATCATCTCTTTTCATTGATGGGAGAACAGTGCTTAGTATTCAGGACATTGCATCTGAATACATTGAGTAAATTATATGTGCCAAACTATTCACGCATCGCCTGACTACAAGATTTACTCACACAACCAGCCACAGAAACGACATAATAAGAAACCTTCAGTGTATTTCCAGAATACAGATAGCCTAGCTGGGGAGCCAGCCTGACAAGATGTGCTCCAGGAGAGGAAGAATCAGCTTCTGCTTTAGGTACTCATTTAGGGACTCCAAAATCTGGCATCCCAGGCAGATCTGGTGTTTCCTGCCTGTACAACCCAGGCAATCTGTCTCTCTCTGCATACAGAAACATCATTTGTTCCTTTATCCCACCTGGGTGTTTTTTCTGCTCAGACAGGCTTCAGATGATTAAGCTGGATGTGTCAGGAGGTTCTGAGAGCATGTACCATTTCCCACAGAGCCGGTACAGGAAAGCTCGGCCAGTTGGATGCATGTACAACCCTCCATGGGGGCATTTCAGGCCCACACTCATGGAAGCAAAATACACCATGCAGTGCCTACTAAAGGGAGGAAATAAAGAACAATGTTTTCAGGTAACTTTCCACAAAAAACCAGCCAGCAAAACCCCACCTTGAAGGGTTCAGTTGCATTTCTGGGTAGATCTCATACCCTGGAGTGGTTTTTTCCAGCTCACAGGCGTGTGGGAGACCTGACAGATTTGCCGTCTCTGTTAAGTGCCTGACACAAGTCACCCCAAACAGAGTCTGAGGCTTGCATTGAAGTGTCAAATCTCCTTAAAGTGAAATCAAGATGAATGAGGGACAGGATCTCTCTCCTCCAGTTTTGGGAGATGAAGCAGCCTCCACACACACATTGCCTTCCAGAAGCAACGTGGAAAGGGGAATGCACCAGAAACACCACGGGGATTGCAGCTGCCTTCATAAACCATATTGCACATGCTCTATAAAAACATATTTTCCCTTCTGTAACACTGTACCTGCATGTAGCTTCAGAGGAGGCTGAAAACCTGAATGTGAAGACAAACTGAGCCAGACTGAAGCAGGCTGGCAAGTCAAGTCCCTGCCTGTGTCTGCCACTTGAGCTTGCTGCCTCCTGCCATCTACCCAGCATGTACGAGGGTGCTCCAGAGGAGCCCACCATCAGCAGAGAGCTGGGAAGTGCCAGTGAGATCAAAAGAGCAAGTAGGCAGGCTGTCCAGTATGTCCTGGTTCAGACAGAAGGTCCAGATAGAGACAACTAGTCACAGAAAAGGGTTGGTGAAGCACCACATCTTGGCTATAAAAAGTGGCACAACGGAGAGGACTCAAAAGGAAAGCATTGGGTGGTGATTCCTTTGTGTGGAGAGGCCCACAGTGCCCAGGAACCATCATCTCACCTTATGAAATATGTACAAATGACAGTGAGAAAGAGGTGGTGGAGGTAGCCTGGAAATGGGGATAAATAATCCTGGAGAGGAGAGAGCAGAGCAGGGTTTGTGTCACAGGGGATGGCAAGTCTGGTGACAGCTGAGAGCTGGGGGTGTTCAGCCTGGAGAAGAGAATTTAGAGCCCCTTCCACTATCTAAATGGGCTCCAAGAGAGCTGGACAGGGCCTCTGGACAAGGGCATGTAGTGAAAGGACAAGGAGGAATAGCTTGGAACTGATGGAGGGCAGGGTTAGATTAGGTATTGGGAAGAATTCTTCCCTGTAAGGGTGGTGAAACACTGGAACAGGTTTCCCAGAGAACCTGTGGCTGCCCCATCCCTGTTCAGAGCCAGGCTGGAGGAGCCTGGTCTAGTAGAAGGTGTCCCTAGACAGGGAAGGTGTGGGACTGGATGGTCTTTAAGGTCCCTTCCAACCCAAGCCATGCTGTGAGTCCATGATTCCATAACCTGCCCCTTTCTTTTGCCTCAAGTGAGTGAAGTTGCAGAGCATTAGCTCCAGTCTCAGATGATGGGTAAGAAGAGTATGAAGATAATTTCTATACATACACTCTGCATAGGCTGCACATCACACTCGTTGTATTTATTGAAACATGCTTTTCATGAGATTTGCCACCCTGCAGGGAAGCAAAGACTAAAGCTGAGATCATTAATCCTTAATACTAAGTAGATGCAGCTTGTTAGTTTGCATTTCACCATGTAATTATTGCTGCCATGAAGCATTCTCAGAAATGTTGGGCTGCTATTCTTCTGCACATCCAAACCAAAAAGACTGCAGAAAAGGATGTCTGCAGAGGGCAGAGGCCAATGATGTGATGCTGGGAGCATTGCTCACTCATTTGTGGGGTGAAAGCTCAGCCATAGACGTTTTCTTCAGAAGCCTCCTTCATGTCTGTGTTGGTGAGAACACACTGTCAGCAGCTCTGAAATTAACTGCAGATTGGAGCAATTAATCTGAATTTAAATATAATGTGTTCGAGGACTTCATAAGCAATTAATGATCCTAAATCTAATCTTCCCAAATGAAATCCCAGTGTGAATTCCTTTGGGATCCCCAGCCATGACTTCCCATTTCTGGGTCCACGACTGCAGCACCCTGATTTAACTCTGTTGATCTTCTTGTGCAGACTTATTTGCTCATGGAGTCATCACACCCATCCCAGGAACTCTCCTGAAGCATACGACAACACGATACAGGGGCTACCCTCCCCCCTTTCATCTTCTTAATTGCTCTACTCAAAGCAGTCATTCAGCTCAGAGTTGAATTTGTGCAGATTTTTTATTAAAATCTGAGTCTTGAAAGAGGGTGACAGTTCCACCCTGGAGGATGGATCCCCCACTGAACAGACACAACGCAGGCAACTGGCACTGCCTGCCTGTGGAAGCGTGAAGACGGGTTCACACTTGCTGGGAAGTGACAGTCACTTGACTGGGAGGGTGAACAGCCCTTGTGCCATCAACTGGGAACCAACCAAAATTGTCTCCAGACACAAAGGTCTTGCTAAACTACCACAGGGCTCTGCAGGAGATCAGTGAACATGTTCAGAAGAATAAGTCTCTGCTCGTCCCCGGCCAGGAATGATGGAGAGAGCCGTCTGGCGCCGGTGGCCACAGCAGGACTGCAGGATGAATGAGGCAGCATTCACTTTGGATGGAGGCTGGGGAAGAGATAGGACATGACAGGAGGCTGTGATGATCCCCTGTGAAAATGTTAGGATCCCACTCCTGAAACAATGTTAGGGTCTGATTACTGAAAGATGCCCAAATTAAAGTACAAATGAGATCATATGCCAAAGTCAATAATACAGATTCTATTTAGCTGTAAATGTCAGATGGGGGGTGGGGGGAGAGAAAGAGAGAGAGGGAGATCAAATAGGAAGATGGTCACCACCACAAAGGTTCCTGTGGTGTCCTGTTGGCCTCTCTTCTTCTGGTCTGCTCAGTGATGGGAGTCCCTGAGTGTTCTTCCAGAGGTAACTCTGAGGTAACTTGACTCCAAGTCAAGGTATCTATGTGCTGCTCCCACAGCTTGGTTTGGCATGTCTGTAAGCAGTTGCTTCCCTTCTCCCACTTTGCCATGGTGGGAAATTTTGTCCAGATAAGTTACCCAGATCTGCCTGACCAGACCTGGCATCTTCCCATGGTTGCCTCTGGGCTTTTCCCTCAGGCTGCACAGCAGAATCCTGCCCACTGCACTAATTCCAAGCCTTTCACCTCCGTGTAGGCCTGACATTAGGCCTTCCTGTGTGCCATCTGTGCCTCTTGTGGTGACTTACCTTGTGGGAACTTCCTCCTTTGACAGAGTTTTGACACAAATTGATCCCATTCTGTAAGTCCTGGCAGGTGCAGACATGGATCCAAAGCCTGGCAGGACCCGTCAAACCTATCAGAGACATTGGCTTTGCTGCCCACCTGCTCCTCTCCTGCAGAACAGAAATCATCTCCTGACGCAGATATTCTGTGCCTTCCCTTATCCAGACAACCAGTTATCACAGAAAACCCAGAGCAGTTTTCATTCTTCATATCCATTGGAAGTCGGTTTTCTAAATTGCTTACTTATTTGAAGTAGGTTATTTAGTATGCCCTTAATTTTTCCACTGGAGCAAGTTGTCACAAAAAACCCAGAGCATCCATTCCGTTCATATCCATTGGAAGTCGTTTTTCTAAATTGCTTACTTATTTGAAGTAGGTTATTTAGTATGCCCTTAATTTTTCCACTGGAGCAAGTTGTCTTTGCCCCCTGAAGGGAGGAGAAGGTGGCTGTTTGCTGACAAGCAACAATCACCACTGTCCAGAGCTTTGAAATCCCATGCTCCACAGTGCACTTTGCTGACACCAAGCAAAAGTCAACAGGTGTCCACCAAACAGCAGCAATATATTCAACTTTGGGCAGGAAAAAAGCCCTAAATATTTGTATTCAATGAATATTTAATTTACAAGAAAGACATAGCATTTGTTATGTTATACAGAAAGCTTACATATAACCTGAATGACAGGCTAGATTTCCATGGGCAAAGAACTTTTGTAAACTCTCCCCACACCCTCTTTATGCAGGCAAAGTGGTGCAGGAGGGGATGCTACCTGTGGTCCAGCTGCTCACAGGGCTCATTGCTACAGCTCCTTGCCAAGGGACAGAGAGGCAGAGATCTGAGTCAGCTCAAACCTGAGGGGACCTGGATGGCCCAGGCCACTCACACACCCTCCTCCCTCTGCCTCAGTGAGCAGACAGACACAGGAACCATGGACATTGCCTGGTTGGTGCCATCCGTAGGGTAGGAATGTGGCGTTTTGGGTGCTGAGCATAAACCCAGCTTCGATTATTACTTAGGTGCATTCCAAACCTTATTTCCAGGATTTCCTTCAAAATCCTCTTTAAGCTTTATTGAGGGCAGAGATAAAACAATATGGATATGTCAAGTCCCATCTCTGATCATGCTGGCATCACTTTGGTTAAAAAGTGACCTTAGATTTGAATCCCCCTCCAAATTCATAGAACCATAGAATTGAAGAAGCATTGAAGCACTGAGTCATAGAATCACAGAGCAATAGAAACATAAAACCATAGAATCACAGAATGGTTTGGGTTGGAAGGGATGTTAAAGACCATCCAGTTCAACTCTGCCTGCAACTGGCAGGGACATCTTCCACTAGATTGGGTTGATCAAATCCCCATTCAACCCCAGAGATGGGGTATCCACAGCTTCTCTGAAAACCTGTGCCAGTGCCTCACCACTGTCATTGTAAAAAAACCTCTTGCTTTTCTCCACTCTGAATCTCAGGGTTTTTATCCCAGGCTGTGCTGGCAGTGCCCTGGCACTGCACAGTTTCTCTGTTGGCTGAGATGGACAAGCACTGCCTTGCACCCATCCCTCCACCTGCTACAGAGGATGTCTGGGGCTGCCATCAGTGAGGAGCAAACCTCTTTCTGTGAGATCCCTCTGCCTGCCCTGCTGAAATGAAAACATCAGAGAAGGAAATCTGGTGCTGCATGAGTCAGGGGTGATCTGTCAGGCGTGCATGCCCACCCCTGCCAGCCCCTCTCACACCAGCCCCTCTCACAGAGGCTGCCTGCTGCAGGCTGCTGCGTGACGTCCCGGCGAGCCTGCGTGTCACCATCGTGATATAATCTCCTTCCGCAGAAATTTAATTAGCACACTGAAAGAGCTGACCTTTCTCAAGATTTTATTTTTCCCACTACGCTAAAAATATCCCACTGAATATGTCAATAGTATCCTTCATGTGCAAAGCACTCTAATAGCCTGTTGTAAGGGAAGAGGCATTGTAAAATGATGATTTTGTGGGGAATGAGAGAAAGAAGCTTTTAAATACCCTTTAAAATAGGCAGCATCATTTGGAATCAAAATTATTATGAATGCCCTAGGCAGAAGAAAAAGGACCATAGAAAACAGCACACCATGTTCCTCATGGAGCATTTTATAGCAGTACTAGTAATCGATATTGCAAGGCATTTTACAAAAGAACTTTATTTCTTAATCCATCACTCAAAGATAAAGGGGCAGGGAAAATTAAGCTGCTTTCCCAAAGCCCACCCTGCAGGCTGTCCGTCTTGCAAGTTCTGTCCATCAGGACAGAAATCCGTTTCTTTATCACTTCATGTTACATTTTCTTCTACTGCTAGAGCACCAGCTGATGCTGTGCAGCATGCTCAGCACCTATATATATATCTAAAATAAAACTTACAACGTTTTAGAACATGGATTACCTACATGCAATTTGCTGGTAATCACATTTACTCGTGACCAGTGATAATTTCCTGTTGGAAAGCATAGTCTTCAATGCTGTCAAGATAAGGGAAATATTCTGCACTTCCACATACAATAAAAAACTTCTATCCTCTTCAGTTGTCTCTTTCTGCTATTTTCTAGTAGAAAGTAGCAGCTGGGTGCTCCAGCTGGGCCAGGACCCTCTTCTGCCCCCACAGCAGGTAGTGGGAAGTTCATTCTGAGCTCACAAAGCTCAAATGTTCATCTCTTTGACACCAAGTAAACACCTCTCCTATAAAGTAAATACACCTTTCAAATTGCAAAAATGCTTTGTCTTATGTAATAATGGGAATATTATTTATATAATAGGCAGTGCTAGTCTTAAGAGACAAAATTCTGCTCAGAAAATTTAGCAAATTTTATGGGTGAAATAAGCCTGAATTCTCTCCTCCACCCTGTTTTGGAAAACTCATACATATCAGGTTTCTTTCCAATAAGGGGTAGGAAAAGAAAGTGGATCCACACTTTCAGGGGGCAACTTTTGTTAGAGTGACAAAACAGTGAATGTCAAAAGTCCATGCCATGCCCATGTAAGTTATAGGAGTGACTTACACCGGCTTCACCTTGTCATCATAAAACTGGCATTGAGCTCAACAGCCTTCTCATTTGCTGGCAGGTATTTATGATGCCTTTCCTTTTCCTCTTTGGCACTGCTTGGGGAATAAAACAGCAGTATCTTGACTTTATACCTTGCTTTCTTGCTTCATTCTGCAGAAGCCTGGAAACATGGCTGTGAGAAGCAGAAACAGGCAGTGCTCTTTATCCAGGGACAACAAAGGCAATTTCCACCTCTCGGACAGCAGCAGGCACAGGCATTGGGGCGGGCAGGGTTGTCTCCAGGATCCTTTTGGGGATTCTTTCCCTTGCCAGCTTCAGGCCGTGCAGGAGCAAAGACACCACTCCAAGCCTGCCTCCCCCTCGGGGTTTGAGCTTCTCTGAGCCAAAGAGGAGCTTTACAAATAGGCTGCAAAGTGTCTGCCTGCCTGGTCCTGCTGTCAGCATTCATCCATTGTGCTGGCACAGCCTCCCAGGTTTTACTGATCCGCCTTCCCTCTCGGCTGGTAAAACAGCTCAGGCAATTTTGCTTTTTTTTCTGTTGTTGTTGCTCAGGCTCCTCTGTCTCCTCGAGTGTTTGTGCTTTCAATGCACCGAAAAAGGACAATGTTCTTCTGATTTTTGTGGCCATTTCAAGATTACATAGCAGCCCACACCAAAGTCATGCAGCAGTTCAGGACGAGTCTTGGTGATATTGCAGCATGAAACTGAACAAGGATTTTAGCAGATTTTAGAAGATGAGGGACTGATTTGCACACAAAGGATTAATCCACTTAGAAGGATTTGCACTTCTCTTTATGCAGCACTTGAAGCGTTATGGTAGCATGAAGACACACTATTTGTGTTAATGACAGGGTCATGCATAAACTGTAGCACCACTACTTTTGATATGTTTTGGAGGGGATCATGTGGAATAATCTGCTTCTGAAGGCATTCACATTTCTCTTGATTGACTGACACCTTCTCAGTCGCCAAGTGGGGCTGTAAAAAAAAAAAAAAAATGCCTGCTCCTTCCACATGAAGGGAGGAGCAACCCCATGCTCAACCCTCACCTCACGCTGAGCAGCACTTGGCAGATCCCCAGGAGATGGGTTAAACTCTCCAGCACTGACCATGGCTGATTCTTGGTGCAGGTACAGGAAAAATGACAGCAGGGCCAACAAAAATTGGAAACAACAGGGTATTTTTATATGAAACAGTGGATGCTCATTTGGTGTGCAGCTCCACGCAGTGAAGACACCGTTAATTTAAAATTAAAATGGGAGCTGATCTAGAATTTATCCTTCAGTGCTTTCCCTGAGGATTGATAGCATCCTGCAGGCTTGAAAGATCTGCAAAAGCAATTCATAGCAATAACTGTCACACAACAGCCATCACTTTCAGGGTGGTGCTGCAACTTAAAATGTAGCCTAGCCAGAAATAGAAATATATGGTTACCCTAGCAAGGTACACCTGACCATTTATCTCCTGGGCTGTTGCTCAAACTTTTGCTTGAAGGCAGAATTTAATACCAGAGTATGCAAAGTAGAGAAAAACCTTCACATGCAGAGAGAGTAAGTGCCATGTAATGAGGATAAGTCAAGGAGACCGACGCAATGGTGATTAGTCATTTTTCAGATATCCTTTGCATAGTCATCTTTCAATAAAATCTTTATTGGGTTATAGAGTGGAAATTTCACAAACTCAGGGGGAAAAAATAAAAGATAGCTAAAATCACCTTAAAGTCATCTTCAAGAATGTTTAAAGAATTCAGAAGACACAGCAGTGAGGGGGCAGAGCTTGCTGTCCCTGCTGTGGTGGCTGATGTCCTGCAGCAGCCCCTGACCAGCTGCCATTTGTGGGCTTGATTGGGCTTCTTTTTGGTTTTTTGGTTGGTTAGTTTACTTTATTTGTTCTTAAAAAGGGGTCTTACTGTGAATAGTAAGTTTCTCCAGCAGTTTTGTAGACAGCTTAGCTATCTCTGTGGATGAAGTGAATGTGAGCTGCAACCTTCTCACCCAGGGCACAGGATGGGAAACGTCATGCAGCCTTCCCTTCAGGAAAATGTCTTTCCACCAATTTTTCCTGCAGGACCTTCACAGCACTGGCAGTGTAGCTGCTCTCATTTTACCAGCTAAACCCAAAAGGTGAAGCTGATGCTTGGTATTGTTTCAGAGCTTTCCTGAAATTAACCAGTTATGGTAAATCTGCTGTAGGCCACCAAATCAGTGAAAACAAATTCCAGAAATATGTGGGCATAAACAGAATTCAGTTAAATTGTGTCAGAAGGGCACAGGAATTGCTGTCCCTTTCACAAAGTGTTTAATGATAAATCAGTTATTTTAGTGTGTGATCACACTTTTTATTTCTTATTTCCATCCATGAAATCAGGGTTAAAACTCTTGAAAGATGAAATAAATTACTCCTACTCTTTTTGCCATGATTTTACTGCTAAAATCATTTTTGTTAGTTTAGAGTGGAGCAGTTGTGCTTTTCTCACACATACTCTGGTTGATGGTACAAGAAAGACTTTTTTCCATCCCACAGGATTTTTTTAAATCCTTGGATGATTTTATCAGCACCAAGAACCTTCTCCCACTGTGACGTGAGAGCTCCTTTGTCCCTCATCTCTTATTAAGAAACAGTGAGTCACTTTCTGACTCTTCCCTGGCACTTGTGCCTGCAGAATAATAAGAATTAAATATTTATGAAGAGTTCTGCATAGTCACAAAGTTACTGTGAAGATCAGGCATATTGGAAAAAGTGTGGTGAATGCACTCTGACGCTGGGACTGTGTAATACCAGGTAGTCCTCTTGAGGCAGGGTTATTCATAAAAATCCAGATTGTTTAAACTCCTCGTGTCGAAGAAGATGGTCAGTAATTCATTCAGATGGTCACTGCATTCCCTGGCTTCCTAAAAACTTGGAAATCAAGGTGTATGTTTTCTCACATGATGTGCAATGAAGAATGGTTTTCTCATTAGTTAATGGTCAATAAATTATATATCAGCAAGTTACATTTGATGTGACTCCCAAAAAACCTGTCTGTGAATGTTGATTTCCTAAGAAGGCTGATGATGCTTTCACAAGGATCCTGTCACAACAAATCCCCTTGGCCCAGAGCTGCACACATTCATGGCATGGTGACAGGTTGCCAAAATAGACTACTAATAACTGCTTGCAAACTTCAAAATTCAAAAGTGTCTTGATGGAGGTTTTCTCCCCTTCCCTTTTTCTTTTTTTTTTTTTTTTCATTCTGCTTTATAGACTTTATTTGCCAAAAAGTTACGAAAGCTTTTGGAGACTGTGTTTTCTTTTGCCATTTTACTTTATTATAATCTGCTGTTGGGTTCCAGGATCTTGGAAGAAAATGCTTTATCTGCTGATGGACCACACCACCTCTCTCTGCCAGTATGGATACTAAATGCACCCTGTGCTTCATTTTAAGGATTCTTTGTGCACAATGGCTTTTTCTCCTTCCTGATAATCTTTTTATTATTTTAACACAAACTACTGAGACTTGTACTTTGTATGAGGTGTGAGACAATTCAAGACCTTCTGAGAGCACAATTTAGAGGATTTTAGCAACTATTTTGAAGCTTTTTCCCTCTCTCCCACTCTCAAAATAAAATAAAAAAAAACCCTGAGGTCATTCTATTACTGTGCACTCTGAAAAAAAATGAAGAGTTAAAGACAAGTTATGCTTGAACAAGGAGCAATTTTGCTATATGCAGACTTCAAGTTAAGATGTTTTAGAGCAGTTCCCATTTTTCTCTGCAGGTTAATATAACCTTGGTACAAGATTTTATTAGAGTAAATCTAAATATCTTCATTTTGCTGTTGGACACAAATTCAGTTACACTCAACAAGCATAAGGTTGATTGATGAGCAGAAAATCAAATGAGAAAATTGATCTCATTACAGACACCCAATAACTGACATAGGACTGACTCTCTTGCCCTAATCACTTTTATCAACATAATCAGGTGTCTTCCCAAAGCAGAATGCACTGAGTGCAAATTGCACATTAAATTTATTTAGGAGGTGCATATAGAGAATTAAATTTCCTTTAACTGCCTTCACACTATGAATCTTTATCTGCACAGATACAGATACCCATACAAATGGAGTCATGAAAGGTCACCATCAATGTTTTGCTGTCATGATTGTTTTTTGGGAGCTTTGTGGGACCATATAAAAGTCTCAGCTACATGGCCCACTAGGAAGGCTGGCTCCCCTCACTCCTAAGAGCAATAAGGGATTTGGTCCTACCCTGTCTAACCAGTAAACATTTTAATCAGAAATCTACTCTATCTTATTAAAGACTGTGTTTAGCCTTGGTATAAAGGGATTTGTTTCTCATGTCCCATGATCTGAACATAAGGACAGCAGAGATATGGCTGTGGCTCCTCTCTGGAAATCAACTTTATTTGCTTTTGATGTGTCTTAAATCTTGTGCATGTGCAAAGAAGGGCAACCCAGCTGTAGAAGGGCTTGGGGTGCAAGTCTGATGAGGAGTAGCAGAGGGACACAAACTCGTTTAGCCTGGAGAAAATGAGGCACAGTGGGGACATTGTCGCCCTCTAAAACTACCTGGAAGAAGGTTGTAGCAAGGTGGGTCAGCCTCTTCCCACAGGTAATGAGGCAATAGGAGGAGGAAATGATCTCAAGTCGTGCCAGAGGAGGTTTAGATTGGATATTGAGGAAAAATTCTGCACCAAAAGAGTTGTCATGCTCTGGCACAGGCTGCCCAGGGAAGGGGGGCAATCTCCATCCCAAAGAGGATTTTAAAGGTGTGTAGATGTGGCACTTGAGGACATGGCTTAGTGGGGAGCTTGGCAGAGCTGGGGGACTGGCTGGGCTGGATGATTTTAAAGCCCTTTTCCAACCTAAACGATTCTGTGACTCTGTGATTTATAGCTGACACAAGGGCAAATGCTGGAGTTCAGTACATGGCCTTCATTAACCAGATTATTCACTGTGGGTTTGTGGCCCCTGAAGTGAGAGGAATTGCTGTTCCTCGAGCATGGGCGTCAGCAGAAGAGCCTTGTGCTGCAGCTGGTTGTATGTGCCTGTTTAGGAAGTGTGTGGAGTGAAGATGGAAAGAGTGGGAAAAGGAAAAATTGGCTGCTAGTCCTAAGGAAAAAAATACAATGAAAAGCTCTGGAATCCTGTACTGACACATGTGTTCATTGCCATCAATATTAATAGAAGGAAAGGAACATACACTGTTATCTTCATTAATATTAATAGAGGGCTTGGTGGATAAGCTAGCTTCCCTACAAATATTAAACAGAGCAGGTTTTCTAACTCCCACGAGGAGCCCAGGTAAAATGCAGGCAGGAGGACACCAACACAGCTCTCAAACACACATCAAGTATAGGAACATTTCAGCTTGCTAAGCATATCTATTGCTTTCCCAATATTACATCAATAAAATTCCCATTTGCCTGATGTAGAACATTCATTTCCTCATGGGTTGTTGCCAATTATGGTAAAGAACTGATCAATAAAGTAAAATTATGGGATTCATTAATGTAAAAAAGTCACGCTTAATTTACAGACCACGCTTAATTCCAGCATGCTGGAAATGAGACAGATATAAACCAGCCTAACTGCCACGCACTGCAGATGTTAGGAAAACCAAGTGGAATTTCTGCATTTGGCTACGGTATAGGAAGTATTGTCCTGATATTTTTAAAGCAATCAGGAGATACGGACATGGACAGAGATTTATGGCTCTGATTATCTTCTTGCTTGCTGACGTAAATTAGTCTTCTGGGAAACAAAAGTTATTTCTCAACGTGCTCTTAATGGTCTGAGTCAGAACTGCGGATGATCTCTCTCCTACAGGGGTTTCATAGCAAAAAGAGAGGTGAGAGCTTCTGTCGCAAAGGACAATAGAAGTGGGAACAGAAATATTTCATGAGTGTGAGCTCATCCTCCAGTGTGTCACAGCCACTACTGCCTAGCAAACACGGCCCCAGCCATGGAAATAAAGTGTTTGCTTTTCCACTTGGACCAGGGTGATGATTATTCCAGCCATTGACATTATCTCTGCAAACAAGGAATCACGCCTCAGCCTGGCAGTCAGAGTTTTCAAGGTAATTAAAGCTGCTTGTGCCTGAGATCAGCCCTGTGTTCCTGACCCCATGTCAAGGGGATGGAATGACTGATACACTCCCACATGCCTTGTTCTAATGAATAGGCTGATCCTCCCCGCCCTGCAGCTGGCTCCAGCCCAGGGTACCAATTTTGCAGCCACCTCAATGTCAGGAAAGAAGGGAGCTGTGAAGCTGGGGCATTCCCATGCTCTGGACAAGACCAAGATGTTTCGCTGCTGTTTCTGTTTCTCCATGCTGTAATTAGTCCATGTGTAAGTATGGTAAGTAGAGCTGCAGTGTAACCACACAAAGAGTTCTGTATGGCCACCTGTAAATGAGCTGAACTCTGAGGAAAGCCCCTATAGAATGCATTCAGATATGCTTTTCTTTTTGCCAGTGGGACTTCTGTTCTCATGACAAACTCCCTGGCTAGTTAGAACAGTATATAACCTTGGCACAAAATGGTGTAGCAAAGGTGATAGTCAGATGCTGAAGCAGGATGATACCTGGGAACACAGGTAATTGCTAGCTGACCCCAGAGGTTTCTGTTATTTGTCTGCTCATCAGCAATTTTTAAAATAAGAACTGGTGTCAGGGTACTTTTACCAACTTCTGTTCCATTGAAATGTCATTGAGGGGCTAGACAAGAGACAAATTAACATCAGGTTTTAACGTTTTGTCTTAAAACCAGCCAACCTGACAGCCCATGCTCCCTCTCATTGGTTCAAAGGAGGTGGCTTGGACCCTCCAAGAGACCCCCAAAGGTAAATCAGCATCCAGCACCTTCTCTTGCCTTCACAAGTGGCTCCCACAAGTCCTGGTGAAGCTGTGATACCCACACACCAAGAGTCCTCTTCTCTGCTGCCATGGGCATCACTTTTACAGGGAAAAGTGATGGAAAGGCCAGTATGCAATGTCATGAATGTTCACACTAATGGAAGTGCTCCTGACATTGGTGGCTGGACTTCAACAAAAAATGACCTGCACTTACCAATATTGGGCTCTCAGTGCCTTCAGAGGAGCCCTTTGCTATTCAGACCTCTCCCCTGCACGGTCTCTTCTCAGAAGTAACAAGAAACAGGACACTAGGAAAGTGCCTAAAGTTGCACCAGTGGAGGTTTAGTTTGGATATGAGGAAAAAGTTCCTCACTTAAAAGGGTTGTAAAGTGTTAGAAGAGGCTTGCCTAGGTAGAGTCAGCATCCCTGGATGGATTTAAAAGACATACAGATGTGGCACTTGGGGATATGGGTTAGTGGTGGACTTGGCAGCGCTGGGTTAGCAGCTGGACTCGATGGTCTGGGAGGGCTTTTCTAACCTAAACAATTGTGTGATTCTATGATTCTTCTGTTTGTTCCCTGCCCTGCCTGTGGAGGTTCCTGGTCTGCTCACAGGCTGTGCACTCCCAGTGATGGGAGTGCTCAGTCTGAACCAACCACTTCTCATTTATGCAATGGCTTCATGAGGTTTATAGCACAACATTTTATTATTTTATGATTTCATCCACAGTGGTTTTCATGTGAAGAAACCCTGCTTGGACTCCTACAGTTTTCATGCATTTAGACAGAAAGTTTTCATCTGGTCCTGGCATAAAGTACTACGTGTTTTAACAGCCTGCCCTATGGGGAATGGCAACAAATTCAACTCTCTATGCTATTTCTCCTGATGAATTATTTATTTCCACTTACTTCTCAGGAAAAATAAAAAATAAAATGTAGATGTGCTCTCTGCACCACCTACAGAGTCCCTTCAAACAGAGCTCCTCCTCCTCTCTTCTGCTGAAGCTGCTGCAGAACAAAGCCACAGAGCTGACCACCCCCACTGCCAGATGTTTCCTGACAGCTTTCACCTGCCCTGCAAGAGAGGAATGCTTCCAGGTCACTCAAGGCTTCGTACAAGAAGCCCAGTGCATCCTGTTATGCAGCTGGGTCCTGCTCTGGTGTTGTGTGGTGCTAGGAGAGAAAAAGAGGCCCAAAAATACATATATAAATTCTTTAAATAGAACTTTTAAAAAAAGTAATTTTTACTGTTCATGCTAATGGCTTCTATTCTGGAATAATTTCTTCCTTTTCCTGTATCATTTTTCCCTATCTTATACAAATTATGCCGCCTTCTAATCCCCATGAAGCACGTGACAAAGCTCTCACAGACTTTGATGGACTCGGAAATGGAGCAATTTTAAACAGAGGAGCACTAATTAGCCCATTATTCAAATGAGGCAGGAATCCTTCCACTGCTGCTGGGAGCACAGTGGTGCTCCTGGGGGAGCACTGGGGCATGGCTCTGTAGCCCCTTCCCCAGGCTGGGGACAAAGGGTCAGGGCTGTGGCCAAAGTGCTGGCATTCAGCTCCTCAGCCACTGCTCTTCCCACTCCTGGGAAAGCCTGGGAAAGAGAGACAGCTCCAAAGGCTTGTCCATGCTGCTGAGGCACAAATCAGGAAAATTAGTGCTTGTAAAATATTTCAGTATCTTCTGGTCAGGGTGTCCCAAATGCTGCAGCAGTCTCCTCACCAACAGAGAGTACAGAGAGTGCATCATCCCAGGTGGAAGAGGCACTTCCCTAACCTAATTTTTATACACTTTTCTATAAAACTGTCTTTCACTGCCATGCCTCGGAGGCAACACTGTGAAAAAATCAGCAGAAATGCAGCAGCAATGCCTGTCAGGTCCTTCTGATCCTCCTAAAGGCAATGGGTATGTGAGTTACAGGTTTCACAGGGCCAGTTTTTCTCTAGGTTTACAAGGCAGCAACAAGAACCTGGAATCCTCTCCATGGTACAGGTGCAATTTGACTGCACTCTGCCAGACTGTGCAGCTCTGCCTGAACTGTCTGGAAAGGGTTGAAAAGGACAGGGGTGTTTTTGAGATGTTAGCAGCTTGACAGAAGAGAGAATGGGGTTGGACAGGCCTGCAGAGATCTGATTGCTGCTTTGCAGAAAATCATGGGAGGTTTGAGGGGAGATAAATCAAGCAGTCATGGAAGGGATTATGTACCAGGATTACTGGGAAGAAACATTTTCTGCAGGGAGAGGAATAAACCTGAAATGAAAGTGGAGTTGAAGGCGAATTAACAGAAGACCAGCAGAGATGACAGGCAGTGCTGGAAGGTACATCTCAGTGGTCTGAATCATAATGTTAAAATACCTCCATGAGTTTAGAAGCAAAGATTTTCACCAGCTTCAGTCAGACCACAAGTCCCCCTTTTAAACCTAGCCTAGTGAAAACGGGGTTTAGTAAGTCATCTCAGCATGGAGAAACTGAGTTTTGTGGTATCTTTATCAGGGCTGGATGCAGTTATAGTGGGAATACTCACACTGTGTGTATATTCATAGACACACAGACCCAGGGAATCACAGAATTGTTCAGGTAGGCAAAGCCTCTAAAATCATCTACTCCAACTGTTATTGGCACAGCCAAGCCCACCACTAAACCATGTCCCCAAGTGCCACATACAAATTTTCACAAATCTCCACACCAGATGGCAGAGCCAAAACCCACATCACTGCACACTGGGCTTCTCCAGGTCCCTCCAATGCCCACTGAAACCCAGCAGCACTCTGTCTGCTGATACCAGAAGGAGCCTGGCCCTTAAAATCTGACCACAAGCAGGGATGCCTCAGCATTATCGACCCAGCTGCTGAAATGCCTCTGATTTATTTTCAGAGGTCTGGCTGCCAGTGTAATGGGAGGGAAGCAAAGAAATGGCCCATTTTTAACTGAACAGCAGTTTTCAAACTACCCTGGCAGTACCCAAGGCTGTGGCCATCCCTGTGAAACAGCCACATTCTCTGACTTGCATGCAGCAGAGAAGTTCATCACATAACCATGTGGACAAGCCAGCCTCTCTCAGTAATAGCTCTCCCACAAAGATTTAGAGAAAGGTCTGGGGAAGAAGCTGCTGTGTCAGGCTGGCAGCATGCAGAGAGGCAGCCAGGGCTCTGCTAACAAGCCATGAACCTACCCACTGATTAAAAAAGGCTGGTGAGTAGAACAGGCTATTCTTCCTCCTACTTAGCAAATAGATCGATTTTCCAAAGAATGACAGCAGGGAGGTAATAGCTCCAATCTTCCAGGATAACATCTTCTATTAAGAAAACATGAATAGTTTAAGGTGTATTTCTAGCAACAGTCTGGAACATCTGCAAAGGTCCAGGGCAGGATAAAGAAAAATTTTAACAGTTTGGCATCAGCCACTCCAGATAGTCACATGTAAAAGAACACATGGCAAGGGTATGAGAAGTTAGAAAGGAAATACAGCATAACATCTGCAGGGAAATACTTGGTGCTGAGAAAGGTGCCATTAACAGTGGTAAGCCCCAAGGAAAGGACTTCAGGATAACATTTATGCTGTACCACCATCCCAATAGCTGCAAATTGCAAATCACTTGCAGAGCCAGTGGTGAAGTTCATTTACTTTCCAGTTGTGTTGCCTCTGCAAGATGCAAATGATGAATGAAGCTTCACAATAAAACCTGCAATGGTTAATCATGCAAAGCAGACACAGGGTGAAGACACAGCAGTTATTTGTATAGGCATCAAGAATGTCATATTTTGTGGCAAAGTTTAAGCCTGTTGAGGAAGGCATGATGAGAACTGGTATCAGGTTTCTCATTCTGATTTGAGTAAAACCTCTGAACAATTAAGTTAATGCAAGGGAAGGAGTTTTCACATAACAACGGCCTTTTTCGGTCTGTAAGATCTCTGTATTTCTGTAAATGCTAGAAACCATGCAATATCATTCAGCTGTAGCACCAGGACAGAGATCAGACTTGTGTTGCTCTGAGAGATGAGCAACTCCACTTTATCATCATCCACCTGCAACAGCTTGGGGGTTTTTTCATTAGGAACGCTGAGAAGAAGCACAATCCTTCTGGGGTGGGCAATACACTGTGTTCTCAGGGTCACACAGCAATTCAGCCTGCTGAACTTTCAGCTGTAACCTCTGATCACAGCAGCTGCATTCCATGACCTGCTGCTTTTAACGACACAGGGAGTTCATGTATGGTGAAAATGCCAATTTAAGCCTCCTCTTAAAGGCAGACAATACCCAAAGCAATGCTGGAAACCAGCTGAATCTCACCCAGGATACTCATCATTACTAAATGTGTTTGTTTCCTGGGCTGTTATTTTCCTAAAGCAAAGTCTATCTTGCATTCTTAGCCTAATTTTCTAAAGAGCTTTGAACCCTGTGATACTCATTTGGTTTTTGGTTTTTTTTTTTGGTTTTTTTTTTTTTTCTGTTTGTACAAGAAGCACAACAGACCCAGTGGCAGAAGGCTGGTCTATACTAGAAATAACTTTTCCCAGTTGTCATAATAACTGGTATTAGTTGGAAGGAAAACTTCCCTCTGAGTTCACAATTTATTAGGCACTAGAGGACGCTCTGCTTAATTTCTTTCCTAATTTTTTTTTTTTTTTATGTTCAGAAACGTTTTTTGGCATCTAACAGGCTGAAGTCTTTCTAGATTCTTCTCATGACATCTTCAGCAAATACATTATTTAATATCTAGCAAGGCAGGCTCTTCTGCTGCAACCTCACTGCAAGGCAGTAGGAAAGAACTAGAAGGCACAAATTTGAGAGTATAACACCTTCCACTCCCATGGAGCAACCTGGATTTTATTTGGGGAATTTTTCCTTCAGATTTAAAATTATGTTTCTCTTCCCTTAGAAGATGTGCAGTCTTGCTAAGATGAACAGAGCTTGTGCTTTGGCCAGCGTGTTGTCTTCTGAGCTGCTTTTGGGACTGAGCTTGTTCCTGTGGAACTGCTGACCCTGGGTGGTCACAGACTCCGGGAGGTGGGCACTCACCTGGCTCTGAGCCACAGTGAATAAAGTTCATCACTGTGGATTTCAAACCATCCTGAACAATGAGGGCAAAACGGGCAAACCACAAAAAAGCCCCTGTACTTCTCCTGGACCATCACAGCGTGTCACCCTTGCTCCACGTGTTGCTCTGCTGGGTGGCACTTGTAAGGAGCTAGAAAGGGTGTGAGCCAGCTGTGGAGGAGAGCAGTTTCATGCTGGAGTCTGACCTCCCTTATCACTTGGCTGTTCTGCTTTCCAGGAGAATATGCAACACTGGGCAAGAGCTCAAAAGTCCTTACATGTGTAGGCACTTCTTTGTCCTCGAAGCATCCAAATAATTTGAAAAAACCAGCCTGTAGCATGTGCTAAAGATTGGAAACTGCAGATTGCAAGAAAGGAGCAAATATTGATACCATTACCATATGACCATGACCCAGGAGATTTGCCTGCAGTCCTGGTCACTCACTGACACTGGTGCTACCAGGGTGACCACAAAACAACCTGAATGAAAGAATCAGTTTCACTATGCAAATTGCTTCATGCAAACTAGACACAGATTTAGTTTCAATACACTGATAAGCAGAGTGAGGAGAACTGTGACCACAGAGCAAGACTTGCTTGACCAGCCTGATCTCCTTCTGGGACAAGGTGACCCACTGGGTGGATGAGGGAAAAGCACTGGTGAGGTCACACCTCAAATCCTGTGTTCAGTGTCAGGCCCCTCATGAGAAGAAAAACACTGAGGTGCTGGAATGTGTCCAGAGAAGGTCAGTGGAGCTGTGGAAGGGTTTAGAGAGTAGCTGAGGAAGCTGGAAGTGTTTAGCCTGGAGGAAAGTCTCTCAGGGGAGACCTTTTCACTCTCTACAATCACCTGAAAGGAGATTGCAGCAAGCTGGGGATGGATCTCTTCTCCAAGATAACTAGTGACAAGAGCAGAAAGAATCCAAGAGGAGAGGAACAAGGAGAGTTTCGTCTCTGCCCAAGGGGTCATAACTCTCTGTAGCAAGAAAACTCAGAGTAAGACAACATGGCCCAGAAAACACTGCATGTCTCTGCCTAGGCCAGGAACATCCGCCTACAGTCCCCTTGTTCCTTTCAGTTACTGCTTTTGGAGGGTTTGATCCAGGGCTCCACTGATCCAGAGGGCCCTGGGGGCTCCTGTGGCTTGGTTTGCAATCAGGATGAGGATACCCAGGATCTGCTGAGCCTGGCAGTGGGGAAGAAATCTGGGGCTTGTGGACTGGGAGATGTGGCTCTGGGGGCTTCAATATCACTGAGGATGTGTCACACTGGGAGCTGTGGCCAGGACCATCGCTAGGCAGACCCAGCCCCAGTGCAGTTGGATTCTGGTGACAGTGAGTGGGCATGCAGGGGGATGCTGGGCTGGATGGGGGCCAGAGCAAGTGCCCAGGGGGTTTTTAACCCAGACTGAGAGCTGAGACTGTCAGGGCAGGACATGGTAATCCTCTTGGGGCTGGAGGCAGATGGGCTTTAGGCTGTCAGTGGTGGCAGGTGCCCAGAGAGACTGTGGAGACATTCCAGGTGCTTCCAGCCTGCTGTTCCCTCCCAGCCAGACCTACTGAACTCCCTTTCCTCCCACTCCCTCCAGGCCCTGGCTCCAACAAACACTCTCACCCTGGCTTTGCTGGCCATCCTGCCCAGACTGAATCTGGAGCACCAGATCAATGTGTCCACAGCCAAAGGCATGCAGGAGTGTGAGGAATATCTGCATCAGGAGATGACTCGGCTCCTGCAGGAGATTGAGGGGAGCAGCGGCACGGTGGAAGCCCTGCTCCCTTCTGCACTGCAGCAGCAGTGGCTGTGTTGGGTCACTGCAGCAGCCCTGGTCCTGGTTCTGCTCACTGGGCAGCAGAAGGAAGTCTCAGGAGCCCCCTCAATTGCCTACAGTCTGCTGTTCTGATCTGCCAGATTTCTGTGAGGCTGAAATCAATCAGATTATGATGCTTGCTGGTGCTGAACTCTCTAGTCTATGATTCTATGATTACTTTGTGCACCCTCACAAGACTCAAGCAATTGTCTGTGTGGTGGCACTGATCCCTGCCAGCAGCCTCCTCTCTTCGGTGTGATATAAGCCCATGGCTTGTTCTCTATTTTTCAAGTGTAACCTTTCTTCCAGCCAGTCCCATTGCCCCGTCCCTCCTGTCACAACGGATGTGAATCTGGAGATTTGCCCTTTTCCAGGGAAATCATTGTATTAGAAACAACATTTGGCAAGAAACCCTTGGGCACACAGAAACACCAGCACTGCAGATGTGAGCAATGCAGACCCGAGGCTCCAGCACCACCTTTTTGCTGGCCTTTGGAACGTGTTGTTCAGCAGGCACGGTGTTGCCTCCTCCAGCAAAGCCAGAATGGCTCCCCAGGGAGCAATATCAGACTTCTGGAGCTGCTGCAAGGCTTTTCTGGTAGCAGGAGATGAACTGCAGGAGCTGAGTAGCCAGGATGGAGCCACACCTCACACCAGGGTCAGGATGTGCCTGTGATTTCCACCCTTTGCCTTAGGGTGATGTCTCGAGGGAGCTGTCTCTAGTTCCCCTCACAGCCCTTAAAAATGTGCTGCTGAGATGAAGAGAGTGTGGTAGTTTGTTTTCCTCTTATGTCCTCTCCTTCCTCAGGAGGAGAACTCAAGCCAGTGAGAAGAAAGGCTCTGGGCTGCCCGTGTGAATACAGAAGAGTAACCTAAGGGTTTTCATTAAGCAATCTTAATTAAGAAATTTCCACTCAGGAAGGCTGCTGCTTTAATAGGAAGGTGTCTTAAAGGACAACCTGACTAAGGCAGGGTATAACAAATGTCTGCAAAGAGCAAACAGCAGCAAGAAGTCAATGAGCAAAATCCCAGGCTGTGCCTCCCTTTAACCCCTTAGAGCTTGCTGCTGAAGCAGGATCAAATCCCTGCTCCAGCCCAGAATACACATCTCAATGGAGAATTTTTGAGACAGAGGGAAGGTGTACTGTGGCACAGGGCTCTCTGTGACAGCAGCAAACCCAAACAGCCTTTCTGAGGAGAACTGTGCCCTTTCTGAGCCCTGTTTCCCTGCTCGGGTTCAGTGAGGAGTCTCATCCAATGTCTCCAGCTCCACACCCCTGGTGGGAATGTGGGAGCAGGCCTTGAGGGGATGTTGTGGCCCTTGAGGGGATGTTGTGGCCCTTGAGGGGATGTTGTGGCCCTCGAGGGGATGCTGTGGCCCTTGAGGGGATGCTGCACCTCACAAGGAGATGTTGTGACCCATGAAGGGATGCTGCAGCTCACGAAGGGATGCTCACAAACTCCCATTCTGATTTCAGCCTCAGGGGTGCCTTCCGGGAGACCAGAACAGCTGGCTGTACGCTAATGAGGAGACTCCTGAAAATTCCTTTTCCTGGCCAGCCAGAGCAGCCCAGAGCCAGCAAGACCAGAGCTGCTGCAGAGCGCCAGCGCCGGGGCCTGCCTGCGCCTGGCAGCGAGTTGCCATGGCTACAAAGTGAGCTGCTTTGAGGGGGAAAAGATGAAATCTGGCCTGGCTGCCAGTCCGCACCTATCCTGGGCGCCGTGGCAGTGCCTCCTGCAGAGTGGACCAGTGCAGGAGAAGCTCCAACCCCTCCAAAAGCCACTGCCCATTCCAGGGCTTCCAGCTCCCAGGTGTTCCATGTGAACTTTGGAAAAGAAGAGTGAAGTCATCCTGAGCTATTACAGGAACCGAAGAAGAACTGAGCGCTTTTTCCAAGTCAGTGCCCTCAGAGGGCTCCTGTCCCCATTCCCCAGGCATCTCCTGGCCCTGGAAGAGCTGTGTCTGTCCCACCATCCCCATCTCCTGGGCACCACAACAGCTGAAGCACAACAAGGGTCTCCTTGGGCCCCAGTCAGAGCTTTGTCTCACTCCTCAGCACGGCTTGGCAGGCTCAGCATCCTCTGACTCCAAAGCGCACCTCTGATTAAAGGCTTTTTTGGCCCACTTCAGCAGAGAACTGAAAACATTGTGTTTGGGGTGAAGTATGAGCACACAGCTACATGTAGAAATCTCTTGGCCATGGAGTAGTTTTCAGCTCTTTGCTCTGCCTCCAAATGGAAGGAAAGAGAAAAACAAAGTGAAAAACAGAAAGGGAAAAAGAAGAAAGAAGAAGAAAGAAAAGGAAGATAAAAAGGAAAAAGGGAAAAGGGAATAAGGAAAAAGGAAAAAGGAAAATAAAAAGGGAAAAGGGAAATAAAAAGGGAAAGGGAAAGGGCAAGGGAAAGGGAAAGGGCAAGGGAAAGGGAAAGGGCAAGGGAAAGGGAAAGGGCAAGGGAAAGGGAAAGGGCAAGGGAAAGGGAAAGGGCAAGGGAAAGGGAAAGGGCAAGGGAAAGGGAAAGGGCAAGGGAAAGGGAAAGGGCAAGGGAAAGGGAAAGGGCAAGGGAAAGGGAAAGGGCAAGGGAAAGGGAAAGGGCAAGGGAAAGGGAAAGGGCAAGGGAAAGGGAAAGGGCAAGGGAAAGGGAAAGGGCAAGGGAAAGGGAAAGGGCAAGGGAAAGGGAAAGGGCAAGGGAAAGGGAAAGGGCAAGGGAAAGGGAAAGGGCAAGGGAAAGGGAAAGGGCAAGGGAAAGGGAAAGGGCAAGGGAAAGGGAAAGGGCAAGGGAAAGGGAAAGGGCAAGGGAAAGGGAAAGGGCAAGGGAAAGGGAAAGGGCAAGGGAAAGGGAAAGGGCAAGGGAAAGGGAAAGGGCAAGGGAAAGGGAAAGGGCAAGGGAAAGGGAAAGGGCAAGGGAAAGGGAAAGGGCAAGGGAAAGGGAAAGGGCAAGGGAAAGGGAAAGGGCAAGGGAAAGGGAAAGGGCAAGGGAAAGGGAAAGGGCAAGGGAAAGGGAAAGGGCAAGGGAAAGGGAAAGGGCAAGGGAAAGGGAAAGGGCAAGGGAAAGGGAAAGGGCAAGGGAAAGGGAAAGGGCAAGGGAAAGGGAAAGGGCAAGGGAAAGGGAAAGGGCAAGGGAAAGGGAAAGGGCAAGGGAAAGGGAAAGGGCAAGGGAAAGGGAAAGGGCAAGGGAAAGGGAAAGGGCAAGGGAAAGGGAAAGGGCAAGGGAAAGGGAAAGGGCAAGGGAAAGGGAAAGGGCAAGGGAAAGGGAAAGGGCAAGGGAAAGGGAAAGGGCAAGGGAAAGGGAAAGGGCAAGGGAAAGGGAAAGGGCAAGGGAAAGGGAAAGGGCAAGGGAAAGGGAAAGGGCAAGGGAAAGGGAAAGGGCAAGGGAAAGGGAAAGGGCAAGGGAAAGGGAAAGGGCAAGGGAAAGGGAAAGGGCAAGGGAAAGGGAAAGGGCAAGGGAAAGGGAAAGGGCAAGGGAAAGGGAAAGGGAAAGGGAAAGAGAGAGAGAAAGAGAAAAAGAAAAAGAAAAAGGGAAATCAGTAAAGATTGAAAAAATAGCAAACATGACCTCACCAGATGGCAGACATTTTAAACGTTTTAATAGAAAATAAGGAATGAATCAACAGACTATGCCCCCATGACCATAATCTCTCTTCTGCCAGTTTGGCTCTGGTCTGCAATTAGTAGTAAATGCCTTTAAAAATAAATAAAAAATTAAAGAGGCTCTGCATTACTGGCATTTCAGCTGTACTCTCACATGCATACTGACAGAATACCCTGTGCAACAAATTTTAATTGCAGTCAGTTCTGAGGTTGGAACACCGATGTTTTTATTTATAGCAGTGAACCATCACTGCTATTGTGCTCCCTTTTATCTGTTAAAACTGAATTGAAGTCTGAAACCACAGGATGCATCTGATAGAGTCCACAGCAGTTTGCTCTCTCTCAGCTGTCAGTGGACTGTTAGTTTCCCAATGTGTCTCTCTCCACACGACCTGAGAACAGCCTGGACACCAACTTGAGAATCTGATATTCATTTTTCCACCTTTCACAGCCCTGCTGCATCCTACCTCGGGCCCAACATGATGGGAGACCTCCAATTCCAGCTGCAGGATCCATCAGCCCATCTCTTTGGATGTGGTGAGATCCAGTTACTCTTCACAGAAGCAAAAAAACTCAGTGGCACAGCACCAGTGGGCTTTTCAAGCAGATGAAGAATTGAAAGAAAATCCACCCTAAAAGTTCTTATTTTCCCCTGTAGTTGTAGGAAGCCAAATGCCAGAGTTCAGTTATGTTAAATGGAGATTGAGTAATTTTAAGATTCCTACCACTCATTTTTCTTTGCCTCCTGTTCTACAATTTCTATAAATAATGACACAAACTGAATCTGAGTGACAGGTGAAAACAAATTTAGGCAAGGCAAGCTAATAACCAAGATGTCTGGGTTTTCAATCTCAGAAAGTATTAGTTTCCTTGGCAAAGAATGAATCACCTATCCCAAACAACATAGAGACAGAATTTCTGCACATGCAAGGGAAGGGTCCCACCCACAGGGCAGGAAAATGTGCACTCCAATTTCCTGGCCAGCTCACTTTCAGGATGCCTCTCACCAGGTACCTCCAGCATGGTGATTTCTGCCTTCCTTCTTTTACTTAAGCTTTTCATTTACTTTAACAAATTGGAGGCTGGAGCTTGAGTCTACCTTACTATTTCAGTATTATTGCCCCTGTCTTCCTGCACATTTGCACAACAGGAATATAAAATTGCTCTACATGCAGATAACCAGATTTTTTTCCCCCCTTTTCCTTACATGTCACACTATATACAAGGCCTCATAGGACATGCTGTCTACATGCAACAGAAAAAGGGACAAGATTTCCAACAATGTGATAGCTTCACTTGCTTTTGTAACCAGTTCTTCTGTTGCAGAGGGGAAGAGAGAGCTGTGAGCTCTGGCAGCAGACAGGATGAGATGAGCCATGGGAGGAAATGAGTCAGGGCCCCAGCAGGGCAAAGGGAGTTCCCCAGAGAAGAAGCAGCAAAAATCAAAGCCTGCTGTCCTCCTGGGGCACCCTGAAGAAGAGGAGACACAGGCTGGGACAAAATGTACCTCTGGACAGGAGGACCCACCACTACAATGCAGCTGATGTTCAGAGCCATTCTGAGCAGCTGAAAGGGCTCTGTAGGCCCAAGAGCTTAAATTCCTCAGATTCTGTCTTTCTGCCACATTTTTCAATATTTTTCAGTATAGTGGGGAGGTGTTTGAGACTCACGGATGTCATCAGAGCATCAGAAAAAAAATTAATAATATGATTAAACTAAAGTGATGATGCTTAGCTGATGCTGTTTGGATTCCCAGTGGGAATGGTAGAATCCAGGGTACACCACAGACCCTTTCTGGAGGACTTAGGGATGAGGAGACAGAAGCCTGTGTACAGCAGATATTAACCCAGGTATGAGTTACCTGGAAAGAACCTGCACTGCCCCTAGGACAATTCTAAGCATCCAATAGTCCCAAGACAGAACAGTGAAAAGCACTGCGGTAAAGTTTATTTGGCAAAGTCTGGAAATGTCTAACAGTCATCTTCAGCTGTGAGACACAAGGGTATAAAATCTGGTACCTCCTGGGTGTGTGGTGCAGCTGATTTGGGATGATTTATGGAGCTTGGTCCAGGCGGTGAGGAGATGGAGAGGAGGGGAGGCAGCACAGCCCCACCGACAGCACAAGCACAGCAGTGCCCAGCTTGTCCCAAACGTGCTGTTTCTCTGCTCAGAAATTCAGATGCGAGCGAGAATGACTCCTGAGAACCTTCCCGCTCAGGATTCCTGGCAAGACTAACAAGAAAAACAAAGAGTACAAGCACAGTCCTGTCAACAGGTCTGTGCCGCGGAGCCCGGCTTATCTGCAGAGTCAGGGCAGGGGAAGGAAAGTTTAACAAGCCATGGTCTGGGCACTGCTGCGGGTGAGTCATGCCCTGTGCATCTCATAAAGCTCCGCTCAGTAAACACGAGGAGGAGCAGCGGGGAAGGGCAGGATCGAGCTCAGAGGGAGGAAAATCCACGCACCCGCTCTGTCCGGCGCTGTCCCCGGACATCTGCCGCTGTCCGAGCAAAGGGCTGCTGCCCACCTCCGGCCACTGCCACCATTTCCCCAAGCCCTTCAGCGCTTCGGAAGCCCCTCTGGCATTTCGCTTTATGGGCTGCACTCCGTACTTCCCTTCCCCAGAGGTTCCCTGGTGCCCCGGGGATTCTCTCTTTGGAATGCGAAGTCCCCTGACTTCTGCTGTGGAACCGCAGGGCTCGGCAGCAGAGGCAGGGGATGTGGAGGAAACGTCTGTGCTGGCATCACCGCACAGATGCGGGCACTGAACTCCTTAACTCTTTGTTCTCCACAAATACCAGCATTTGCAACCTCTGACAGCGGGTTTGGGTGTAACCTTAGGCTGCTTGAAAGGATCGGGTATCTTCTGACAACAGCACAAAATGCTGGCAGGACTTTCTGGAGTCTTTTTTTTTAAAGGGATAACGGATGTTGCTGTCCTGATTTATCATTTTTTTCCTCCAATTTTTCCCCTACATAGGGAAAGGGGATTTTCACATGCATAGATATCTTTACCTGCCTCATGCCAACTACTGTTTCCACACTTTATTGTTGCAGAAATAAGGTTTTTTGGACTTCATCTAAAACTCACCGAGGGCAGTGGGAAGCCAATATTCGCAGTGCGGTTGGAAGCAGTCCCCGGCAAGCACAAGTAACCACATTTCATCCAGTTATGCCAGATTCTGAAGGGTGGAGGAAGATTTTCCTTTCCTGGTCCCTGGTGTAGTAGGTGGGGGACTTGCACCCACATTGTGCTATTTGCGAAATTATCATCTATTTTCAGGGTCTTAACAGCAGGGCACGTGTATTTGCCCACTCAACGCCATTATTTTTGCCACATTTAATAACTGTACCTTAATTATGTGGCTTATTATTCCACCCCAAGGCTGCTGTGCTGCTGGCCTGGAGCCCCAGCAGAGCAGAGCAGGACAGATCTGTCATGGAGCTGGTTGGGCTCAGTCACAGCAGAGGTGTGAGGGGAGCAGCAGGCACCTCCCAGAACCTAGATGTTCAGCCCCACTCCCCTGCCAAGGAGCTTCTCTGCCTCTCATCCACGAAATCCAGGCTAGTCTGGCTGCCAGGGCAGAGCACCCCATCGCCGTGAACTGAGGTGGCCAGGCTGGTTTTGGCAGCACAAGCCTGGGCACGGTGCAAATGTCCTGTGCAGTGTCATCACAAGCCACTCCACACAAAACAAACTCATTTCATCAAGCAGAGAGCTTCCTGTTACTCCTCCACTGCTTCACAGTGACTCAAAATACTTTGGATTTTGCAACATTTGGGGCTGCTGTACACATAACATAAGTTCCCCCCAGAATGGCCATGCATTTGCCACCTGCCCACGTTTGTGACAGCCGTGGTGTGTTTGCACATGGGGTTTCTGCCACAACACAGGGCACTGGACACCCACAGGCAGCACTGGACTGGTCACTGCCCACAGGCAGCAGAGCATCACCTCAGCTGACAGGGCTGGCTCCATCAGCCTGCCTCGGAGAAACAGCACATGCTTCTGTCTAGAAATGACAGGTTTGTGGGTTTGTGACGTGCAGAGAAAAAAAACCCCTCTGTTACAGCTTACAAGGATTTGCATGTCAGCCGCATGTAAATTGTGCTGGGTTGCTCTACCAAGTGGTTTCACCACAAATCAAGTTCTCTGCACTCTTGTGCTCGCTCCTGAACATGCACAGAATCGGGCCTTGCTGCACTGCAGGGCTGTCCCACTGCACATCCCAGGCAAACACGAAACCAGCAGCTTAGAAGGGAAAGGAGAACTGAGAACTGCTCAGAACGGGAAAGCAGAGTGTGCTGAGTGGAAGTTATCCACACTTTGGCTCCATCAATGCCATATGTCTGGTTTCAGAGCAGCTTGAGCAGGAAGGGAAGCTGCTGCAAGCAGGGACGTCCTCCAGCCAAGCATCACAGGGGCTTTCACCCAGCCAAACTGCACTGAGTGCTGTGGTCCTGGTGCTCGTTTTTCTGTGGTTCAGCTCAATATTCATTCAATTTTCTTCCTTTTTTAACTATGAAAAATGTATGCTGTCTTCAAAACAACACACAGCTGTAAAATATTTTCCATGTTACCCCTGTTTCCCTTCCAAGCAATCCCAGCTCCTTCTTTTCATACATGTCTGAAACAAGAAATAATTTACTGCCAAGCAGTGTTGCAATTTCCCATAAAACATTCCTGTGCCAGCCTGTCCTTACTTTGGCTTCCTTTGTGCTGTTTTGACTGAAAGCTTCTTAAGAGGCACCAAGTGTGTTATTACTCTAAGAAGAGACCTGTGAAACCTAGTCTGCAGGGAGCCATCATGTCAATGATGGAGAAGAACTTGAGCCACACAACTGAGAAAACATCTGAAGAGAGAAGCAATGGCAGGGCAATGGATATAATGGATTTAGGGGTGCAGGCTGTATGCAGAGACACGGTTGTTAATATTAATGCAGGTTTATCATGGTAGTGCCACTTTCAGCTGAGGCACTGGTTAGCCAACACAGGATGAACCAGATGCTAACAAGGCTTCTAAATGCTCCACATCCACCAACCCCCATCCAGCCAATCTGCAATTATTGAGCAGACAGAGCCCAGCATTATAATTTCCTTCCCTCTCAACAGGAATTTCTTGTCTGCCAGAGGGTTTTTTTCCATACCCTGTCGCAAGTGCAGAGGGAAACAACATGGAAATACTCTTGTAATTACCGACATCTTGTTTCCCAGGCAGCTGATGAAAGAGTATGAAAAGAATCATAGAATCACAAAATAATTCAGGTTGGAAAAGGCCCTTGAGATCATCAAGTCCAATTGTTAATCCAGCACTGCCAAGCCCACCACTAAACCAGGTCCTCAAGTGCTACACCTACACATCTTTTAAATTCCTGCAGGGATGGTGACTCCACCACTGCCCTGGGCAGCATCACTCGCCAAACAACACAGGATCAGGGAAGAATTTTCAAACCCTAGCAGGAAGAAAAAGATGTATTTAGCAGTCCTGGCAAAAGAGCATTTTGTGTTCTATATCAACCAGTAGTGTCCAGTACTGTCCCAGAAGCACAGCCCTGGAAATCCCCAAGGAACAGATGCAAAAGTGACCACTTTTTTTTTGTATTAAAGGTGTGCTGCTTCTGCCACTGACAGCTACAGGTGATAACCAAATACAGGCTGATGCTGTGGGTAACCCTTGCAAAGGCTGAGTGGAGGGAGGTGTAGGAGACTTTTTCCTCACATCCCTAGCCCTAGATGATGTCCAAGGTTTCTATCAAAATTCTGTCTTAAGCTAACGTTTTGTTGTGTAACTTCAGTGTAAATTTATCACATCTATCAGTGCTGTTTTGAGTTACTCTTCTTCAGGGTTCAATTATTAGTCTTTTATTCCACCTGTGAGTCATGGGAACACTGGTTAGTGATAAAGTGCATTTCATCTTTACTTGCACCAAACAGTTGCAAGACAGGCATACAGACATGTATGTGTGCATGTATGAATGTATATGCACACTATATGAAAAGGACTTGAATATTGCCTTTGTTTGTGCTTTTGTATTAGTTATAAACCATGCTTTAATCTGGCTTGGGATCATTCAACCTTGATTGCATGTGTGTCTGTGCATGGGTAAGACAAAGAGAACTAGAAAATAAACATAACATAAGCAGAGATGTGATCTCATGTAAGACCTTTTCTTCATCACCCTGGGATCAAAAGTCACCCACTGCATCTTTGCAAACCAAAGCAAACAGTTTTTCACTTGTTTTACTGGATGAATTTCAGAAAAAACACGATTATTTTTCCAAACCCTTCCTCCATGAAGCTTCTCTTAATACCAAGAACCTCAGGATTAATTTCACCTGAAGAAGAGTAGTGCCCTGAGGGCAGCATTGTTCACCTTGATGATTAAGGATAAGTGCACTGTGGCACTGGAGGGAATGCTATCAGTCTCGAGCAAATCACTGTTTCTGTAGCAAATGGAGATTAAGTGAGAAAATGTCCAAGGAGTACACAGAATTTTTAATCTCTTGCATGGATTTTATGATTTGACACAGATAAAAGCATTTTCCAAAAATCTGCACCTTGACAATGTAAGCTGTACTTAAAAGGTGTGGGATTTATTTTGTTAGCATGGATTTCTATTGATTCTGAAGCCCTAGTGTATAAAGAGTTTTAAAGTACATTTCTAAATACACAAGGCTTTTCTGTCTCACGTCTCACAGAGCTCACCAATCTGCAATTCCTACCTGCAGACTAATCTAACCCTACCGTTTAAGAATTCAAGACAAATGGTATTGTAATTTTCATATGTACAAATCAGGTTTATAAAAATCCACAAGGCCTAGTTCATGTATTTTGTAATTTCACCATTCAATTTGCACCTGAGAGAATCTCCCTCACCTTGGGAAAGTTCTTTTCAGATAAAACCAGCAGACAGACGTGAGCTGCAGGTTGGCCACTCCTGCATAGCTGCGATGTCTGACATTCACTGGGGCAACGCCTTGCTCATTGTGCTGCTCTTCTTTTTGGACTCACTTTGGGGTTATAACCTCGTCTGTGCCTGTAACCAGGCCAGAAGAATGCCTGTGGTTTGCTAAAAGCTTAATTTATAATGTGGTCTCAAGTTATCTACTGTGAATTTCTGCTGACTCCCAAAACTGACAGCACTGTTTGGCTTCCCCAGCAGAAACTGTGGAGAGAAGAGACGACCAAACACATGGAGGTGGAACCAGTCCTGGATGATGAAGCCTACAACATTTTAATTTTTTCCCCTCACAGCTGTATGTGATGTATTTTACTAAACTTTGGGATTTGCTGCATTTCAATGTAATGAAGAAGAGTACCTGGATAAATAAAAATTTTCATACGTATCGCCCAAATCTGGCTCCAGAAATTATTTAATTTCAAAATCGTTTTTGTTTTGGCTTTTAATTAAAGTTCAGCTCAGTATATAGGGAATTACAAAATATCAAGCCTCAAGGAAGACTCTAATTATCTCTTAGTTGGTATAAAAGCTTTTGTCTTCTCTCTGAGGAGAGGAAAACTCCATTCAGCAGTGGGATGGAGTCTAGTAGGAAATCTTCAGACCCCACCAAATGAACCACTTATATGATAAAAGATGTTTATAACATATGGAAAAATATAAGTATCCATAAATATGGATACAAACCTTTCTCTTCAAAAGTAAGCATTGGAATTATTGCTTTCTAGAGCAAGGATATTATCAACAAACAGAGTTTCCGTAACTTAAAATTCCGATTTCCGTTTACTGAACAGTCTGTGAACAAAAACAGCAGCAGAAGAAATGAGATGTACTCGTCTGTCTTTGTTACTGTGGGTGTGTTAAAAGAGGGTGGGACTGAATGTATGAAATTAGGAAAAAAAAGTAAATCCTGAGGGGTTTGGCTTTCAGAGGAAGACAACAGAACAAAAACTCGAGATGACTTTCTTTGTAAGTCACAGAAAGAGGAGGAAAGAATTTTTTTTTAATTGTCTGTTTAGCTACTTTTTATACTTTGGATTTCTTTTAGACTACCCTAGATAAAAATCCAGTTACACAAGAGATTTTGTACTTTATTTTGCAGATTTTGTGAATGACTCATAAGATTGCAGTCATACTATTATGCAAGTTATATTAATAAAATAAGTATGCTTGGCAAAAATTACATCCCATCCTGCCAGAATTTTGAGCACCTTTTTATTGAGAGGCATTTGACGTCAACTGGTGCCCTTTGGAGATGAGGTATGGTGGGGAAAATGAGTCTGTGATTCTTCATTCCAATTTTAGACTCCTAAAACCTTGAATTACACGGAAACGTATCCATGACTATTAAAAGCACACAGACTCTTCTTTGAATACTTGTTCACATTTGACATTATGGCAGTAAAGAACCTGTGTGTTCCTGGTGTGGCCTCCTGCTCTTTTCTCCAGCCAATATACATTGAACAAACTGATGTCTGCCTGTCCATCACCTCTTGCATCTTTTTTCTGATCACCCCTGTGCAGAACTCCATGAGAAATGCCATGTAAAATCACAGCAAGCCTCAGTGGATTTGTTCACTTGCAGATGCTATGAAGGAATAAGTAGAAACTGTGACAGAAAACATAATGTGATTTTGATACCACACGCGTCTGTGCTGCTGAACTCTGCAAGAAAAAGTTATTTTTACCTAATTAAAGATAATAAGTGTCAGACTGACTGGGATAATTACCAGCAATTTCTCCACTCAGATACCCAAATCTTTACCCAAATGAGTAAACTGTTGGAGTGGTGTTTAGGCAGGCCTGCAGTGTTTCAAAAGCTGACTCAGGCATCCATCAGCTGACTTTGCTTCTGTCAGACGAACAAGGACCTGCTTTTCCACCCCCAGGTGTGTGCTGCCTACATCCTTTACATATAAAAGTAATCTCAACTAGTTAAGAATAAATGTATGCAAGAATTGCCAATAAACAATGATTTCTTGAAGCAGTGGAAAAGCTAGAGGAGCCTTCTAATAGAGTCAACAATGCCAAGCCCTCAGGCCTAAAACAAGATTTCCTTGCAAGGCTGGATGGAACCCAGTCAGTTTACAAAACACTGCAGGAACTGGGGCAAGCGTCTGGGCAGCTTTCCTCCTTCCTGCAGCACCATTCAAACCTCATTTGTAAACTGAACCTGCTGGGACAGCTTAGAACTGACGGTGTGCTTCAGAACCCTGAGCGTCCAGCGTGACACAGGCTGACATCCCCGAGGGTTTTCTGTGTTACACCACTCCAGGCACTGTCAGCTCCAGCTGTCTGTCACCAGGCACGTCGCAGAGGGATGGGTGATGCTTCCTGAGGGCTGCCTGGAGCAGTCTTCCAGCAGGGAGGGTCTGCTGCCTGCAGCCCGGGAATGCAGCGCAGTCTGTCAGACCTGCCAGAGTGGCCCCAGGGAAACCCGCACACGCCAGAGCCAGGCACGAAACACAGCCTTCGCCTTCCCCTCCTCTGGAGCACCTTGCCTAGGTGACACAGGCTGAAACACTTCAGACACCAGCCATAAATCTGCATGGATCTAATCAGAAAGGAAAAGCAGGGGCGGTTTCAGGCAGACGACGATCTGAACAGTCCCTCCCTCTCTGCAGATTAAAGCCATTCCTCGGGACCTTGAGGGGAGACCTCGCCCACTTGTCTTCTCCTGTCTGACAGCCGAGGGCAGAGGCACTAATTGGGTTTAAAGGCTTCCTAACAAGTGGATTAGTCCTACTGCCCCTTCCCCAAACAAGCAGGTGAGGATCACTCCCTAAAGACTGGGACACTTTTTCTTCCTCTTGCTGATTGATGGGGCCTCCTCACATGTGTTCAGGAGCTGCTGCTGTCACCTCTTCAGAGTAGTGCAGCTCATCCAGCAGCTGTTCCACCCACGCAGCCTGAACCCGGGGTGCCCTGGCACAGAACACCCCAGACACCGCCTTTCTTTTACACAAGGCAAAGTTGGCGAACTGTGCCCGTTCCTGCACACAAGCTCTGTGTTCTCCGTTTCATGCCCTGACCTACGGCAAACCCCCTGGATGTGAGGGTTAACACCACACCAACCCAGGGGATGCGTGCCCAACACTTCAAATCCAGGGGTGTTTCTGTGCTGGGAGCGAGTTCACGCCAAGGTGACAACCAAGCGGAGAAGCCGGGGTGAGGGAGGCTGGTGGGGGAGCCGGGATGCCGAGGCCGGAGGGAGCCGGCCAGAGGAGCAGGGGTGCCGGAGCTGGAGGGAAGCTCTCCGAGGACAGAGCTGAAGGGAGGCCGGTGGAGGAGCCGGGTGCTGCGGCAGCCCCAAGCCCTCGCTGCTCGGCTCCATCCCGGGGGGATGAGAGGCAGGATCCACGCTGGGAGCTGCCTTGGAGCCAGCCTAGCCTGGGCTGTCCACACCCAAATGCTTTTCCAAAGGCAGAAGAAAAGTGAGAAGAAGAAAAGTGAGAAGAAGAAAAGTGCCTGTGCGCTGTCTCCCTGCCTCAAACAACGCTGTTTTAAAGCAAAGCCACTCTGGTCCCAGCTGTCCTGCTCCCCGCCGCCTCAGCCGGCACCCGCGGCCCCCCTAGCTGCCCCGTCCCGGCCCCGGCAGGAAGGGGAGGGACCGAGCGATTTTCCAGCCGCCTGCGGAGCGGGGAGTGCGGCCGCTGGTGTTCCCCAGGATCGGGATGTCGGCGCCCGGGCCGGGCGGGCAGGCGCTGCCCGCGGCGGTAAGGCGGGCTGAGAGGCGCGGGGCTGGGTGTCAGGAGGGCGGAGAGGCCGCCCCGGGCGCCCCGAGGGCCCGGCGGGGGAGCGGCTCCGAGCCGGCACCGCCCTG
>VZRZ01007764.1:147662-201301 GCA_013398175.1 Climacteris rufus
GAGATGCGCCCGCCGCCCCCCGGCGCTCGTGTGGAGAAGGGCTGAGGGGAGGGGGGGGTGGTGGCTGCAGACAGCGCTTTTCAAAAGAAAAAAAAGCAGTGCTGCAGGTCCGTGCAGGTCAGGTGGGAGCGCGGTGCGCTCCGGCCGTGCCTCCGCATCCCCTCCGCCGTCAGAAAGCCACGCCGAAAACCGGGGGTTTTGGTGCTGCTGGCACTTTTCGGCGTCTCCCGAGCAAGGCAGGCTCTCGGAGTGAGGAAATTGCACCGGAACGCGGCGAGTGGCAGCCTAGGGCTGGGGTTTGAGTGGGGCTGGTCCTGTTTTGGGGGAAAAAAAAGCGCTGCGCCTTTTTCCAGGAGTGTGTTCTTCAGTGCAAGTGGGCGGCTCAGGTCCTCCCTGAGCAAACCGCAGCTCTCTGATGGTTGGGATGGACTTGGGTCTCTGCTCATTACTGTGTCGAACCCGGGAGTGTTTAAAAAGGCTTTAAAAAACTTTTACGGTTTATTACTCATACGAGGAAATAGTTGGTCTCTGGAGTGGTGAAAAGAAAATAAAGTTTGCATTCTGTTGAAGTTTTACAGAAAGCATACATTGTGAAAGGTAGCTCTCAGAGAAGACCACTTTAATGTATTTCCTAAATGTATGCTCAGGTAGATGAAATCTGTTGGAGTTGTAAGTGTATTTTTAAGTTGCACCATGTAGCTTGGCTCAGTATTTAGCAGTGTTCTCAAGTGTCATTCGTTGTGTCAAGTCAAATCAGTGTGGTGGAGGTGACACAAAATCACAAGGGGGAAAGTTTGGGAACTGCTGCATTAAGCGAGGAAGTGGATTTTAAAGGCCTTTTTAGCTCTGTGTCACTGCATCCAGGGTAAGAAAAGACACTAAGATAGGACTACCTATGATCAGGTAATAAAACTGCTCCTACCCCTGCTCTGTTCGATACGCATCTTTGTGGTTGTTGGCACCAGAAGAGCACCTGTGGGACTGCAGCCCTCTCTTCTCCCATGCATGTGTCTCACACTGGGGAGGTAGGAGAGAAAGAAGAGGTGGCCAAGAGGAACAGACATAAATGAGGTCCACATGTTGCTCTAGGAAGGTTTTTACTGGCTTTTTTTACTGGCATTTAAAGCAGAATGGGTTGGATATAGTAAAAATTTAGATTTTCACCTTTCCTTACGTGGCTTGATGATAACTCCCCTGGCGCCTCTTTCTGTCTGACAGTTTTCTGAGCAGCCTCAAAGATCTCCATCTTCTTCCCAATTTCAGCTGAAAATGAAGGTTAGATCCCCACCTTCTTTAGTGTCTGTAAGGCAGAGTTGGTTGACTTCAGCTGAGAGTCTTGCAATCTTTGCTTCTCACCCAGTTACTGCACGTCCTCTGGGATGCTGCACAGTGACCTCGGAACCAAAGGCCTGTTAATGCTGACAGGTCTCCTGAGGTTAAGAAGGAATTTCTTGGCAGCAAAGCCTTTAGTAAGAAGTTGGATTTTTGCACACATAGGTGCTCTGTGTTTTTTCATGGGTTACTTTCCAGTTTATGAGTGCTGTTAGAGTCAGAAGTTAAAGGCGTGTCTTAAAACAATTGTATGGTGACATTTTTGTGCACTTTAGAACAGGATGATCTCAGGATAAACTTTTTTTGTTCATGACACTTAGGTATTTTTGTGAACGTGTGATTAAGGGTATGTTGCTGTGGGTTTTTTTAGTTGGTAAGGTTGGAAAATATTTTGGGCCAACTTAAAAACTACAAGGAATTGTTAGCTCATGAGTTAAACTAGAAATGTAACTTCAGCTGTACGCACACTGTTCGTGTGGGAGAGCTGGAGCTGCTCTGATCCACTGGCTTGGTTATGAATAGGTATCTTTGGCATTGTAAGGAAAGATTAGCAGGAAAAGGAAAAAGTGCCCAAAATAAAAGTCAGCTCGTCACCAGGAATTGTGAATATGAAGGAGCAGTACATGGACACTGTCTCACAAAACCTGAGCTTAAACTTCTTACTAAGCATATTGATTTACTGTCTTTATTTTATTTGTGTATTTAATTTTCTTACTAGAGAGTTCAAAGCTTGGAAATACAGGTAAGAAGAGAGCTGCTGAAAGGCATTTTTGAAGCAGGGTCCCTCATCGTATCTTATGCATTAGTTGCTCAGGGAACCAGCATGGTCTTCTCAGAAGGTGCATTAGGAAACTGTTCTTTCCAAGCTTACCTCCTCAGGGCAGCAGACTTCCCTGCAGTACTTCCACAGGCTGTTTTCTTATTTGAGGCCAGAGAGTGAGTACCAGGGCTCCGTGTCTACACAGTGCATGACTCAACCTACTGGCTCAGAAAACTGCTCTGGTCAGACCATATGTGCTTTGTTCCCTCAAATGGAATAAACTTATTTGGCCTCTGAGTCAAAGTCTCTTTATTACAGAAGCTGTTTGACATAGCCTTCTGGAGGGAAGCTGTCATGCTTTTAATCTCTCTCTGACTTGAGTTTAGGGGTAGCAGAGTTGTGGTCCTTGACCTGGTCCATTCCATATCCTCTCTGGACAGTGAAGCTGCGCTGGGGTCTCCCAGGGATGTAGAGCTATTCTGCCTGAGGGTTGGTGAAGAGAATCCTGCCAGTCCCCTTCCATATCTCCCTCTTCATAGTCCTGGGACTGGTTGCCCTTCTGGTGCCACGGTCCTGTCTGATAGGTTTCTTTGGTTTGAAGGTGAGGAGATGGACTTAGGGAGGAAGGGTAACACCAGATTTATCCCAGGTAAATGTCTGACATACTCAGTAGGAAGTCAGTTTTCAGTTCCTATATTCTCTGACTTGGTTTACTAAAAGGAAAAAAAAAACTAAAAGAACCCTGTGTGTTGCTTGGTGTTGCTGCTTTTAAAGCTATGTCTGAATTTGAAGAAGAAAAGTAGTGAAAGCAATAAAATACTTGTAGTAAAATACAATGCAAGAAGACATGCTTGCTTCAATAGCTGTATTCAAGGTAACACTTGATTTTTTAAAGCATTTTCATGCTGAGGGTATCCCTACAAGACAAGAGCTCGATCAAGAGAGTTTTCCTATAGCTCCTCATCCTTATGGTAGGACTGGCTCTGAAATTCGTGTTCCATCAGCAACAGCATACTCACTGACATTGCTCTTACTGATATGCATGTGATATGCTTTTATTGTAGCAGTAAAAAGCACAGATAGCTGGGTAAATTGTCTGTGCTGGAAGTGCTGTTATGGAGCAGTGACTCAATTAATCTCTTACCTGAAAAGACAACTGACGGGGGCTTGTTTTCCCTCTGAAGAGGCACAATTGGAATACGAGTATAGCATTTCCAGTTTTAAAACTTGTCAAGTATCTTAGTCATAACCAAACTCATTTTAAAAACTTGAATTGTTAGAGGTTGTCCAAAACAACTACTGAAATTTTTGTTGCTATAGTATTTTTTCAGCCTGTGTTTTCTCCTGCTGATGTGCTGGAACAGATTGCTGTTGAAGACAGTGCAGTGATACATGGATCATTACTTTCTCCCTATAGCCATGTAAAGAAAAATCTGCAAGAACTCATTACTTGGTGGATTAGCAGACTTCAGCTCCTGCTGCTCAGTCCTGAAAACAGAAGGGAGCAAATGGGTCTTGAATCATCTTCCTGTCTTTACTTAACAAAACAAACCAGACGTGAACCCTCCCTCCCAGATGTCTCAGTTGCTGTGGGAAGTTGCACCAGCTCAGATACTAGGCAGTAGCTATATTATGTTGCCTTTTATATTAACTTCTTGCTTTTTGCTTTTATGATTTTTGAAAAGTACTTTTGGGGGGACTGTACTCACCACTTTTCAGAGATGCAGATGGTTACATGTGCTGGATGCCAGAGTGTGTGCTGAGCAAACTGTCTTTCTGTGGATTGCTGCACAGTGGGAAGCAGCTGGGGTTGTACATCAGGTTGGGTGAAAGGAAGAGGTTTAGAGTCTTGGAGGAGATAAAGGATGCCAGGGGTCCTGGCAGAACTGTATTTCCTAAAGTGTGCCAGTGCCTGAACTGCTAGAGCATTTATTTTGTTCTGTATCTGCACCAGAGTTACAGCAATCATGGTGACAGCTTTCTTTCAGGTGAGGAGGGCTGGGCATAACCAGCATTTTAGTGTGTCTGAGGGAAGTTCAGGTGTTGGAGGGGGTTGCAAACATTGTGTTGGTCTCTCTGAGAGCTGTTCAGTTTCTGCTGAAGCCTGAGGTCCTGACATTTCCAAAACAGGAATTGGAGAGTGCTTTGCTGGTGAGGGATGAGTGATAAGCTGAGTGTCTTCCAGAGCTTTTCACAAGAGCAGTCATGTCACTGCCCCAAAAGTCATGACCTTATGACTGATGTCTCTTGAAGTTACCCAACAGGCCATTTAGAAATCCTGCCCATTAGGGAGAAGGAAAACTTAGTGTTCCCTTCTGTCACATTGTGGTAGCTGAAAAGAATCATACTGGCACTGAGAACTTTGAGAACTTCTCTGTGTAGAAGATATGACTTAAAATCTTAATAACTACACATCTATTTTCTCTATTTACAGCATGGTGACAAGAAGGCAAGTGGAGCTTCTTCCAAGTTGGGAGAGAAAAAAGCAGAAGTGGGAGAGGTAAATACAAGTGTTTGAACGTATTAAGAAGAAAAGTTGGTAGTGAATTTCCTCCTATACAGATTTTTTGCCTTTTCCTAGCAAAGTGGTGGATTTTGGACAATTCACTGGTGACTCCAGTCACTGATTAGTCCTTCCAGGAATGTATAGTTTTGTCTTGTGCTGCTGAGCAGACTGCTGGAAATATTTTTTTATTTTGCTCTGTTCCTGTTTTCCCAAATACTTCACGTTGGTATCTGTGGAAGTTTTCTCAGTGGAGTGTGTGCTGTGCAGTGTGGGACACATCTGGTGGTCCTGGCTTTGCAGTTGCCCAGTAGTACAGGTGAAGTGAGTGCACTGTGATGTTTGGTAGCTGATGCTCTGCCCATAGCAGAAGCTGTGTGGGAAGCAGCTTTGCCCAAGCTTGTTTCACTGCACTGCAAATCAAGGCCAGTGAATGCTTTTATTACTGTCCTCTGAAGTAGATGATTTAAGCAATTGCTTTTCTTTCCTGTCCAGAAAGCAAGGAAGGCTTCTCTAGCCTGGGAACATGTTCCTCCTTTCCTCTCTAGACAGTTTTTCTTGAATACCATTGTTCATTTATGCATACTTGGTTTAATGTCATGATTTTTGACTGCACATTGTTCTTCTTAGTGGAGAAGTGCTAACTTTTTTGTGGGAAGTCAGAGTTGAGGCCTTGAGTTCAGTTAGAATTCTGGGGTTAATATTTTGGACCTCTCATAGAGAAGATCTCTTTCCAGCAGAAGAAGACTCTTAGTAAAATTTGTTGTCTGGATACGTCTGCTTTTTGTGTCCTTAGAATACTGGATGTATGTTTCCTCTTGTGAATTTCTTTGTATGTGCTACTTGTTGCCTCACTCTGCAGTACTTAAAAGTGAAAGCAGATGAAAACCCTCTTCACAGACCCACAGAGGGGCATTAACTCCACTGTGACTCATAGCTACCTCCAAAACACTCTGATTTTTTAAGCAGTGGAGGTGGCAACGCAGAATCTTTGTACAGCTTTTCCCAAGAGTCTGCAATGTTATGTTTTTGTTTACAAGTCAGAGATTATTCCTGTAGTCTTCAATTTTTGAAGCAGAAATTATTCCTGTAGTCTTCAGTTTCTGAAGCAGAAATTTACAATCTGTAGAGAACTTTGGGCAGCGTTGTCTAGAATGTTGAGTTTGTTCACCTGCCTACTAGGAAGCATTATGAAAATTACAAGAAAATACGAAGGTCTTTGAAGAGTTTATATCCATACTGAAAGAAAAACAGTAAAATCCAGGATGGTTATTGTTAAACTAAAGGTAACAACAAACAACTCTGTCTCTCAGGTTCTTTGGGTAGATAGTCCTGAAGGAGTGACAGAAGGAGAGCAGAGCTTTGGAAAGCAAAGGTAGGAAAGGCCTGACACTGGTTTGAGTAGGAGATGCTAATTAGCCACAACATCAAGGAGAATTCAAAATGAGTACTGTTAGGGTGTAGAACAGGCTTCTTAAGTCTTCTTCTTTTCTTCTTGGAGGCTTAAAAGTAGATTGAAGAAAACACAGCAGGTTTACTGTAGATAGAAACCTGTTTGGTGAGACATGCACAGAGCTGCTGAGCAGATTAAATGGCAGATTTTTCAGATTTTAGCCTCATAATCCAGTAATACAAAATAATGCTTTGAAAGATTTAGGATTTGCCAGTGTGAAGGTGATCTGTTTTTTAACTCTGTAATTTTGGAGCTACATAAAGTCATCGCAGGGAGTACATCCTTCATCTGTGGTGCACCAACAGACGCTGCTTTGTAAGATTGTTTCTTCAGGAAAACCTTTGGTTGAACTGATGCTCAGTGCCATTGCATCCAGAACAGGAGAGCAGCACTGTGGAAAGGTTTTGGAAGGGATGGAACTGTGATACCGTGGTTGACAGAGCCATTTTGTCTTTGGAAAGATTGATCTTCATCACTTCATTCCCTAAAGATGTTGACAAAGGAAGGATACTGTTATATTTGTTTCCATCATTTCAGCAGTGCTGCTCAAGCTTTACGTCTGGACAGAGTGGGGGATCTACTTGTGCAAGACGGGTCAGCTTTAGGCTGAGCTAAACACATTCTGTGAGTGTAGTGGTGAGCAGCTCAATGTGTATCTGTGCATGGTGCCTTGTAGAAACAGGCAAAAGATGTCCTGGAAACTCCAGAGGTGTTAGAATATGCAATTGAAAAAGTATAAAGGCAGCTCTTCATCAGTGTAGATGTCAGTAAAAGTTTGTTGTGTGAAGTTGTATTGGGCACTCCTCCAGGACAAAGGCTTAAGTCACAGATATGTGTCTTAAATCTTGATGTCTTGGTTGCTAGAACCTTATCTTTGTTGAATTCACATTCCAGGGAGAATCAGACACTTCCTGAAAATCTATGTCAGCTTCACTGAATTGTTTTCATTCCTTGTGGATGGGTGTATGGGGTGGTATTAACAGAAGAGAAATGGTCATTGCTGGAGTTGCTGGTTGTTCAGGCACTTGAAGCTGTGGCATATTTTTGCAGCTGGGGTGCAGCTGACACCCTGTAAAAGTGAGTGATGTGCTGCAGGTTTCCCATATCTGTCCCTCTGTTCTCTCACTGTGATGGGACTTTGTGGACCTGAGCCAACGTGTTTGCAGCATGACTTGCAGAGAGTGTATGAAATTGTGAATCTCCTCTCCTGCCCTTGACTCCTGGTGTTCCAAGGCTTTTAGCAATTTGTTACCATGTGAGGGACAGCTACTGTGGTTTGAGTTTATCCCTCATCTTGACGTTGTCTTCAGCTTACCTGTGTCCGTGCCTTTCTGCCAGTGTCAGATCACTTCCACTGTTGAGGCCATCAGGGCACTAGTGCTCTTGAATCTCTTGGATGCTAAAATGTAAATGCTTTCAAGGGCGGATGGGACAAAATTCTCTGAAGAGAAGCCCAGGATGGTTTACAAAATACACTTAAACTAAGCACTCCCTGGCCCACAAGTGATTTGAGTCTGCAAGAGTGTTTAGAAGAAATATCAGCATGGACCTGACCTATTTCTACATCACTGGTTTTGTTTTCTTTTCTGTCTGCTGTTGACTAATGCTGGAGACAGGGAAATCTTGAAAGTGAAGCTAATCCAAACTCAGTGAGGCAGGTCTTGCGCTGTAATGAGGTCCTGTTCTTGCACACCATGTCCAGCCAGTGCTGCCTGTCAGAGGGCTGCCCTTGGGGCCAGTGTGTTCTGCTACACAGCCACGTGAAATTCATAAGAGCAATGCAAAACAAGGGCTCACATTGTGTGTGATCGTGCTCTGAAACCCCCTGCTCTATTCTGTGTGGATTCATGCTTGTGTAAATATTATGGAAAGACTTGTTCTCTTTTTAGTGTCATAGAGGGAAGTACCAGGGAAAGGTTCTGTACCTGTGTAAAAGCCCATCCAGTGCATGGCCACTGTCTGGATGTGAAAATGTGATATTAAAAAGGAAGGAAGAGCCATATATTCTAGGAATTTGGAGCCTCAGCTTAGCGTGAGGGCATGTTTCACCAGGTGTGGTGTGAAACAGGACCCTCTCTAACATGCCCAGGCATTTTGAGTCGTGCTTTGCAGCAGTGTGGACAGAACCTGTGCTGCTTGCGAGCTCATTGTACTTTGCTTGGCAGGAATTACATTCTTTGCTTTGAAAGGATGGTGGTGATGATTGTTGCTGAAGCTCTTCTGCCCTTTCAGAACTGATTCTTTGCTTTGAAATCAGCGTGTCTCTGACACTTTTTAATCCTGATGCTTTTCTCTTAGGATGCCTTACCCAGAGGGAGCATTAGTGCTGAATAAAGGGATTATGACTGGTGACAGTCTGTTGGGGTGCCCACTGCTGGTCTGAGTTGTGGAACTGCATGGGTAACTTCCACCTGCAGCGTTTGTCAGGTTTCTTTCTCCTTTGGTACCAAATTATTTATTTTAAACTGCACTGTTTGCTTGTTTTCTTCCCCCTTTGTGCCCCACAGCACCATGGGCAGAGGAGATTGTGCCTGGTCCCACAGGGGAGCAGTGGAGGGTTTCTGAGAAGCACAGCACCAGCTTCTTTGTCTGTCTCTCTTTTCTGCTTTGGTGCTTCTTTAGTTAATATGCCAAAGGTAGTTGAAAGATAACATCATTCCTGTTAAATTTTGGTACTCCTTGAGAGCTGTTGTGGTGTAGGGCTCTGCCTTCAGAAGGAATATAGGGTGATTGCTGCTTGAGCAGTTCTTCAATGAAAGATTGATAGGGGGAGGCTGAAATGCTGCTGATGAATGTCAAAAGCATTTTCAGAACAGAGATTGCACGTTCTTTCCTTTTGTGTTTTTTTTTTCTCCATAACACAACTGTACCTTATGCATTCTTACTGCACTATTATAATGAATGCTTGAATGTTATAGTCCAAAATAAACATTTAGTTCACATTTCTGGACACCAATCTCAATACATGTCTTCTCTTGGAAAATCTGCATGTCAAAAGGATGTATATTTCATCTCCCCTTAATTAAACCTGCAGAGTTAATACTCCACTCTGAAGCAGTGTTCTGTCTTTCTGTTTTGAAGCCACTGCTAATAATGAAGAGTAGATCATAAGTACCTGTGTGTCACAGCTTTTATTCCCTCACACACAATTCTTTACAGGCTCATGATTCTTCTAATTCATCTCATAAAGAAGCTGTGCTTTGGTAATTCATTGTCTCTGTTATTATCAGGTTGGGAAGCAAGGGGTGAGTGCAGCTGCAAGGTAGTTCTTCAGCTGCCTGTGTCTGACACTGTCACAGAAGAAAAATACTCTACCACTTATTGGAGGGGGAGAAGATGGGAACAGCTCTGATGTATTTGTCAATAAAGGGTGTCAGAGCTGCTTTGCCTGGAGGGAACATGTTGGGAAACACCATAACATCCTTATTTTAATAAGAGTGAAAGAAGGATGAACCTAACAGTATGATGTGGCCAGTCCTTCTGCTTTTATAAATGTAGACACCAAAGTAGTTGCTGTTGAAAGCTGAATCTGGGAACTAAAAAATATATATATTACTCAATGTGTTGTGGTCAGTATTCTGTAAGTAATACTCATTTTATACTGGTGGCTTAACTTCCCACATAGTTTATCTCCATGGTTCTCTGCTCCAGAGGAGAATGTATTAATTTTTCTTCTCTCTCTCTCTCCTGTATCTTTATCGCTGTTCCTCTTACCACAAAGAAATGTTCACAGCAACATTTTTTTCCTTATTCTGTTTAGTTGATTAACGTAAGTTCATACTCTAAGCAAGGATTTATTTCACTCTCTTAGTTGGTTGTGGTTTCTTGTGGGAGGACTCATTTTGTTAGATTGTTTTTCTTGTTGTATGGAAGGTGTTTTTTGTTGTTTTTTTTCCTATGGTTTGGGGGTTTTTCTTGGGGGGTAGGGTTTTTTTTGCTTCTGTTTTTTGGTGGGGTTTTGTTTGGTTTTGGTTTTTGGGGGTCTTTTTGTAGTTTAGTCTTGGTGGGGATAGGGAAAGCTAGCCTTGTGCCTAAATTTTGTGAGTATGTTGGTAGGTGTCACATAAGCTCCTTCTCTAAAACAATACTTTTGTGGATTTGTGGAATTCTGTAATTTTTTTGTCTTTGGTACCTAAGGTAAATCCTGAACAGCATGAACCAGGAGACCCTGAGCCAAAGGCTGAGCATGAGGTAGCAGCTGAGGTCTGTGGTGCTGAAGGCATACCCAGAATACTGATTGCTTTTCATTGTTTTGCTCTTTCTTGGTAATTCTTTTTTGGCAGACTTTTTTTTTCTTTTTGTCTTTGAAAAGGGGAAACTAGCACTTCAGATTCTGAGTTACCTGAACAGCTTAATTAAAAGTTGAAGGGTTTGTGAATAATGGTTATTACAGAGTCTTCAGTGCACTATGTCAGAGACAAAGCCTGAGGTGTTCTGCATCCTGGTCCCATCTCTACAAAATTGCAATGCATCACACCTCCATCACCTGCCTTCAGGATCATTTCCACCTCAGCTGGAATGCTGCTTCTTTCTTAAGGGAGTTTAAAATGTTCATTGTAACGAGGGATGAAGAGTATGTGGGAGGCGATTGTCTGCTCCCTGAGGAGTGGCTGGTCAGAAGAGAAAATAATGAGACAAACCTGACTGACACATGAGGAGGGAGGCTGTGATGAGAGCCCTGTGTGTCTCTGGGCTTCACTGCTGTTTTTACCTCTCACCACATCCCTCAGCCTGGTCAGAGACCCCAGGTGCTGGGCTCCAGGGGCTGTGCAGGCCTGTGCTGGTCTGTACTGGGTGACTCTGGGCTTCAGCAGCTGTGCAGGAGGGCCCTGGGCTGGGACACTGCTAACATCCTTTGAACAGGCAAAAATCACTGTTACCCTTGGGTTCTGCAGCACCCTGTGAAGTCTTACTGGGGTGTCACTGTTCCCAGTGTGGCCAGTACTTTTACAGATGTAAAATCCCTCTCTGTTTCAGTTGGGCCATGTTTTGGTCACGTTAATCTTGTGTACATGGCCACAGTGGGTGGCCCACTGCCCCATCTCTGGAGGTGGCTGTTGAATGTGCATCTTTGTCTACTCCAGGTGATCTCCTGTTGTTCAAGCTAAATCAGAAAAAGAACAGGAGGGGGAATTGCCTTGATGGGAGATGTCTCTGGATCTCCCAGTCTAATATTGGTGCCCCTTCCATTAAAAACTGGTGCTTCTGAGTTTGCTGGTTGAATCCCGGGTCCTTCTGCAGCCTTTGGAGAGCAGTTGAAATGTGAAAGCTTTGATTCTGTTGTGACTCTTCTGCTTCTTCTGCTGTAGTAGAAAAACTACAATTTTGCCCTTAGCTTTCTATCTTTACTTCCCTGCCTGAGGTGTGATGTTGCCTTCTTGGTAGTCATTCGAATTACGACTGACCAGCAATAGCTTTCCCGTCTTATGTTCATGATACTTTTTGTATGGTTACTGTTGCTTTAACTGTTAAATTAAAATGGAGTCACTCTGCCACAGGAAATAGCACAGATTTATCTGTCGTCCATAAAACACTGCAGGAGAACTCAGCCTGTTCTGGGTGTGCACATTTCTGAGCTCTCAAATGTGCCTTTGTGAATTAAAGTTACATAGGAGAATTCATTTGTTGATGACTTGCCTTGCAAAAATGTTCTAATGGACATTTTTAAGTGTACTTTTTTAATATGTTGGTGGTTTTTTTATGGGTTTTTTTGTTTGTTTTGTTTCACAGTCTTACTTGGCCTTTCTTTGTCTTCACCAACATTTCTGACTTTTATTGTCCTTTCATTTTGTAGAAGCAACAAACAAGTGCTAATGCCAGCCAACCCCCCAAAACAGAGACAAGTGGAGCACCTGCTGCCAAGGTAATGAATACTTAAGGAAATGCTCTTTTTTTCACCAGTGAGGAGGATGTGGTGTGACTACATCCCCTGCAGTGGGAGAGAAAACATTTTGTTTGCTAACATTCAACACCACAAGGGTGCTCTTCATGAGCAACAGCTTGCTGGAATTGTAGTGAATTGAGATGAAAGGGGAGCTCAGGTCAGCAGAATGCCAGTGTTGGCATCCTGAGGAAATAGAGGGTAACATTGTCCCCTTTCACGTGTTCTTTGTTAGTCTCCAGGTTATTTCAAAGAATGCTGGCCCTGCTAATGTCAGTGGCAAACTTCATTTGACCTCTGGGAGGGCTGTGGTTCTTTTTTCACCCTGAGGCACTTGTGTTTTTTGGGTTCTGTTTACTTGGTGGAACTTGGTGAGGTTGAAGCCCTGACAGCTTCCTTTGGTTTCATTGCCCCTGCAGCAGTTCAGCCCATCATGTATGAGGCATTTTAAAGCTGAGCTGCAAAGGAGTGCAAGTGATGCTCTCTTGAGGAGAATCAGGGGGGGCTCAGGTCTGGCAGAGTATTGAAAGAGGTTGTTGAAAATACTCTTCCTGATACTGTACCTGGTAGTCATTGTTAGGTGCATAATTGTCACGGGTGAGTGAAATGCAGATCACTCAAAAGAGAAGCAGCAATATGTTTGATTGAGGTAAATAAATATTTTTGACAGTTTGATGGAATTTAGTAAAGCTTGACAGCGAAGTTTAGCTCCAGCTGCAGTTCAGGGAGAGCTCATTTTGATGGCAGTATTCAGAGTGAGGTAGCTGGCAGCTAGTCAGGAGGAGAGACAAGATCAATGTCTTTGTTTATCTCTGGCACCTTGTTCTGTACTTTGGTTATCCTGAAATTCTGGGTTTCAAAAGCACCTTTTGACTTATTTCTCAACCCACCCTCATTCCCGTGTGTGAGCCAGGAGCTTTCCAGCTCCCCACTTCACACCCACAATGTGAGGCTGGTTGCTCCTAAGTCGAGCTGAACCAAAGGAATTTGGGGAATACCCTGAGAAATCCATTGATCCACCAGTGTTCCATATCTGGAGACAGCCCATTGTTTGAAGGATCCTATCAGGAGGAAGCTTTTCTGCTTTTGAGTGGGACTTTTTATTTTCTGAGTCAGTGCTTTTGTAAAACAATACTCCTAAGGATATCTGTGTGCTACCTAAGTAATTTATTTTTCCTTTCCACTCAGTGAAGGAGGACACAAGGGGATAAATCCTGTTGTCTCTTTTCTTTCAACATATTTGTCTGTCACTAAAGAGAGCCCAGCATTTTTATTTTTTTTTTGCTTTTCTTTCTATTCTTCATATTTGCCAGGGTCTTTCTCCTCCTAGTCCAACTGGATGTAGTTGTGCATGTGTAGCCCATATCAGTCACCACCTGCCAAGTCCCATGGATGCTTACATCTAATTTGCTGACTAACACATCTCCAAGCCTTTTTTTTTTTTCAGTACATGCTCTTTCTATGAAAAGTGTGTCTACTACTTTAAATGGGAGGCACAATCTATACATGCTGTTAAGCACAAGAACTGGAAGGTGGTGTCATGAAAATAATGCAATGCAATTGCCAGGAATTGCTGTGTATTAGGTTATGACAGTTTAGGTTATGTGTTTTATCAGATTCTCCAGTTTCTGTGACATTCCAGCATATTTATTGGTAAAGACTATGTGCTATGAAAGTACCCACCTCATGCTAATATTGACTGTTAATCAATAGCTAATTTAAGTTTAGCCCTTTTAGTTACCACTCTGCCATTTCCACCTTTTCTCACCTAGGCTAAATCTTCTGTTAATTACAACTTTTACTTTCAACAATCTCCTGTGATCCTCTAGTGTTACCTAAAATAGAGCCAAACTCAGAGATTAATTGTTCTGTTCCTGTAGTTCTTGCCATTTGGCTAGCTGTATTCTTTTTCAAGCCATTTGGCTAGATGTATTCTTCTCTACCTTTATTTAGCTCTAAAAATACCTGTTGAAAACAAAAATTTTGCAATGATTTTTTTTTAAACAGGAATTTTACAGGAAGGGAAGTATTTATTGAAAAGGCACAACAGCCCTTTCTGTTTTGCTGCAAAATCTAACCACATTAAGTCTTTTATCAGAAATATCCCACCAATTACAGGCAATTTGGGACTGCATTTTCTTCCATTGTTTGTTTTTTTCCCTGATGCAGCTTTAATGTGTCCTGCATGCAAAATATCTTTTGATTGTTTAATAATTCTGTTGATCAATAATATTTGGAGTTACTTATCCTAGATAAATTTCTAAATCCTTGCTAGAGGCAAGGGAGGTGGGATAGTTAAGTTGCTCCAGCTCCATATTTTTTTAACCTATTCATTTATACCTTATGGTGAAATTATATAAACTGAAGAACCAAGAGGGGGTTTGCTGCCTCCATATTAGGCCTGAGTGATTTTTTCCTCAGCTATAATAACCAATGGCTTGTTTCTTCTGGGGTTTCTGACCTTCAGATGCAGGAACTTGTTTATGAGGAAGGCTTGTCACCGTGTCATGCCCGAGCATGTGGGTAGTCCAAGGGAAAGCACTTACCTGCCTGGCTTTGTTTTCATAGCACTGTCTGTCAGAAAGGCAGTTCTCTGTGCCTTCATTTCACCCCTGTTCTCTTTGGTGTGGCACTCTCGAGTTCCTGGAATCGCAGGCAGTGTTTACTCACTGCCTCTGTGCAGAGTGTGCTTGTAGGGATGTTATTTGGCTGCCTGAGTGTCCCTGTGGTGCAAGAAGTGCTGCCTCTCTCGCCTCCTGCTCGGCACTGAGGGCACTTAGGAAGCTCAGTCAGCATCCTGGATGTGCCCAGCTTTTGTGTGACTCAAATCTAAATGGATATTTTAAGGAGGCTTCACTGAAACAGATGTTCTGACTCCTTTTTGTCCATCACAAGCCTTTAGTTCCCCTTTGATGGGGAGGCCTGTTTGACTGTCAGTTTGTACCAGGGGGTTTTCAGTGAGCACCTGCCTTGCCAGATAAATGGAGTGAAAAAGTAGATTCAGGTGAGGCTGTGATCCTCGGGAATGTTTTCTGGTTGCCTGAGAGCAGCCTCTTCCATGTACACATTGGCTGCCAAGGTGCACAAACCAGGTCATGGCTGCCAGGATTAGCAGGCAGCAATGGGGAGGAAAAACTGAACTAACCTCCTTCCTCTGTAGAAGGGCCCCTACCAGTGCTGCTGGGTTTCCTTTCACAGCCTTTAATAATGGTTTTGTCAGTTCCACAGCCATCAGAGAAGCCAATTCCCACCTCAGTGTTCAATTGTATCTATTAATAGAAGGCACTAACACTTGAACACAGCTGGATCCAGCCGCCCTTCTTGAATCTTTGTGTTCTTATATGGTATTTCTGCTGATAACAGATGAGGTTTTGCTGCTTTTTATGTTGCAGATTCTTTGCCTTGCTCTTAATGAATAAGTATTTTCTTTTTCTGACTGGCTGCTATGGCTTAGAGAAGTGACAAACTGAGGATTTTTGTCCCTGGTACCTTCATGGACTATTGAAGCAGTGCTGGAAGAGCTCAACAACAGTGGAAATTATTTTTATTCCATATTTTCAGAGAAAGCTTCTTGACCTTAGTGATTTTAGAAATTTACATTTAGTTACTTTCAGCTGGCACGCAAATTAACACTGTTTTAAGAGGAATTCATTCTGCCTTCTTAGGCAACAAACAGGAAAACAAGGAAAAATAAGAACAATTATGAAATATCTTCGGGTGAAATCCCTACTATTTTTGCAGCAGACAAGTTTATCTAGATTATCATCACAAGTGTTACCTACTGTCAGTATATTTACTGTTTGTGTTTTTTTCTGCTACACACCTTACTTAGCTGTCACCAAATTTTTGTTTTGTGAGCTTTGCAGAGACACCTTATTGTGAAGGAAGGCATTATTGAGTAGAAGGCATCTGAAGTCTCAGTATTGGTTGGGAATGTCCACAGAAGTGCATAAATTTATTTGTATATTACCGTTCATATGGTGAAGGTTGGAAAGGCTACCTCTAAATTTTGAGGTTGTTCAGGAAAAAACAATAATTCAGGTTATGTGAGGACTTCCTTTTCGTGTTCTCCCTGGGGTAGGTGTGTGTCATGACACATGAATTCACAGTTTATAGGTATTCTGCAGCAAGACTGTGGCAAATCAGGAGGCTTCTCCTGGAAGTTGCCCTCAGAGCTGTTCCAGCACATACCCCTGCACGTGAAAATCGGGAGAGCTGTGTCTGTGTGGAGATCAGTGCTTTCTTAGTGGCAGAGGCATGCTAAGAATAGACCTAAACATTAAAAACTGGAAGCTGCAGGAGTACAGAAGGTGCCAAGAGCTGGCTTTGTGTAATGGTACAGGATTTGCAACTTGTAAAGCTTGCAATGTTCAAAAATAATTTGAAATAGAAATAAACTGCATCATTTCACAACAAAAAAACTCTATGCTTCACTCAGAAATGGGATGTTTTCTTCATCAGTTTGCAGGTGTTTTCTCCTTTCTACTTCCCTTCCAGAGCTGACTTGTTTCTTATTATTCCCTGACGAAAAAAGACAACATAGAGGCTATTTGGAAAAAATGTCTGAACCTCTCGTTAGTGGCACAGAGGCTTTTTCTGTTAAAAAAAAAAAAAAAAACAACAAAAAGAAAAAGAAAAAACCTCCCACAAATACTACAGGTATTGAAAATTTGATTATATAGCAAAAAAAACCCTTCAAGGGCAGGTCACTGTGGGCATTTCAAGAATCACCTTTTAATTTCTAAATTAATATAGGTTATTTGGATTTGTTATGCTTAAAAGCAGCCCCAGTCAGACAAGTTTTGGTGGCCTTCAGTGGCCTAAACCATCTCAATTACTTTCAATTAGTAACATTCGTGCACTCTGAGAGCCTGGTAATCAGTCCAAATTGAGGGACTGTAAACTTGGAATGGGGATGTTGCTGGCTGAGGGGAAATGAATGGGTTCCTTCCCTTGGCACCAGCGCTGAGAAATCAAAAGGTGGGAGGCAAACACTGCTTTTTTGGATGCTGAATTTAGCTTCATCCCTGCTTGTGCTGCCCCACTGTCCGTGCCAGGGTGGTGACAGCTGTCCCTGCTGGGGGACCCTGCTCTGGCCAGGCCCAGAGGCCGCTCCAGGAGCAGGAAGGGGCTGGCTCAGCGCTCTCCCCATTCCCAGCGCCTGTCACAGCCCCAACCTGCTGGTCTGGGTGCCCTTCCCAGGCACGGCCCTGCTGCAGGGTGGGGATTGTGTGGCTCGGCACAGCCCGGCTTTCCCTGGGCTTGGCTCGGGCAGCAGCTCCCGGGAGGCGCAGCCACAGCTCAGCCTGGGCTGGGAGCAGCCACGTCCCGCAGTCTGACAGGTGGGTGAGCTGTTCCTGCTGGCTTTCCCTCTGCTGTTTTTGTGTTCACGTTGCAGTTCCTTTTTCTTTTTTTTTCTTTTTTTTTTGCTTTCGTCTTTCTCCCCCTCTGCTGGGAATTTTGTGGGCTGCAGCAACACAAGCTGCCAACTCCTGGGATTCTGGCGTGGCTCTGTTGTCAGCAGACCCGAAGCATTCCAGAGGGTTGTGTAGTCAATAAGCTTTTAAATTTATTTTAGCACACTGGCAACAGCCTTTTCAGACACTGTGCAAGCCCACGTGACATAAGCAGTCTGAAGGAGAGAGGGACAAGGAAGAGCAAGCTTTAAAAGTAGTGTCTAAACTGTTCCGTATTTATATTTTTGTTTTGGGGTGGGGTTGGTATTTTTTCCTTGCTCACAGCCCACGCTGTTCTGCCTTCCAAGCCCCGTGTGACTTTTATTTTTTTGGCATACAAATGCAGAGCCTATGTGCCTGTAGCACATAGTGAGTATTGCACAGTCAGGGTGTGGTGATCTGCAGGAGCAGCTTCTTGGTTGAGCTGTGCTTAGTTGTCAGCAGTTTATTTCACTTAATATATGTCCTAAAAGATGTTAAGACATCTGACTTAACAAACGTATGGAAATAATAATACTTCTCAATAAGTTGTATTCTTTCTGCAGTGGTAGAAATTAGGTGGGTATTGCTTAAGTTATGCCACTGTTTGATTATTGCTGGTAGTATACTGGTTCCTTCTCTTCTGTTCCAAGGAGAAATTGAAAGTAGTGCGTGAAATAGCCCTGAATTCTTCAACATTGCAGACAGCTCTGCTGAGTTCTTGGTCTGTTTTGTTGTTTGTTTGGGTTTTTTTGACAGCTAATTTCCTCAATGTTGTAATATTTTTAGATTGATATAAAACATGTAACAATAATTTCTACATTAGACATTCTCTCTTCTAGACTAACATATTTGTTACTGTCAACCTTTTGTATAGAGCAGTGCGTTTTCAGTTTGGGGTTGTGGTTTTGGGGTTTTTGGTGGTTTTGTTTTTTTCTTTTTTCCTTTGAGTGTTTAGATACGTAGGGTATGTAGAGCTTGCAGAAAATTCTGTTCCTGATCCTGGAGTTGCAGAAACAAGCTCCATGGCCAGTTTTTCCTCACAGCTCCAGTTCTAGAGCTTTGCACCTGAGGCAGGCACTCCCAGTTTGAGTTCTGGGCCAAGCTGTGCTGCCACTGAAAGTGGTGGCTCTTGGAGGACTGGGAGAGTGAATAGAGGAGAAACCTTTGTGTCCAGAAGGCAAAGGAATTGGTTTTTTCACTGAGTTGGTCTCCAGCCTCTCCGTTGTCACCCTTTCTGCCCTGTGTTTCCCAGAGAGGAGGAAGCCTGTGCTCATTAAGACTTTGGGGCTTTGTCCAGAGTCTCTTCTGCCAAAGGGAGACAGGGAGGGGGGTGGCTTTGAGCACTCCTTGGGAGCCCCTTAAGACTTAGAAACACTTCTGGTTTTCTGGAATAAGTCAGGTCTGTGCCTGCCTTTATGCCACATTCAGTGGAAGTGCTGGAACCAACTAGAAAATGAACATTTTTGATCCCCAGGAGGGAAGCCTCTGTGAGGCAGGACGAAACCTCACCAAGATGGGCATTCCATGTTTTTTAATTGAACCATAATCCACTTATTCCTCCAGAGCATTCCAAGGGCCCTTCTGAAGCAATTTTTGAGTTGAAGCCAGTGCTGAAGCAAGATTTTGCCCCAATCTGCCCCTTTTTAAGTGGGAATAATAAAGCAGTGTTGAACTTTTCTAAAATGACAGAAGAATAGAGCCCAACAACACACCACCACCACAATCACCCCTGCTTATGCGGTGTTACCCTTAGATGATAGTATAACAGCAAAGCTCTATTAAGGTTCCTTGACTTGGTGTTTTTAAATTTATTTTCCTGTGTTTTTCTCCATTCATTCTGGTAGCCATCATGACCATGTGTGTGTGTCAGTTCATACAGCTTAATGAGTAATATTTTCTTTCTATTTTCTCTGCATCCTGGGGGTGAAAAACAATTTGTAATTAAGAGTGCTGCTCACCTTGGGTGTTGCCTGGTTTGATTGCTGTAAGAGAAGTTACAGAGATCGTAACCTCGGAGATCTTCAGTCTTGGATGAAGTAATCTCTTGTGTAACATTGCTGTCTTTTTAAACCCTCTTTTAGAGAATACTGGTTCTGTTTGTGACTCCCTGGTTCTGTGTGTAACACAGAACTCTCCAGCCCAGCTCTGCTGAGCAGGGCTTTATGTGACACTGCAGACCAAGTGACACAAATCCTGGCTGAGCTCAGCAGCGCCGCGTGGCATGTGGCTGGCACCTAATCTCCTGTTTTCCTGGTGTTTACTTATCAGCCTGCAGTTTGCTGCTGCAGATAGCTGTGGAACATTCTGGTGTTTGGAACAGCACGCAGAAAATGGGGGCAGTTGGCTGGAGAAGTTGCAGCCAAATGCTGAATGTTCACGGGAGGTAAAATTGTAAAGAGGATTTCTGAGCTGCCCGCAGGAAAGGAGAGCTCGGCTGCAGTGACCAGCTCATACATTACTGTAATCCTCTCTTGTGCAGAGTAGGAACCTGAGAAGAGGCGTGACAGGACTGGGGCACTGCTTCTAATATCTGAATATGACTGAATGAAAATGAAATTTCACTGCGTGCCAGCTCGTAGAATTTATCGTCGCAGAAACAGGAAGTTTCCAAGAGGAGGTAGTTGAGGAGCACATTTTAAGGAGAAGTAAGAGCAGGGAGTTTAAAGCTGATTAATTGATGTAATTAAAGAGAAGCAGGGGCTGTGCAGCCTGTGATGTTGAAGTGGTCTGTTTGCAGACACACAGAATGTGGAGGCAGCAGGTGGAGTCTGTTACTCTGCTTGGCATACATTGACTTTCTTTCCTCGTCACTTCCTTTCACATCATGAAAGGACATTAAATGAAAATTGCCTTTGTGGATAGTAAAGCCTTTAAAGCAGTAGCCAAGCTGCATAATGGAGTCTAAGTAATTTCTCCTGGCCACAAATTGAACTGTGAGTATGTAAAGGTTCTTCCTGTACGGATGCTGTGCATGATCTGTGATCAGCTAGCAAAGTCTTTCCCTCTTCTTCCAAGAGAAGTAAACAACCACAGTTCTTCTGTGGGATACTTCTAAATTTTTTGCACTAACTTCCTGTATATGAACAAGCATTAAGTGAAGTGTTGGAAGGTTAAGAAAGACTCAAATGGTATAAATATCACTTAAAGTGAATTGTCATTCACTGGCCTCAGTTGTGTTTTGTTTAAGCATAAAGCTGTTTCCGAGTCTTCATAGTGACTAAAATAAAAACAAACAGGCTAGAAGTAAGCTTTGGTCTTAAATTAGGTTGCTGAAATCTAGGTATTTTAAAACAGACATCTCACCTAAAGGTGGTTTGGCAGATGAGTTGTTTCTAGGAGGTGTGAAATCTTGTCGTGCACTGTGATAAATATAATACTGATCTTACTCACTGACTTGCTTGATAACATTTAGTTCAGTGTGACCAAATTCAAATGCAAGTAGGTTGTCTTGAAAAAACACTGCCTAAAAACCTTTTATGTTAAATTTGAGTAGTATGGTTAACCAGATTTAGCTGATGCATAAAATTCTGTGGTGAAATATTGGTCAGTTCCAACTCTGTGCCAGAATGGCAGAATTTTTATTCTAGTATTCAAGATAGAAGAAGCCAATAAGAATGAGTCTGTGCTGTGGAGGTTGTGTGGCTCAGTGTTCCATGATCATCAATAAATTTAGCAGCACCTGAGGCTGTTAAAAAGACTTTTCAATCTAATCAGCATCTCAATTTCCTGGTTCAAACCAGCCTCTTAGAAAAATTGTCATGTTTTTGTTTCATGAGGAAATGGCTTTATTTCCTATGTGTCTTACCAGCTCTAAGTGATGGTTGATCTTGCTTCGGGGTATAGATTAATAATTGTTAGAAATTCTCGTTCTGTGTGGTGAGAAAATTGCAGAATAATAAAATTTAAGGGTTTTTCTTTTCCACAATAGTAGCAGTAGAAATTTGAACTATAATAATAGATTAATAATAAGTAATAGATTTTACAATTTTTTCAGTTATATTCACACCAGCTGAGTTTATGATAAAAGCGCAAGGCAGCATCTCTAGAGACAGTGTTTCTGCTTGTTTTTTGGTTTTATTTCCAAAGACAGGTATTTAAAACCAGGTATATTTAAGAGTTGAGCTAGAATAGCATGAATTTTTAAAAAAGCCAACAGAAATTATAACTTTAGCAAAGAGTTTTAGATTGATTTGGAATATAGCTACAGGTAAAGTAACTGGAATTGTCCTCCAAGGATTTTTTTTTTCCCCACCTGCCCTCAGTGGCTGGCAAGGGGCTGCAGGATTTGTTTGTAACATGCAGTGTTGGTGAGTTTCGGTAGTAACAATGGGCTTTAGAAATGGAAGAGGCACGAGGGGACTTACACGTGGCAGAGTCAGCCACTGGAAATTGCAGTGTGAATTGTTTGGAAATCGTTCTCACCACTGCTGCAAAGAACCTCGTCACAACAGGACAGCCCAGGTACAACAGAGTCTGAGTAATACACAGGTACTAACTAGAAACCTACATCCTGCTATTCCATTCCATTAGGTTCTTTATATTAACCCTCCACAGAATTAACTGAGAGCGTGAAGTCTTGAAAAGAATATTATTTTCTTGGTTGTGTGGGGATTTTTATTTTTCTCTTAAAAAGATGGTGTTTTTCTTTAAAGTAAGGTGGCAGAACTGTATGTAAGAACAGCAGTTGCAAAACAGGAGGGTGTTTCCAAAATTGCCTGGGATGGGAAATGACACAGAAGCACTCAAATTTGTAAATTTTAACTCAGCTATTATACATACTATAACGTGTATATGAGGAGTTAGTAGTGCTGAATCGTTTTTCTAATTTTAAGTCACTGCATGTCTGTGTGGCTTTAAATATATGTGTTTCTGTATTTGTATATTTATTTGTACATGTGCACACACACTGCCTTGGTGCCATCCCTGTCCCACCTTCTGTCACCTGTGTGTGTCCAGGGAAGGAGAGGGCTGCACAGCCCTTGTCACACACCATCAGGGCCAGTGAGAGGCTTAACCTCTTTAACAGCTCAAGTGGCATTTCACACTTGAGCGAAATAACCCATTATTTTTGACAATGGTTCTCTGAAGAGCCCTTGCTGCCCACATCTTACCAGCGCTGTTAATTGAAGCTTAGTGTCAGAGCCATTCATGGAAAGAAGCAGCCATTGGTAGTCAGGTAGATAGGTTTTTCCCCTGCTTTACACACCCTGTGTGTAATAGTGAAATCATAGTTGTGAGCTCTAAGCCTGAGAAGCAGCCCCAGCTCAGTCATACCTAAGGTGTGTTAGCCCAGGAGAGTACTTGGGTGGCTCTTCAGTCCTCTGTTCTAGACTGAGTTCAGCTAGATCACTCAAAAAAATATCTATATAAGCTCCCCCAGGGGCTGCTTGGGCTGGAGGTGCCTGGTTCATCCAGGTGGCCTTTGCCGCAGAGTGACTCTTCTCTCCAGAACAAAGATCTTAGAGCACTGACCTGAGAGATTTTGCTAAAGGATAAGTCAGTTTTCTCTTTGTTTCCTCTTTTCCTGCATCCCTGATCAGAGTACAGAGCATCAGGTGCTGACTTGCCTTTCCTGTCACTAAGTCCCTCATACATACTTTTTCATTTTTCCCCCCAAAACTTTTCCTCACATCTGCCATTATTCATCTGTGCTGCAGAGTGATGGCTGAAATGGTTCTAGCCCTTGCCCTAGAGAAGCTCATGCCAAAAAGGTTGAAAGTTATAGTTTACATTTATGTTTGTGTTGTCACAGTAACAGATTATTTTTCCCCCAGATTGCTCTTTTCTTGTTTGTTTTTGGCAGGAGTATCTCAGCCTTTGGCATTTGTGGCCTTTTACATATTTTTGTCAGTATTGCTCCCTATCTGGCAGGGTTTGGTGTTGTTTTGGGGGTTTGTGTTACTGCCTCTGATCTCCTTCAACCTACTACCGCTGTCAGAGATCCCTTCAGGAACTCAGTTTTATTCAGGCTGGAGGCTGACTGAAAACAAGCTGGTGATCCAGTGTTACCCACTAATTTCCCCATTTCATTCAAGATGTCACCTCAAGTAAATTGAAAAGTTGCAGTGGCAGTGTGTCCTCCTCTGGAGGTTTGTTGTTTTATTATAGACCACTCTGTTGATTGTTATTTCTTCGCTTGTTGTGATCCAAGCATTCCTGTATGGATTGCTTGGTAAATGTTTTCAGCATCTCTTCTGGTTTTGAAGGCCTCCCCCTGCTGCATTGTGCTCCTTGCTGAGGCTGGGCAGTGACCTTCCTCAGTCTGATGGATCTTCCTCATGAATTTCCAGAATTTATGGGTTTAGTTGACATTAGCTCTCACTGCTTTGGGGTAGTTTCAGTGATTTTTAGTTCTGTGAAACTGACAGCCTTCATGGATTTCTTTGCCTGCTGCTTTCTTTTTCCAAAGGGCAGCTGCATCCAGCTCTCTGAGCAGTCAGATGTTTTTTGTTTTGATGTTTGTCACAGTTTTTTTCCTCTTCTTCTCCTGTTGCCCTTTCCAATTTACTTGCAGATTATTTTACTTGCAGATTTCTGAGATGTATGTGGTGAAACCAGATAACCAATTTTTGATAGTTTTTTGTTTTGTTTTTTTTTTGTTTTGCTTTGGTAACCCACTTTTTGGCTGCTGTGACAGTTCTCTCTCAACAGTAGCGTGAATACTGCCCTGTTAATTTGACAGATGAGTTTCCAAGGGTATCCCTTCTCTTACCAAATTAGATCCCAGGTCTCTTCATCAGCCCTTCCTGGAAAGCCATCCCCTAACTCACGAGCAGCTGAGGTCCTCTGGTCAGCTCCTGTGCAGAGACTGGTCCCTGTTAATTACCCCACACCACAGGTCACCCTGCAGGTCTGCTGGCAGGGTGGGGTAATTAATCAGTCTTTGCTTCATCAGTGCTACCCTGTAACCTCTGTCTGTCGAGTCCCTTCTGTGGTGGTCTTGGGAGTCGTGTCCATGGAGCATCTCCCTGTGCTCCGTCCTGTTGGGCTGCCACTGGTCCTGGGCTCTTTGCTGTGCATTTGGCTCCCAGCCCACAGCAGAGCTGTGTGTCTTGGGGTGACTGTATCATTTCCCCACAGTATTGTATTCCCATCATCAGCTGTCATTCACTGTCAGCAGAGCTTTCAGTACAGGGTCACGTTTCTACACGGGAAAAAAAAAAACAGATCTCTGCCCAGTGGAACTGTTTATGAAGTGGGGACAACTCCCCTGGAATTCCTTCCTGCTGCTGCTGCATTTTTTTTTTTTTCTGCTTCCCCAGCCCTCCTGCGGACTACCTGCCTCAAGAAGATCAGGGAGAGGTTTTGGTTTTTTTCCCTCTTTTTTTTGTCTTTTTCTTTTTTTCCTTGGACCTGTATCGTTACCTGGAACTGAGGTGGGGATCATCAAAGGGAAGGGACGCTGGGATTTCATCAGAGGGACATTTCCTGATATTGTCTCAAAGGATAACACTGTCTTAGCCGTCCCTCAGGCTGGGACTCCTGGCTGCACCTCGCTCTCAGGGCACCAGGGCTGGCACAGCACCCTCCAGCACCCATGGGGGTGCAGCTGCAGGAGAATGGGAATTGCCACTGCTCCTGTTGGTCTTCCCCTCCACCTCTGCCCTCCAGGGACCCTGAGAGTCCAGAGGCCACCCCACTCTCTCTGTGCAGCACCTCTCTGCCCAACCCCAGCCTCCTGGTGGGGTTGAACCCTGGCTGCTTGGATTCCCAGCCTTCCTGCGAGGCGGTGCTGGGGCCGAGCACGCTGGGCAGGGTGTGCCACAGCTCTGCGTCAGGAGGTTGTGGTGCAGGTTGCCAGGCAGCACTGTAATATTTACCTCCACGCCTGGCACACGTCCCCGTGTTGGTTCACACCTCCTGCAGGCGTGGGGCCGTGGCAGGAACACCTGGGCACAGCTGGCAGTGGCCGGGGGACGGCGGCACCGGAGCAAACTGCAGTAAGAGGTCAGTCCCCAGGGTGGCTCGGGGGTGACCAGGCCAGCCAGAGGGGTTGGAGCTCAGCAGGCTCTGGTCAGTCAGTCTGGGAAGCTCTGCGTGGCTGCTGACCCCGCTGGAAGCAGGGCTGGGAGAACAAGAGCTTCCTCCCTGGAGTGGCTCTTTTTGGGGCAGGGAGTGGAGGGTTGTGGGCCTTGACTGTGGAACTCGAGCAGGAAGTGGTGGAAGTGAAGCAAGGTGATCCCTGTGCTCTCCCCACCTGTCCCCCTGAGTGTCCCCAGGGAGGGTGGCTCAGTGTCCTCCACTGGTCAGCAGCCATGCCTTGGGCTGTTTTCTCGTTTCAGACTGCTCCTCTGCCTCCATGGGCATCCACACTCTTCATGTCTTGGCTTCCCTCCAGCTGGACAGGGCAGAAAGAAGTAGCCAGGGTTTTGGGAGGCTCATCCCTGCAGGATGTGATGGTGCTGCTGTGCTGGGACATGGGAAGGAATTTTTCGGTGGATTGCAAGACAGAGGCTTGGTGGGAGTTTTCTGAAGGGAGGAAGGGAAAAGGACTCAGATAAATGTTTTTATTATTGAACAGACAGGGACTAGGGTGACTAATAAGGTGTAGAACAGATACCTACTCGTTAGTCATGCAGAAGGAATTCAGATTAATTTATTGGAGAGGAAAGAAAAGGAGAGGAAAAGCTACTGAAGAGCAAATTAAGAAAAATAGCATGGTTGCCTACAGATTACCTGATGGTGCTAATGGAGCTGTATTAAAAGGCTGTTAAAAACTTCTGTTCTCTGCCCTGATGTAGGAGGCTCTGTACATTCCTAAGTACACCTCCACCCATTCAGAAGTTCCCATCTATTACGTAGCCAATCTGTAGGTGTGTGGAAGAAGATGCTATTTGCTTACTTTTCTGTAGTGTGACAACTGCAGATTCTCTGTAATATATATTTAGAATAGTGAAACCTCTCACTAAGCTGTGTGGGACACCAGCTAGGCTGGTGGGGAGACCACACTGTCACAGTGTGCTTTTTTAATTCTGTACAGCTTTTCTCTTGTTGCTGAAAAATGCTTGTAACTGCGAAAAGTTAGGGAAATAAAAAGATTTTCCAGGTGGAAGTAGGAAGTCACCCTAGGTGTGGAATAGTGAAATGGCTTCTGAGTTCATTCAGGCAGTGTGTGTTTTCATGCATCAAGGGGCACAGTAAACATGAGGAGAAAATGTAAAAAAAATGATAAGTTGTGCTGGTAATTTAAATGTGACCTACGGATGTGTTACTGTAACAGAGATGGCGAATCATGGAATCACAGAATGCAGCTTTGGGCTTGCACAAAAATACAAAATACACCTTTGAGCAGAGCAACATGAAGCAGGAATGGAGGAGTAGGATTACTTCTATATAAAGTATTGATGAGACAGCTGGAACATTCATTTGTAGGCTTTGAAGTTTGATAGAGCCACAACAGAAATGCACCATGCTGTTCGTGGACTGACATCCCTGAAGCTAGGAAAACAGACCATGTCCCTTTGCAGGGTTCCAGAGAGGTCAGGTGCTGTGTAGGAACATTGAGGGGTGTGTGTTGCACACGTGTTAATTATTCCTTTTTATCTCAACATATTTGAGTTTGCTGCTTTAGTATTAAATGTTTTGTGTAGCAAACTAGTAAATCCAAAGGCACCGTTTTTGTTAAAAAATTAAAGAAGAAGTGTGGATGAATCCTGCAAAGTAAGTATATGTGGTTCAGTGTGAGAGCAGGATTTCAGTTTGTCTTGATGCTTGATCCAAGATTTGCAGTCAGTGCATGTCAGAGGAAAAAGAAAATAATGTTTTAGGCAGGTCTGTGGGCATCATTAGACTGTCAAAATTCTGTGTGTACATATTGTAGAAACACAGGCCAGGTAAAAGGTCTAAAATAATGACTCTAATTTTCAAAAATAGGTTATTCCTAATTTTTACCTGGATTACTAATGAATTCAAGATGCTTTATGCTTGCTTAATACAAGTTTGTATAACAAAGGTTATTTCTTTTTTTTCCTCTCAGAAGCAGTCTCCTCCTGTGGATGCATCAAAAACACAAATCATGAAGCCATCTGAAACCAAGGTAGGAATTCCTGAGAAACTCTTGTTTGCATGACACGTGTAGGAAGCCATGGAAGTTCTTTTTTAATACTTTGATACTGAATAACTTTATTTTCCCTGTCTCTTATCTGTAGCTTAGTTTCTTCTACATAAAAAGTATCTAAAAAATGCTATTTTGAGCATCCAGAGGTTTTTTTATGACAGCAATAAAAAAAAAGTAAGAATTAATTGCAGTGTTTAATTTTAGCTCTGTCACACTTTGTGACATGTGCATAGCTCCCCCCAGTGTAATTGCAGGGATATTTACCTAATGATAATTTTTCACATACTCAACAAATTCAGGGTGAGATTCAGCTTTCCCTGTGTGTACAGAGGCATCTTCTGGTTAATCTCTTGTGTTTCTCTGTCTGACAGCTCCCTTGCCTTTGCCCTTCACGCTTGTTCTGTCTTGTTTTATGACCAGGACTTCCTCAGTGTCAGGGCTGTGTCATCAGTCGTGGACTTGGCTGGTTGGGAGAGAGTCATAATCCTGCCCTAGGCCTCCCTTGCCCTACAGGAGTTACGTTGTTGTTTAAACAAATGATTAATGATTCTCCCCCTCTTCCATTTCCCACAATCACCGCAGCAAAACCAACAAAAACTGGATGCCAAAGCAGACCAGCAGGGACTTGCGTGGTGGTAAAGCTGCTGCCTGCACCCTGTGTAAATGCCAGGAGTGGTGAGGGTAGGAGGGGTCCCTGCCAGGTCCCCTGGTGCAGCTCTGCAGGTGAATGGAACTGCTGGAGGCCCTGCCAGGCAGCTCTTGAGCACCAGCAGTGTGTTAGCACAGCCAGTGCTGAGGTTTGGTCACCCTCCTGATGATTTTTTTTCCCCCATTTATCCAACAGGAAGTTTCCTGGCAGCAGCCTCTTGTTTCTGGTCATTCTGCATCTCCATCTCTGCATTTGAACTTAGCCATCACATTCCCCTCAGCCTTTTAAAACCCTTTTCTTCTTTGCACATGTACAGCTGAGAGCTGGATGACAATTAAACCTTTCCCATTTGTGTGTGATCCTCATTACTCACAAATGGAGGCATCTGCATGCCTCAGGTTTCATCTCCCTGTTGTGTTTGTGGGCAAACTCATTTGTGTCATGTTCATTAATGCTGTAGTTCTCCATATGGCTTAACCCAGACAGCTATGGTCTTTCCCTACTTGAAATTTGAAACAACTCTCGGAAGAATGTGGTAAATGAGCCAAAAATAGAGAGGCTGAGGCATGCTTCAGCACTCTAAGGCTGGTAAACACAAATTCCTTTGGAACAGTGGCCTGCATTTGCATGGGTAACATAATTAATGTTTTCTTTTAATGTCTGTTACATTATTAATGTCTTTCTCCTGCTGGATTAAACAATTCATTTGCATTTTTGACAGTAGACTTCTTTGAAAAGAAGAAAGGTTGCTGAGTCACTTCAATTTCTAGCACTAAATTCCTTTCAAATGAGCAACTCTTTCCCAGCTGCCTGCTGTAACCACGTCTCATTTGTCTTTGCTGAAGTCTCTCTAGTGTGCCACTGCTCTTAAACGTGCTCTGGACCCCACTTCAGCCTTCAGTTCTCAGTGTGTGTATCCTTTGTGTCTAATGAACCCTCAGCCCTCAGTGCTGTGCCTCTCTGAGAAAGCTCTGAGCTCACTGCAGCAGAGGAAGGAATGTGGAACTTCTTGTTCTGTGGGCAAAGCCTGGGCTTATGTGGAGAGTTTGGAGGATGGGGGTGTAGAGCCAGCATCCTGTGGATCTTGCAGGAATCTTGGAGGAAGCAGGGAGCTGTCACTGCCACTATCACAAATACATCCCCTTCAGCTCTCCTCCTTTTGCACGTGTCTGTGTAACTGCTCAAACTAGGGAACCAGTGAAAAAGTGTTATTTTTCCTTTCCAGGCCATTTTTCAGTCAGTTTAAAAAGCCTCCTCTCAGATCCTGTGGAAGGAGGCAGTTGAAGGGGAAATGGAACATCCTTTTCTCCACAGGAATTCAGTGCATGCCATCAGCTGATGCCATGCCTTCAGTCTGTGGCTGCTCACAGCTGACTCTGTTTAAAGGATGACTGAACAGTTGCCTCTGCATTGTCATAGATGAATTAAAGTATCAGCAATTCCGCACATTTTAAAAGATATAGAGCAATAATGAATGATGCATAGCCTACACAAAAGATGCTCTGAGTATTCAGTAAAATAGTATTTACAGTATAAAAAAGGAGACAGGCATTTGCTCATAACTGGTTTGGCAGGTTGAGAATTTGTGTTTGGTGTTCTGCACAGGTGGTGTTGGGTGTTGGCAGAAATGCAAGTACATATATTTTATTGTCCTGCAAGAAAAAGGTGTGTTTAGTCCTCTTTTGAAAAGTACATAGGAAAATCCTGAATTTGTGCAGGGTACTCAGAGTCCTGAGCAGGCAGCAGCCCCACAGCAAGGAAAAGTCAAACTCCGTGTTTCTTGAACTTCCTCCTTGCACTTCTGTTACATTTTTTGCATCTTGCTGCCGAAGGACATCTAGTGTCTGATTTCTCTTTGCTATAGATGTTACAGAAACACATCCAACCTTCATTTATCTTAAAAACTGAGAAAATTTAGGATTACTCTTTCATTACAGGGTTATGTAGTGTACAAGTGCAAAATTGGAGGTGTCTTTGAGTTAACCATGTGGTAGTCATGTAGTAGGGATGCATAACTGGGGACATCCAAAACATGACTGAACCTGAGAGTTACTGTGTTTTAATCAGGTTTTAGGTATCAAGACAAAACACAAAGCAGGGGGAATCTGGGGAGAGGGTGGGAATCTCAGAGCTTAAGTGATGATTTTGATTTTTTTTAAAAATTTGTTTTTAATGTCTTTTTTTTCTCCCTTTGAGAATTTGAATGAACTCTCCATGAGTATTTTCCCACTTATCTGTGGAGGTGTGTTCTTTACCCTGGTCCACAGCTTCGAGACCTTTGCCAAGATTATGCCCAGGCATCTGCCTTTAGTGCATGTTCAGGATTTCCCAGCCAAGTCTCTGTAGGTCAGCGTGAGGGTGTGGATACTTGCATAACAAATGGTAAACAAACTTAGCAAATTTCTCTGTGTGGCCAGCCAGAAAACGGAAGCTGGATACTTCTAAGTGGTAATGAATGTTTGGCAGGTGAAGGGCTCTTTTCCTGTTGCTCACAGCACAGCTGAAGTAGTAAGAGCAAGAAAGAAAATAGGAAGAAAAATGTGGTGAGGAGTCTAGTTTTTGTCTTCTTACCAGATTATAACTGTTCTTTAATTTTTTAGTTTTAGATCTTACTACTAGTAATTTATTGCTTATCGTACTTTGACCTGAGGTGAATAACAGGAGTTGATTTTGAGGCAGGGCTGCAGAAGATTTTTCAGATGTAAATCCTAAAAGTGCAGTATCCTAGCAGGGTTGTTCAGCTCTGTTGTTAAATACAAGCATGAGGAGGTCACAGAGAAAAGGAAAAAATACAAAATTTATCCTGTGTGTAGTGTAAGGTTTTAACTGAATATATCCCACCCTGTGTATGTCCTGTTGAATCTAGGTAATTAATGTCTTTTCCATCAGGACTGTGTGTGTTTCTGCAACTATTTGCTTTACAATTATAATTATTTCATTAATAAATCAGTGAAATGCAATTCATTAAATAGTACTTGACGTTATTTCAGAAATTGGTAGTGACAATTTGGTTTTGTTAATCAAGCTAAATTTGACACCTTCTTTCCCTCTCAACCCCTCATGTGAGGAGCGAGTGTGTCTGTGTGTTTGCAGACATTTGAGCACCCTGAGGTCACAGGCAGCCTGTGTTAGGATGTTGTAACCTACCAGATCAGTGTGTAGTAGTTACACAGCGTTGGTGCTGACAAGTGTGAACCTGTCTGATATTCTGCTTTACCCCATCTGATCCTCTGGAAATAACCATGCATATTAATCTCTGTCTGAATAAATGTTGTTTATATTTCAGTCTGCACTGACAACCGAAGCAGGATCTGAAAAAAACACCCAGTCAGCCAAGGTAAATATTTGCCTTTCACCTTTGCAGAGTTGCACTTTGGTCTTTTACTAACTTTGAAAGAAGAGGCTGAACTCTTTGCTGTTTCTGTGTCACTTGAAATCGGTGTGTGATCAGTGACATGCTTGTGCACAAAGGAGCTGGGAGCTGAGGGGTGGAAATGCAGTGCCTGGGTGGAACACTCAGGGTGCTTTGTTGCTTCAGGAGAGCCAAACAAGTGTTCTGTTAATCGTCTTTAAATCTTCCTTCTGCTTATTCGAACTAGCATGGATCATGTTGCATAGCATTGAAGGGTGGAAAGGGTGAATTATCTCAATTTTTTATTTTATGACAGCCGACAGACTCTCAAAATAAGCAGCTGTCTGAAGAGAAGCAAAAGGAACCCAGTGATGTAAGTTGTGTAATTTTTTCTCCCTCTCTTGCTTTTACTTTTTTAATAGGGGGTTCGTCTGCTATTTTATGTCTCTCTTTTGCTTAAAAAAATAGTTACAAAAAATAAAAAGCGAACCTTCTGTATGTAATGATAACAGTTTGTCTCTGCACAGGGAAAAAGCCAAACCACACCTGCTGTGACAGCAGCTTCTAAACCAAATAACAGAGGAGAGGTGACTACAACTCAGGCTGGCCAGCCTCCACCAGCAACCTCCACAGACACAGCAAAGGTACAGTAGAAGCAACAACCAATTTTTACTGTTTATGCTAATGAAGGGGTGTTAGGAATCCACATCAAGATGGTTTCTTTAGGTGAATATTGAAAAATGAGACATTTGGCCCCCCCAAAAATCACAGTGTAGATAAGCTGTTTGCCAAGTGAGCAACGTGAAGAATGTCACAGTTTTGGGCCTCTTTCCTGTGTGTTTGGGGCTCCTCTGTCGTTCCCTCGAGTTTTTTGTGAGCTCCTTGTAGCTACACAGCTGTGGTTGGTTCTTAGTCAGCCCTTGACCCCTCACTACTGAAGGTGAACAGAAGGAAGTGTAGTAGCAAGTGGTGGCTCCAAACAGAGAAGGTCAGTCCTGAATGCAAGGCTCTGAAAAAAACTAAAGTGAGAAAGGCTGAGGGAAAATGCTGGGAAGGGATCATTCCAACAGGGCAAGTGGAGAAAAGGTAGGAAGGAAAAGCATGTGGCAGCATCAGGATCTAGATCCTTTGGTGTCCTGGTCTGCATGTGTCTGGTGGCAAGGCCGGGGTAACATGAGGGGCTCCTCCAGCTCTACTACAACCCACTTATTTTTGGCAGTAAATGAGAGTGTCAGCCATGCAGAAGTCTGCATTTTGTGGGGTGTTGTTCCCCCACCTCCCTTCCTGCAGCAGTTTTCACCCCACCTACCTGAGCACCTTCTGCAGCTGGAGTTCAGTGGTGCATTGAGAGCTCCAGGAGTAAATGATGGCTTTCAGAAGAGACTTGGGAAGGGGCCTCATAGTCTTCCTTGCCCTGCAGATTTCTCTTTGTGGCAGAGTAAAAAGAAGAAGGTAGAGTGCTTAAAATTAAAAGCATCCTATCCCACAGCAGAATCACACTGGAAATAGAGCTTTAATGGTGGTAGCTCACTCTGCTTAAGCATCAGGATGCTGTGCAGGTGCATCGGCCAGTTGGTTGAGTCAAAAAAAAATGTGCACAGCCTCAGCATTGAATGTTTTACGTTGTTTTGTCTCTATTTTAACATTGCAATAAACCTTATTTTAATTTCTCTCTTATTTCTCCAGCAAAAGGCCAAGGAGACGTCCACAGTGGCTGGTGCAGCTGCTGGAACAGGGACAGCTGGTGCAAGTGTGGTTGCTGCTGCTGCTAAATCAAGTATTGAGGTTGGTAAACATGGTCCCAGACAAAGGCTTCCCTTGTAATAATGTCTCAGAGAGTGCTTCTCTCTCTGAAACAATTCAGTTCCAGAAAAAAAATGCTGAAGTATTGATACATCCTAGTTATGTGTGATGGTGTGTGAAAAGACAGATAAAAAGCTAATGGTGTGTCATTTGTGTTTTGTCAAATAGAATTTCTTTAGAAGCTGGCTTAAAATTGTACAAGCTTAAAATTAATCTCTTGCTATCTTTGATTATGTTTGGATACACATGCATGTGTATCAGCTGATACATGAATACACAATACCTTGTTACTGACACTGGAGAATTGAGTTTAGAACAGTTCTCACTGAAAAATCTGGCAAGTGCATGTCCTGCTGAAAGCAAGCTTTTGGGTTGGTTTCTGGAGTCTTCTACAGATTCACCAGATGCTTCAGATTCTTTTGTTGTCATTTTTTTTTTCCCATGTGTACAGCATGGTAAACCCTATAATGTTTGCTTATTTTTTCAGCCTGGTATGGATGAGTCAGCACTTGATAGCCTAATAGATACCCTGGGTGGACCTGAAGAGGATGTGCCTACTACTCCTGTTTACACTGGCCCAGAAATTACGGTATCCTGCACTTCACATTCCTGTTTTTTAGAAGATTCATCCCTCAATGATGTCTGCAGTTGCTCAGTGCTGCTCAGGATCCAGTACTTGTTGCTGTGCTTTGCTCAGAGTTAAAACAGAGTGTGCAGTTACTTTTTAATGTGGTTTTTGTTAATGTAGAAATGACACAGTTTTGGATGTATTGCAATAGGAAACACTAAAGTGTCCACAAAGTGAGTTTGCTGCTTTTGTGAGCTGACTTCCAAGCTTGGTCTACAATGGTTTTACAAAAGGCAGTGATGGAGGGAGGTGTAAGAGAGTGTAAACAACGTAGAAAGTTTCATTTCTGCTTGAGAAAGAGTAAAACAGAGAATTTGGGGAAGAGTACCTTTCTGGGTCTGCATGGAAGAGCCACATAAGAAGGATTAAGATGGCTCAGTACTCAAACATGACAAAAATCTTGGAATTTATAAGTATTTAAAAAGCAATCTGGGTTCAGCAATACATCCTGTGGTCTGAGACACTGAAATGGCTCAAATTAAGGCAGAGTAATTTGGGAATGGATTTGTGGAGTTCTGTTTGGATGATGAGCACTGTTGAAGCTGGTGAAGAGGTATGTGCATGAGAATAGGTACTGAGAGACACTATGCAGTGTTCTAGCCAAAACTTAATTTTTTTTTTCCAGGAGTGTCACTGTAGGTAGCTCTGTTAGCAATTTATTTCAGTAAAGAACAGTACACAAACATTAATGTGTGCATTCTTTTCACAGGAAGATATCTATTCCAGATACTTGGAAGAACTGGGTAAACGGGAAGGTAGTCTCCCTCCAGAGTATGTTAAATTGTTGAAGGTTAGTGAGTTAAAAAGCATGTTCTTCGTCTGTGTTTTCTTTCATATTGGGTATTTCTGCTTCTCACTGCAAAATTAATTCTCATTTTAGAGCAAAGGGGAGGGCAAAGACGTGGCCCCACCAAAAGCAAATGACAGAGATGAAGTAAGACTTTTTTTTTTTTAATATTATAAGGTGAAAGTAACCCAGGTGAAAATAACCCAGTTACCGCTAGGTTCCTTGGAAAATACAAATGTTGCCTGTTTTCCAAAAGTCCCAGGAAGTGTGGGGGGAGAATGTGGGGTGCCACATAACCTTGCTGCTGATAAAACTAAATAGAAGTTGGCACAGATGTTTTTTACCAAAGGTGTAGGAATTTTAAACACACTGATGCTGAAATGAGTCAAACAAATTCTTGTAAATATATTGGGCATACTAGTAACAAAGGGGAGAAATACTGTGCAAGCAGGAGTGTCTTTCTGATGTCTTTAGCAGAGACTACTCGGATTCCTTGGCAAGAGATTTCTGTCAGCCAGCTTTATTTTGCTGTTAGGAAGTTTAACTTACTAAAAATAAAAGCTTACCTGAAACATGAATCAACCAATGGGGGCAAGTACCTTTCATTTTTTGTTGTGTCAGGAACTTGTACCAGTGTGTGAGTAATCATGGGACTCACTCAGACTGTAAACTGAGCTTGACCTATGTGGATATTTGAACTTCCATGGTCATGACTTAGTTTGTGATTTCTTGCTCAGAAACCAATGACAGATGATGAGCTCGCAGAGGCCCTGTCATCTGACTTCACCTGCAGTGCTGCCTTTGCTGAAGACAAGAAGACAGATGTGACAGAGGTATTGGTCCTTCCCCTGCCATTGGATGCATTTATTGCAATGAAAGATTGCCGTTATTGTCATAATATTTAATTTTAAACTGGTACAATTTCCTGTTGCTTTTTGTTTTTGCAAATTTGCCTGTGATGTCACCGCTCTCACAGAAACCAAATAAAGAAGAAGTCGTGAAAGCACAAGCAGCAAGTTCAGTCAAGAGCTCAGTTCCTCCTAAGGAGAAGAAAGCAAAATCAAAAGAGGTATACACACTCATTCTTCCACTTTTAACTTATAATTAAGGTTTACAGGCATGTGCATTATTATATATTCCTGATCCCACAAAGATGCTCATCATTCTCATTTTCAGTTGTGAATCCTCTTCATTGTGGAAAGTGTAGGAATTAACAGAATTGCCATTGCACAGACTCCCCTCTGTCTTAAAAGATCAGATGGTTTTCCTTCTGGATTCTGCTGTGGAATGACTGTGGTTGTTCTGACTAGAGGCAGGAGAGTAGAAATATTCGTGGAGTAATTTTCTTAGCTATGTGACCTGTGTTAAAAGCTTGGATATGAAGTAATTTTCTCATGTTTTACAAATCTTTTTTTCCCTCTGAATAGAGCAAGGGTGACCTTACACTTTTTTGATTTGCCATGTCAAAGCGTGTGAGAGTTGTGTTAGATGACATTTGTGACAGAGTGTTTTTTGAGGGGATTTTTAATCTATTTTTTTGGTCTTTCCTTAAGAAAAGCCACATCTTGACTAGACTGTGCTAATTCCATCACACAATTTGACGTTAAGGAAATTGGGTGAAGCCAAACCAAAGTGGTCAACCTGGTGCTGCCTGTTTTCTTCATATACAGCATAAAAATACATGAAATAAAGCTCTTGTCAATATAAAGAAATAATTAAATGGTTTGCATTGATTCTTAAATACAGCAAATTGAAGATGATGCAATGGAAGCTCTCCTGGATACCCTTGGAGGACCTGAACCTGAACCTGAAGAAGATCTTACCCCTGTTGTGGAGGTGTCAGAGGTAACATCTCACTCCTTTCTACCCTGGCTTCCAGGCTCTCACTGTGGAATCTCAAGTTCTCTTTGTTAGACACTGGACAAATGTGTAAAATAACAAGAAAGTGGCTTTTTTATGAAAGGCCTGAGGAATGTGTGAGTCTTCAGTGATTAAGAAAATGAATAAATTAAGAATCCCAAGTGGGTACAGGTAGAGTAGAACACAGTAAGGTGGTCTGGGAAGTTATAAGCTTGTCATTTGTTTGCTTATACAAGCAACACACTTGCAGCTGGTAGATACAGCTCTATTTTGTATTTGGTTTTTTTCCCCCAGCACTGGATACAATTTATAGCAAAGTTTCATTTTGCACATATGTGCTGTTTGATTTTTAATTGATTTGCAGTGCATGTGCTCCTTTTTCCATCAACCTCCCTTAACTTTCTGATTAGAGTCTTTCCTTTTACTGTCTTTGGAGTGTTTTCTTTTTCCTGAACAGGTAGATTTTAAACAGTAACCCTGTGTTTGCATGTTAAGCTTTAAGTTTTTACTTTAGTTTTTCAAACTCTGCCTATAATCATACTTATAGCAGGTTTCTTCCTGTCTTCACTTTCAGCTCAGAGCAAACAAATGACAGGGAAATAGCAAAAAATCTGTCGTTGCCAAGCTCAATTTTGACCAAAAAAAGAGCTTCTGTATTGCAGATTTAGTCAGGCTGGGCCTTCAGACAACTTAGTGGATGCATTTCTTCATGAAGGAGGCCCAGAGAATTAAAAGCTCTTTTTTGGTACGAGTGATGCAAAAAGATAAAAGGTAGAGAATTGTGGCTTGTGTAATCAGAGAGTTGAAATGTAAGGAAACCTGAGGATTTTATACACATAAAAACTCTAGAAGTGTCTGCCAAAAAGATAGAGCTCTGAGTAACGTCAGGTTTTTTAGGATCTAAAATAATATAGCTGCATTCACATATGGCATTGAATCTTAAATCATTATGATTTTACCACAGACATTTGACAGGAATAAATTGGGGATTCTTAGTATCTTTTTATATGGAATAATTCTTCCTGATGCCAGTTCTTCTCCACAGAGTAGGCTGAAGAATCTTGGTGGAGAAGTTGTGTATTTTGCATTTTTATTTTAATTCCTTCAAGTGATTTTTTTTTGAATGTCCTCTCTTTTTAAGGCAAAAGCTAAAGAGAAAAAAGAACAGAAGGCTGGAGAACGTGATGATACAATACCTCCAGAGTACAGGTTAACACCAGAGTTGGTAAGTTTTTCATATCTCCATTGCTTTGTAGATAGGGCACTGTGTCTGATTCTTTCATTACAGAGAGGGAAAGAACATGAGGGGAAACAAGCCAAACCAATATTTGATCAGTGACTTTCTCCATGGTGATTTCTCTACCTCTGATTTCCTCCTCTTTGTGGGCATTACTGTTTTTTTCCAGGCATTCTGGGCAAAGATCTGATACTGCTAGGTCACACATTCTAAGAACGGCATTTCTTGTTTCTGATATTAAACCTCAGCATTGCAAAATCCATCCCTTGACAGAAGTGCTCTTTGGTGTCACTTTGTAATGCAGCTTTGAAACACTAATGTAAAATGGTGGGAGAATTGCACTCATTTTATTTTTGGATTGTCCCTTGGAGTGATGGAGATTGGTTCAAAGTTAAGCAAAAACAACAGCAGAACACTTTTTGGTGTCTTGTACTGTGCTGACATCACATTTGCTTTTTTGATCTACTTCCTTGGCCATGTAAAAATTCCCAATCTAGGGAAATTCCTCTGTCACTGATTTAATCCCGTGCATGTAATTTACTTCACATTATTTCACTGATGATTACTGAGTAGGGCACTTCCTATAATAATAAAAAAAAAGTCAATAACACTTAATTTACTTCTAGGATAAAGATGGAAAACCAATATTGCCGAAGCCTGAAGAAAAACCAAAGGTTAGAAAACTGACAATATTGTAGGAGTGTGGCTAGATATCCTGTTTTCTCCCTCTCTGTCATCACTTCTCTCTGTGCCATGATGTAAGTCTCTTGGTCTGCTTGTGTGTTTTACTTCCTTGCACAAAAACTGCTGATCAAGTAGAAGCATCAAGTGGAAGTTGATTTTATTGAAATTCTCTGTCTGTGAGTGAAGAGCTCACATCAGGAAAAGGTTGAGACAGTACCAAGACAGGAGAGAGTTACAAAAATTAGTGCTGACTCACAGGAAGGCTGTATGGGGAGTTAGTGAAGGGTATTGTTTGGGAGCTGTTAAGGACAGAGAGAGGTGAAGCAGGAAAATCTTTTGTTTTCTTGACAGTTTCCTCTCGTTAGTGATCAAATACAAAGGAACGTGACTGGAAAGGAGGGAAAAAAGCTGCTGTGGATATTTTCCTAATCAGAAAGAACAGCTTGGACTTGGCAAAGAGTGGCCTAGAAGGTGCAAGAGAGAATTAAAGTATTGGAAAAGAAAGTTGCAAAGCTTAATTTGAAAAGGAACAGGAAGAAAGCAAAGGAACTGTGCACTGAAGAAACTGAGGGCTCCACTTTGGAAATACTGTGAGTTGAGGAGTGCTGCCACTATTGGGACAGTACAGGAAATCTCCATTCTCCTGAAACAAGAGTGAAGGTCAGGACCAGTCTGAGTGAGAATGAGCATTTCTGCCTTCTGAGCAGAAATGTGAAGTCATTCAAGGTTAAATTGTGGAAGGAAGGAATGCAAAGGCAGTGATGGAAAGACTTCTGATCTCTCACAATTTGTATCTGAGGTGTCAGACACCTCTCCAGAAGAGAACATAGCATAAGCTGAGGGAGGTTGGTTCATACCTTGGCTAGAGTCCTGTAAAAAACCAGGGCAGAAGACAAACTGAGAATCATGAGGTCTTACACCAAAAGATTATTAATTGGTTAGTAGAAAAATAAGTATTCCCATGCTCTTCCACCTCTCTCAATAGGAGACACAAATCTAAATTGAATCCTTGTCCTGTAGGTTAATCACAGGAGTATCAGACGTGTTGCAGGCTTTATCTGAGCACCTCCTCACTTGATTTAAAGAAGGTGGCTTTGGTTGCTGTGGTATCACCACTAATATTTAGATCAGCAAAATCAAAATCAGCAAAATGGAAAAAGCTTTGTTAAAAGGTGGAAACCATCAATCACTTACAGTTCTTCCGTGATTCCTGGTGAATGCAAAGTCCATTCCTCAGGATTTCAGCTAGAGTTGGTCTTGCTTTGGGCCTCCATTCTGCATAGCCTTAAGCACATGCAGTGGTATTACTTTTGTGGAAAAAAGTTACTACCTAAATGGCTTTTTTTATTTAGTGTCTGAAGGAGGACTTCAGGCATCATGAAAAGTGGGGCCTTACTTGCTGAGGAATTTTTTAAAGACTTAGGGGGAGGGAATGAGGGATGGAAAATAATATATTCCTTTTCAGAAATGTCATTTGATGCATTGTGAATCTGTCCCTAAGCAATCAAGTTCCATTTAGAAACTGAAAAAAATTTAAACATTTAGTAAACAGTAGTTTTAAGGATCTCAGGAGCATCAGGTATATGGATTGCAGGGTGCTATTTCTCATAGTATTAGTAGATTGTAATAGATCACACACAGTAGGAAACTAAAACTGCAGTTTTATTCACCAAAACACGCACAGTGAAATCCACTGAGTGTCAGCAGTCAGTAGATAAGCTAAGGGAACTCTACTTCTGCTTGTAAATATTAGCATTTTTTCCAATTTTATAGGTTGTATTTTCCTTTTCAGTAGCCCTGTAAACAGTGTTGGAACATAATATATCTGATTATCTAAATTACGTTTTATACAGTTCTCTACTTTATATTGACTTTTGATAACAAAATGTGTTTTTCTTAATTTTATGCACTGCAAAATTAAAGCTGTTTTGTTGCACATGATTGTGAAAGGTTATTTCATTGTAGGCTACAGGTGTTTTCCTGCTTTCTGAGTTACTGAAATACAGTTCTTGAAAAATTTGAGTGGCAGTGAGTCATCTCTACTGCATATATCCTTTTTTTTTTTTTTGCAGCCTTTGAGTGAATCTGATCTTGTTGATGAACTTTCAAAGGACTTTGCCTGCCCTGCACAGCCTGCAGTACAACCCAAGGCACCCAAGCCCAGCAGCATATCCAAAGTATGTCTTTCTAGTTCACTGGAGAAGCTGACACTGATAGTTTTGCTGAGACTGGGTAGTGCTGCTGTTCTTTCAAAAAGAACATTTTCTCCTCTTCCTTTTTTTACCCTCCCTGTTGCCTTTAGTGGAGCATGCAGCATTGGCACTCAGCTCCTCACTGAGCATCTTCTGCCTTCAAATTTACTTTTCTTTCTCGTTTGGTACCGTATGTAGAAAAAACAAAAAGCCATTCAACAGGCACATCTTGTGTTTCTAATCATATGCAGTGAAATACAGTGTAATTGTTCTGTTTCAGAAGCCATCAGATTCTGTGTCTGCAAAACCCACAGAGGACAAAGTGGTCCCTCGTGCCACGGCTTGCACTGTGCAGTCTGCAGCTCCCGTGTCTTCAGTAAGTCATGGAGCCCCTTCAGCTGGAGACAAAGCAAAACTCAGTGTTCCACTTATGGAATAGTGAAGCATATTGTCCAGATGAATATTTCAGCATTGCATGTTCTTCCTCTGTGGTGGTAACCCGCAAAGGCTGAGTGGTTCGTAAAGGAAAAAAAATAAATAAAAGCCATGTCAGGCACCAACTGAATGGTCAGTGACCTTCTTCATAGAGGAAGTCAAACTGACAGTTCTTGTGCCCTCCTCTAGCTCTTACTGGAGATGCTGTCTGTGAACCTAATAGGGACTGCAGGAAGAGGCAAAACCAGGTTTCTTCAGCTGCAGCTGAACTCCAAACTTAGAGTTGTTTTTTGTCCCATGCAGGTTGGTCCTGTAGCAGATGAAGCACTGGAAGCCTTGTCCAGTAGTCTAGGGAAGAGGGAGCCTGATCCAGATGAAAAAAAGCCTGCTGTGGACAAAGTTAAGGTAGAGAAAAAAATCAGACCTCAAAAAAAATAGACTGTTGATGTAATTACCTTCCATGTTATTCCATTTCTTCAGGCTGCAAACAATATAGACAATATATTTTCACTTTTTTAAAAAAACAAAGTTTACTGTTGAAGCCAGTTCTGTTCTGCTCAGGAAGTGCTAGTAGGATTTCAACACAGTGAGTAAACTTCTTTAATAATTCTGACTATTTGCAATGCAGTAGTTCCCTCAGTTTCTGAAAACTGTTTTCTTCGTGTCTCACTGCTGAACTGAAGCAGAATTAAGATTCAACATCAGGGGTAGCACACAGTATGGTCCCTTTGCTGAAGGAACCAAGTTTATGATGAGTGGTTTGAATCAGGAATTATGCACAAAACTTTGGGGTTTATATATTTAAATAGGGAGCCATAAGTAAGTCACTGAAATTCAGTCTAAGGGAATGCTGTTTATAGGCACAGTCTGAATGCCCCCATGTGCCACCCTGAACTGTGGGACAGATGGAATTAACTGGAGTCAGAAACCAGAAAGAACTTCTGGTGCCTGGAATTCTATAAAGCTGAAGTTCCCAAAGTTGGCATTACACCCTTTTGTGAGCTGCCTTTTCCCAGCATAACTTGTATGGGGATAATAATTTTGAAAGTGGGCTACTGACTCCTCTGTTCAGCCTTCCTTTGGCTGCAGCCCAGGCAGCTGTTCAGTGGATTTCCAAAAAAAAGTAAAGAATTAAGATTCAGAGGCGTTTTGTTGGTGATCCACCTTGGTCTATTCACCTACCTCTTTTAGCTTCATTGAAATAGGTGGAGCCACTTCAGATATGCAGAGGAAGAAACAGGCAGGGGAGTGAAGGCCTCCTCAAGAGAAAACACTTTCTTTTCATTTGCATGAGATCTCCATCTGGTGGTTGGATTAAATGAGAAAAGACCAGTTTGAATCAGCAGACTGAAGGCTGAAAGCTTGCTCATGTGCATTTCTGTTGGGATGTAGTCAGTAGTTTTTCTTACTGTGATTTCTGTTTTGCCGTTTATAGGAGAAAACCAAAAAGGAACAACACAAAAAACTGGGTGAAGATGAAGAAACAATTCCTCCAGAGTACAGATTAACAGAAGCCAAAGTAATTTATTTCATGTGTTTTCTTAGTCTTACTTCCCTTTCATTCCTCAGAATACATGGATGAAACTGAGGCTCCCTTTTGAAATGTTGATGTTTTGGTTCAGCCATTTTTACAGTGTCTAGAAATTCTGGTTAGAAGTTCTCAAGTGTCTGGCATCTGTCACTGGATTCCTGCCTGGGTGCACAGGTAGTTTAGATGCAGGTCCCTGCAGAGTAATAACTCTGCCTGAGATTAGTCTGGGGCCTTTCACTAGCTTTTGGTATTTTAGAGCTAAATAGACTGTGATTGGTTAAAGCTGTTAAAATCCCCCAGTTCTTCAGGGTGATGTTTTTGCAAACATCAGCACACCCATCTGACATGGATGAGTTGCTCAGGTCTGTCCAAGACTTGCACAACACGTGCCACAGGTGCTTTCCTGTAGCCTGTGACCAGGATTGTTGTTACCAGTCTGCAGGCTGGGATTTTATTTATCAACTGTGCTATTTCCGTGGAAATCAAAAATCAAATCAGGTGTTTCTAACATGCAGGACCTGAATGTTTTAATTGGCATCTTGAGTAACAGCAGTAGGTGCTAGAGGCTGTGAGTTAGATCCCTGTCTTGTGTAACACTTTCTGTTGCTGAGTGAATGCTCCCAGAGTGCCTGTATTGCATGGCCATTTAAGGACTGCTTGGTTTAATGCAAGGGATTTTTTTTTCTTTGTAGGATAAAGATGGAAAACCACTCCTACCAAAACCAGAAGAAAAGTCACAGGTAAAAGAAGTCACTATTCAGATTACTGCTTCATTCATGAATTACTTACCCAATGTCAGCAGGGTTACCCAGTGTTCAGTTTAAAAGTGGGCTGTGTTACCTGCTTGCTCTTCAAGAGATGAAGAGACTTAAAATCCTAATTTTTTTTCTTTTCAATGCTAGCCTATGAGTGAAAATGATCTTTTAGAGGGTTTGACTGAAGGATTTTCCTGTTCTACATCACCACCTGCACCATTACCTACATCAACAAAGGTGAGTATATTTGATTTCTGAAAATTTGTTTTATTTTCAAGTTGTCTGAGTAATCTTGACATTTTCTAGGTTTCTTTCATGTAAAGTTTCTTAAATTAAACCAAATAACTAAAAATTTAAAATACTTCTTGTAGTAAGTCAATAGAAGAGCAGGACTTAAAAAAACCAAACCACAAACTAGTTAGGTTACATGACCTGACTTTTTATGAGTTGCTTGCATAAGTAGTGCTTTGCAGCTGAGAATTTTGAAGGTGTTACTTGGGAATATAGATGGGCTGGAGTTCTTCTGCAGTTGTGTTAAACCCAGTAGCTGAGAGGGAAGACAGAACATGAACAAGCTGAGGTGGTGAACACTTACACAGGGTGTGTGGAGTGTTTCAGTCTGAAACAAGCACAGCTCTTAAGAAAAATAAAGCCCCAGAAATAAACTGGGTGGGTGTTGTGTTTGAGATGTGTGGAGCCTGATGAGTTTTCCTCTTGGTCCTCTCTGTGTCTTGTTCCAGAAAAGCAAGGAGGGGGCCAAGCCCGTGTGTCCCTCAGACGTGATCTCTGCTGCCACGGTTTCCTCGGTGCACTCAGCAGCTCCTGCACCTCCTGCCTCCGTAAGAAACCTCTCCTGCAGGTCCTGACCCCAAAGGAGGGACTGAGTAGTGAGGAGAGGCAGCAGCATGACCCAGCTAGTTCTAGCAGCATGGACTGCTGCAAAGTTTAATAATTTATTGCTGAAACTGGCTTTGTAGGGAAGGAAGATGTTCCCCTGGGGCGGGGGGGGAAATTAAGAATGTGTGGACACTCCATTTTCAACAGACTTCCACAGGCAGCACCATGACCCCCTTTAAATACCAGGAGAACTTTCCTTCCTGGCATTTATTGCAATGTTGCCCATTCATTTTGATCCAGGCAGAGGGATCTTCCCCTGGTGTTTCCAGCCTGGTGTGGAAGGGGAATATAAAACTCCTCCTGCCTGTGTTGGTTTTAAGGGCTTTTCTTCTATCCAGGTTTTGGATAAAATTGCAAAGTGAATGGCAATTGCCAAGCAACAACCATTTAATTTCTGTTCTCATTACAGCAGCTAGGCTTCTTTATAACAAAGGAAAACCATTACAATAAATCCCATAAGCCCTTATTGAAATTATGTTTTCTGCAGGTCTAAATATTCTGTATTTTTCCACCCAGCTTTTGTGCTATGTTGCAGTTACAAAGGGAGAGCTCTTTGTTCACTGAAGCTGTACAGCTCATTAGTCAGTAATTATGTTAGATTGATGAATTACATTATTTTTGCAGCAAATTTTCCTTCACAAATGTGTTTCTGTTTTGTTAGGGAGGAAAAGAGATGGATGAAGCCTTGGATCTCTTGTCTGATTCCCTGGGACAGAGGGAACCTGACCCTGATGAGAACAAACCAGTTGTGGATAAAGTAAAGGTAACAAAAGACATTCTGGAACTTGAGCAGTTTGGGGGTGGAGGTAGCAGACATGGGAGGGAATAAACCAAACCAAAAACCCACCAAAAAAAGCCACCAAAAACTCCAAAATCTTCAACAGTCCTCATATACTCATAGGAGCATATGGCATGGGGATTTTAGATGTTGTAGGAGTAAGGTTGTTAGCAAAATCTCCATAGTCTTACATTGTCCTATGTGTAGGTAGGTCAGGCACTCTTCAGTCATCTGGATTACTTCTGTGTTCTGTGAAAAATGCTGATTTGGTTAATATACTTTAGCCACTTGGAGGTAATTGTTGAAATGTTACAGGAAATCTGAAATAATTTTACTTCAGTGCCTTTTATTGCCATTATTGTCATCATTTTTCAGGTGTCTTCTCAGGCCTCAGTTTTTTAAAATTAATTTTCTGGCCTTCTTTCTGTCAAGCTTTGACTTTTATAACCACAAATACCAAGTTCATCAAGAGATGTGCTCATTTAATCAGTCACATTTTTAAACTTCCTTGTTTCTGCTGGTTTTGTCTTCATTCAGTCTGACTTCATAAAATTGTGTAAAGACCTTTCTGCTAATAAGAAAATCAATTTCTGCATAAGAGTGGTAATAAATTGCAATCTGAAATACCAGAAGTAGAGTACATTACTGGGAAAAAAAAAACCACCCCAAGCTGCCCATCAATAGGTTTAGGCTGGAATTTTAAAGGAAGTTTCTGATTTCAGATCAGGTTTTTGGTGCCTTAGGGGACAGGTTTATGCACTCTGGATAGCAGCTGAACACCTGGTGTGTGAGATCTCAGCAGCTCCTGTGCTTCACTGCATCTGTAGGAGCCCAGCTGTCTTTGGGTGTTGCTTTTTACAAAGGTGTAGACAATGCTTAGATTAAAAAAATAGAAAAGGAAAAAGAAAAGAGAAATCCTGCAAATATCTACATTAACAAATACAAAAATGTGTTCCAGCAGTATGCTTAAAAACCTCCTTGTGTCTAAACCAGATGTTCTGTGTGGCATGTTGCTGGTCTGCTGCCAAAAATCAAAGCAGCATAACTTGAAAAATAAAGTTTATAAACTTTCAGGCATAAAATATGCTTTGTAGTGAAATCAGTCTATGGGGTTTTTCTCAGTAGCTTTAAAATTTTAAAATCAAAAAGGCCATCTGTCCTAAGTTTGATAAGCCCCCTGACTTATTCATTGCTAATATTTCTAACATGAGTATTAAAGCCATTAAAAAATTAAATTCTTTCAGGAAAAGGCTAAATCTGAACACAGAGACAAACTTGGAGAAAGAGATGACACAATCCCACCTGACTATAAAAAACTTCTGGAGTCAGGTGAGAAGGTAAGGAAAAATTTCTCTTGGTTTTCATTTGCAACACTGGAAGTTTGAGTCTGTCTGAGCCAGTCTGTCCTCTTTGGAATTACAAGTGAGTAAGTGAGTGTCTGTACTGTATTTATGTATCTGGGTTAAATATGGAAATGCCCTGCAGTGAGAGTAGCTCTATCCTTGCAAGCATATAAGTCAAGAAACAAAAGGGGGGGGAAAAAAGATTTTTTTCTTGGTTTGTTTTTTTTTATGTATTGGGCAGTCTGAACAAAAAGATCACTTTGAAATACCCAATAAGAATCAGTGTCCTGGGGATCTCCCAGTAAAGATTCCAGTCACAACTGGCTGTGAACACATGGCATGAGAAATAAAGAAATCCATTTGGGATGGTGCAGCTTTCTTGAAAATCTGTGAGCACCCAGTAGTGCCATATATAAATACTTGCATGTTAAAACTACTCAAAATGAGGCTGTACTCTTTCTTCTTCCCAAGAGTAAACCAGTAAAGCCAGCAGCAAAGGATGACGTGAAACACAAAGGACAAAAGGTAATTATGATGGGGTTTATTGAGGATTTTTTTTTATATTCATGATATTTATTCTGTGTTTGTTTCATGGTGTGGGCTCTGGTTTTGTTTCAGAGTAGTGTCACTGTGGGGTAATGGGGTGATTCATTGCAAATACTCTTAAATGCAGAAGGTAATAGCAAGACTGTGGACAGTAAAACTTTTGTGAGGAGTAACTCTTCACAATAAATGCAGTTTTTATGTAAAACTTCACTGTGAGTGTTCAGAAAATCACACCTCTTGAAAACCTCAAATAGATGTTCCTAACATATGTGTAGAGTTCAGGTGTGTTTTTCTTCAAGAAATGGATCATTAAAGCAGGCATAAACTCCTGAACAATTAATGTGGCTGTGGGAGTTTGGGTTGGATATTGTGTGACTCCAGAATTAAAATTGTTGCAGAAGCCTAAGGATGACAGTGCAGCTATTGATGCCTTATCAGGTGACTTTGATACTTGTGCAAAGGCTCCTGCTACGCCCCAGCACTCAAAGGTAGGACATTTTCTGCTAATAACTTGCAAAATAAACAGTTTTTCACTCCTCACTTTCCTTTGCAGCAGCTCAGTTTAGGTTTACAGGAAGCCTGTCCAGATGCAGGGATTGTCTCACCACTGCAGTGGAAGTTGGATGTATTTTGCTGAGTACTAAAGATTTGCCACAGGGAAGGTTTGTGGTATTTAGAGTCTTGTAGACAGGTTTGGAGAAAGAAGTTTAGCAGAAAAATGTGCTAGCAGTTTTTGTCAGATTAGAGTGTCCAAAATCTCTGGAGAGGCAGAGAAACCTTTCCTCAGGCACTACATAGCTATGGTTGGAGCTGAAAATATAGTTCAAGAGGGTTTTGTAGAGAGAAAAGCTGGGAGTGGGAAAGACTTTAAAACAGTAGAGTTGACAATAAGAATGCAGGAGGAATGGACTGGAGAGGTCTTGCACTGAGAGGAGGAGCAGCAGCTTTGAAACTGAGGTTCAAATCAGCTGTAATTCCCGGGAGGGAAGAGCTGTGTTTCCAAACTGCCCTTCTGGCCACAGCAGTGCCTCCCCAGGTGCTCCTCTCAGCACTGAATGCTCAGACAGATGAAGTCAGGACCATTGGGGTTTCAAGTTCATCTGCTTGTGAACTTCAGGGCTAAACCTGCTGCTGCAGTGTTGTTGCTCTTCAGTAAAGACAGGGTCTGCCCATCCATACCAGCTTTTTTTACCTGTGCTTTCTGGTGCAGTCTCCAGTGAACACAGCCTGTGTTGCCAGCCACTTTCAAAGGAACCTGTTTTGGCAGATGTCAAAGTGGGAGCCATCAGTGCTCTATTCTCCTTGTAACTGTAACTATTTTTTTTTCTTTGGAGTGTAGGACAAAAGTGGAAAGGAAGCTACGACCACTAAACCAAGCTCCAAGGACAAAGGAAAACCCAGAGACCCTAAAACGGTACAAACACACCTACTGTAGTGTGCACAGTCGTGGTCACCAGGCACTGTAAACATTTGAGATGGGCAGCTGGACTTGGCGCTGTTACTTCAGGGAGAGTTTTACATCAATAGGTTGAACTTGACTCATATTGGTAAACATGCACATAGGAGAAAGGTCCCTGTCTATTTCAAGGGAAACTGGCAGTAAAGGGGGGAAAAAAATACCTTTCAGACAAAGAGTGTGCTCTTCTGAGGGAGGCTCAGTGCATGCTCCACAGGTTTCTCCTTCCCAGATTTGTTGCTCCAGGAGTCTCACTTTGCATGCCTGTAGCTGGCTCAGGCAGGATCCCCATGACTTCTCCGTTTTCTTGACATTTTTTCTTAGCAACGTCCCAAAAGTGATTAGAAAGTACTCCTACAACCACACTCTGTTCCCCAAGTTATTGTCATAGCTTCTTTTTTAAAATTAATTAAGACCTACATCTTTCACAAATAAATATGCAGAATCAGTATGGTGGGGAGAGGCAGGCAGCTGTTTCTGTATTCAAAAAAAAGGGGGAAAAAAAGGAAGGGGGAGAAAGACAAAAATGGTTGCTTGGCTTTTGTCACTCATAAGTACAGAAAAAGCATTCAGCTTAGGGTGAAACTTCTCCCCTCATGTTCTCACACAGGATATGTGCAGGTAGATGCCTGAATCTGATGATTACATCTGCTCTGGAAATCTTATATTTCACATGTCAGTGATGGGATTTCTCATCATTATTAAATCACCACAAGTGCCTTTTGTGTGACCACAGAACTGACTTAAAATCCTCAGTGTAAAACCTCAGTCTTTAACACCTCTTCAGGAGGATGGTGTGGGTAAAAGGGTGTTGAGGAACAGGGAATGACGAGGTCAGGCTCAGCCCACTCTGCCTGCAAGAAAACAATTAATGGTGAAAAGGTGAAAATATTTGCACACAGCAGGAGGCACAAATATTGCTGAACTTGCTGTGTTTGAAGTGCAGGTTGTATTTATGTCTAAACTGTGATTCTCAGGAGTGTCTTGTTACTGCTTGATTTTAGGTTTTAGCTTGGTTCACAGTTCCTCTCTGTCTCATCCTCTCTTTAGGCAAAGGGACAGTCCTCCAGCAGCAAATCTGAGAAGCAGAAAACAAGCTAAGCGTTAACCTTACCAGGTGAGATTTCCTCCTCCCTGTTCCCTGGGCTTCCACAAAGACAATTCATCCTCCTGTTGCTAAAGCTGAGTTTTGCTGGCAGCCCTTGAACCAGGCCAGGGCCTGGTTAGAGCTGCTGCTAACACACAGTGCTTGGGATAACTTTGCACTTCAGTGTTCCCAGGCAGAAAAGGAACTTACACCTTTTCCACACCCTCTATCCATACAGTTTGTACAGAACCACTTCAGGTAGCTGAACTCCTTCAGGCTGGTGGAGTTAAGCATTCCAAGGCCTGAAGTGCTGCTTCCCTAAGACGTTTCACAGACTAATGAGGACAAGCACATCTCAGCTGGGGGTTTTGATCTTTAGGACAGTGAGCTTGTGCCATTATCTCTGCTCTGGACCCATCTGGAGCAGGGCCTCACCAGAGGCTTAGTTTCCCATAATTCTTCCCAGATTTCTGTAGTGAGTTTTATTTCCAATTTACAGAGGATGAACACTCTGACTCTTTTTTGTTTGTTTGTTTTTTCCCCCCAGGATCCTGCTGCATCACATAAAATGTCTTCTTGCTGTGGGTGGATAATTATTCCTGAAGAACAAAAGCTGAAGCCAAAAGCACATAGTTATTCTGGGTGGTTTTTTGTACAGTGATACTTGCTGGACTTTTTCTCATCTTCTCTTTTTTTCCCTGTAGTAGAATCAGGTGGTTTGTTTCTTTCCCCCAGCAATTCAGTTTGTTAAGACTCATATAGTCTTGATTCTTTTGTAATTTCCTTCAGCATTCAGGGGGAAAGAATGCTTTCTGTTTGCAGGAAATATATTGCATCAATGAAGAGCTATGCCAAAAACAGAAAAGAAAAAAAAAAAACTGCAGACTTTTGCACATAATCTCCACGTAGTGCCTGTAAATCTCTGAAGAGTCCGTATGTGGTAGCATTTTTAGCATTGCAGTGAATGCATCAAGTATTCTGGAACATAGTGAGCTTTAGTTACCCTCAGCTGGGCTGTGCAGGCTCTTGCCCAGGGCAGTTCCTGGTGGGAAGCTGTAGGTCAGCTGTGGGGTAGCCAAAGAGTGAGAAACTGGGGATTAGCCGCTTCATCCAGCACGTCTGGAAATAGAGCAGGTATTTGGGATGCTGCCTTTAACTGTAGTTAAAACACACTAGGGCAGGACTTTTTTTTTATTATTACCATTATTTCCAGTTGTATCTGTACTGTTATCTCATATTTTCAGGGGTCTCCTGGACTGAACAAAAAAACAAATGGAACAGCTGCCAACATGCAGGGGGAAGGAAAGGAGGGGCATGAGCCCTAGCAGCAACCAAAGTTCAGCTCCACGGGCAGTCTCCTTTTTACCTTATTTTGCACTGTTTCTAGTCCTCCTGTTCCTGGCACTGCAGCAGGGAATGCAGAGATGGGGCCGGAGTTGATGCTGCAGGGAGCAGAGCCCCATTTCCTGCTGTTCCCTGTGGGCTCGGGCAGGCGCCTCTGGCGGGTCGGCTGCAGTGCGGGCTGCCGCAGCCTCCTTGGGTTTCCCTCTGCCTCCCTGTCCTGCAGAACATCCCTCTGCACATCCCAGCACGGGGGCAGCTCTGCTGTGGGGCAGCAGGGCCCGGCTCTGGCGCCCGGGGACTGAACTGGGGATATTTAGACTCGTGACTGTACTTGCAGTCTGCACCGTGCCACTCGTAATAAAGTTTTTAAGGATGCACCTGTGCAGTTCCTGGCTTTTTATTTCTTGCTGCTCTAAGGCAAAAGAAACCCTTGGGACAATAAAATGCCTCCTGGCCTGTTAAAATTGAAAAAAAGCCCTGCAAAACACAGAATCGTTCAGGTTGGAAAAGACCTGTGAGATCATTGAGTCCTGTGACACATCACCACCTTGTCAACCACTGAGTGCCACATCCAGTCTTTAATGCTTGAACACCTCCATGGACAGTGACTCCACCACCTCCCTGGGCAGCCCTTTCCAGTGTCAAGTCCCTCTTTCTTTACCTTTTGGTGGCACTCAGTGAAGGCCTTCACAAGCTCATCAAGGTCCTGCTACAGCTTCTTCCCCCTTTTCATTTTGATTTCAGAGCTGCATCGTAGTTAACTAAGACCAGATCTAACTTGTGGCTTCCCACTGTGCAGGAAAGCAGCAAGATCAACAAGATCAAGACAAAAATCACTGAAATTAATTGTGCCAAGGTAAAGGATGTCCTGACACTTGTGTGTGAGGTTCCGTCTCTTCTGTGCATCCTCAGTTAAGGAAAAGAATGGGGAGGAAGTAAAAACAAGGCTCTGAGGTTCCAGGAAAGCTAGTTAATTTTCCCCAGAGCTGAGCAGTTCCAAGCAGAAAGCAGAAATGCCAATTACTGCCCACCAAAGAAATGGCTGCACAAAAGGGCACACACAAAGACCTTTATCTAAAATCACACACAATTTTAGCCTTTGTCAAATTTCCCCTTTCAGCTCTTAAAATGTTTCAAGGCAGCAGTCGGCCATACTTGAATACCATCAAATGTCACAGACATGATGCACAGGTTTCTCAGAATTCCTGTTTTAGATATAAATATGTATATAAATATCTAAAAAATACATGAAAATTCACTGTGAGCAGAAGGCAGTGGTGCTTTCTGCAGCATTGTGGCTCTTGGTCCTCGACAGGACCTTCCCAACAGCCCTTAAGTGGGTTTGGACTTCTTGGGCAGCTGTGATCTCCAGGTGGGACAAAAGACAGGCACAGTCAAACAGGTGGGACAATTCCAGATTTTGCTTTTTTACGTTCTTTTCCCTGTGTTAGAATTCTGTCTGCTTCAGCACATCTGTGAGGAAACTGGGGCAGGTTGGAGCCACAGAGGAGATCACCACCAGGGATTCATCAAGGCCATGGTTGCAAGAGCAAAGAAATCAAGTGCCTTTAAGCACATGTAGCGATGAGTAGGTGATGGTTTTTTAAGCCTCTGTCTTGGTTTTGAAAGACAGGTGTCTGCTGAGAGAGGTTGAACCCTCCCTTAGGACAGAGAATGTGATTTCCCCTCCCTCCGAATTATTTTAATTTTGAAATCAAGGGCTTTCAGGCAAATATATTGGGAAAAAAAAAAAAACAGTTTTTTACTAGTATCTATAAACAAGCAATAACAATAATAATAACCATAAATAGAACCAGAAACCAACAGCAGATGACTTTCCCGTGCGGTGCAATCACGGTCAAAAACCAGCAGGGGGCGCTGTTGAGCTCCCGGCCGGGCAGGGCAGGTGCGATGACTCCCGAGCGGCTGCAGGTGGCGCTGTGGCGCAGGGTCAGGTCAGCCTCAGGCAGCTGGCAATGGCGGACAGGCTGGAGAGCAGCCAGGCAGCTCCGAGCGGCACAAACAGGGCAGCAGGGGCAGGAGCTGGCTCTCCCCAGCCAGCTGGCGAGGTAGCAAGGATTTCTGCAGTCACAGCAGACGCCGCGGTCCCGTGCGGCAGAGGGGGGCAGGCAGCAGAGGCAACCGGACTCTCCCGGCAACTGCTGCGAGAAAACGCAGCCCAGGGAAGCGTGCACTTCCCAGTGGCAGAAGGGTTGAATCAAAGCTCACCCAGCCAGGAGAAGAAAGAACAGGGTACAGTTGGATTTCCTCCGGTCGCAGCCAAAAAGCAAAGAGCCACCTCTCCTCTCAGCGTCCGACCCGAGAGTGAGTGCCTGTTACAACAGCCGGCTCCTCCATTACCTGCCTCGCCCAAGCACATCTTTTTTCTCTCACAAAAAAGTTGATGGTCATAATCATCCGGCTATTTGTTGCTTAGTAACAGTGATGGAGAAAAATTCCTAGCCATCCCCCCAACCTCCGACAGCCTCGTACACAAAGTTTTAAGGTGGTAAACAGAGAAGCCATAGACAACTGCCTTTAAAAAAAACAAAACAAAACACAAAAAAACCCTTAAAATTTTCAACTTTGCTTTCTTCATTACCCATCCCTGCCGAGCACAAGAGATGAGGAGTTTGTTCTCCTCAGAGCAGTCACCCTGCACTCCTTGCCATTGCCCTGCGGGTGACACGTGAGGGCCATCGGGGTGACCGAGTGTCCCCTGCAGTGACACGGCCAGGCCCGGCCCCGCCCCTTTCCCTGACGGACACGCCCCTTTCCCTGACGGACACGCCCCTTCCCTTGATGGCCACGCCCATTCGCTCGTGGGCTCCGCCCCTTTCCCCCTGGCCCC
>VZRZ01007764.1:208350-223176 GCA_013398175.1 Climacteris rufus
ATAATGAAGGAAAAGAAAAAAAAAAAGACACACAAACACACAAAAGAAAAAAACAGCCAAAAAGGCAAGGGGAAGGAAAACAACAAAGGAAAAAAAAACCTCTCCTTCTCTCCGCTGTGCTCCCTTTGCACCGCAGCAGGGAAGAAGAAGGGATCCCAGGGGAATCACCTTATTTATGTACAGGCTGTTGGGAGGACTCTGTTGTCCTGCGGGCGGGAACACAGTCCCACACTGCAAACAGTCTGCTGATGATAGGAATACATGACAGTGGCGGTGTGATACTGTCAGCCCAGGACAAGTGGCCTCCCAGTGCCAGCTGCTCCAGCCATCCTTGGGGTGCCTGTCCTCCCCCTCCACTTCCCCACATTCCTGAGGAGCCCATGGCACTCCATCAGCTCAGGGGGGCTTTTCCATGTGCCCCCCAGAGACCCCTTCCCTCAGAGGGTGGCGGTGGCCTGGTTATTGGTGTGGGGCCTCACCTTTGCTTTGGTCTGTGCCCCACATGAGAATCGATACTGAAATCCCCCTGGCTCTCCCTCTGCGCCTCCTCAGCCCCACACCCACGTCCTGCTCCATCCCAAGCTGCCAAGGGGCTCCTGGATCAGCTCCCACCTCAGGGACAATCCTATTTGGAAGATGTTAAAAGGAGCATGTGCACACACACCCGGGCAAAGAGGCTCCTCCTCAATTAAAGAAAAGGTTTGGGGAGGGAGGAAGAAGTGGGCTTTGGGGTACCAGGGTGGCCACTTCATCTGCCCTAAAACTGAGCAGATAAAGCAGAAAACAGCAATGCCAATCACCACTGGCAACAGCAGAACAAAGGACTGCACAAAATGGCGAAAATGAAGCCTTTTACTAAAGCCACCTGCAATTTTATTCTTCATCAAATTCCCTCTTCATCTGTTAAAATGTTTTAAGGCAGCAGTCTTGAATAGCATCGAATGTCACAGGTGTGATAAACAGCTTTCTCAGAATTCCTGTTTTGCATATACATAAACATATAAATATAAAATACATGAAAATTCATCGTGAGCAGGAGGCAGTGGTGCTTTCTGCAGTGTCGTGACAGGGCTGTTGGCCCTCAACACCCAAAGCTGCCAGCAGCCTCCTGGATCTGCTCCTTACCCATGGCCAGATCCTTTTCCTCAGGGAACCTCTCCTCCAGGGGGTGCACCAGGAGATGGGCATCAAAGCATCCCCCTGAGCTGCAGACAACATTCTGGCTGGCCCCCCAGGAGTTTCAGAAGAGAGGGACAAGAGAGGGATGTGAGATGGTCACCCAGCTCCAGCAGGATGGCTGGGAAAAACAGCTCAGGAATTAAGATGGAATTGTTGTCCTTCAGATGCTAATTTGCTCTTAAATGGTCATAGAAAAATAATAATAGTAAAGACACGAAATGTAAAACATTTTAGGGGCTCAAATGCACTTTAAAGCAATGCTAAAATTTAAAAGTCCTTCATGGTGTGAAGTGCACAAAAAAACAAGGCTCAAAAGGAGAATCCTATTTTAAAACTATTAAAAGAAGTATTTCTGAGTTTATACATCAAATATTTTAACAAAAGCTATAAATTAAAAGGAAAAAATCAACAAAACCAAACACTCTGTGCAGTCACTAACTCAAGTTTTAGTCTTCAGTATTCTAACTGAACAGGCACACTCCAGGAGAAACTTATATGAGGTAAAACCTTAACCAATGTAAAAAATGTGGAAAATGTGTCTTGAACTAGATAGAAATTAAACAGACAGGTAACTTTCCGTAGACTCCTTTCAAGACTAAACCGTACATGAAACAGCACTTAAGAAACCTGCATCAGTTTCCAGGCTGCCCATCCTCCTCCAGACTTTCCTACAATTGTATTTCTGGTTCAAGATGTTCTTTGTTTCCTTAAGTATACTTATTGCTCTAAAAGATGTCTTAGAAGCTGGCCAAAAATCTGTTATCAGAGTTACACCAAGGAAGCTGAACACTCTGCAGCCAGGGTGGGGCTGCACATTTCCCTGCTGCCCAGTTCCAGTTTGAAAGACTGGCCAGCCTGCACACCCACCTGGAGCTTAAAAGGTTTCCAACCTGAAGGACAAACACAGTGTATTAAATTGCTGTTTCTAGAGGTGAGGAGCAATTTGACAAAATTAAATTTACTGGTACAAAGCTCTAAACGAAAAATTTGCTATCTTGTAATAATGCCTTTAATTACCCAGGGAAAATAGTGGATGAACCTGGAGCAACCTGCTGGAATTCTTGAGTACTGCAGTCTGGAAATTTAGTAGCTCCTCAGGCTTCTCTTCTGAGAAATGATCTCCATTCCCAGTAGTACCTGAAGCCCTGCTTCCTTGTGCAAATGTGGTGTTTAGAAATAATTAATGTTGTATATGATCATGTTTTCTAAGAAAAGCCCCTCTATTTTTTGAAACTCCCTGGAAATTTAAATCCAGTTACAACACTGTTATTGTGCACAAAGCATTTACCTTTATTATTGCTTTCCAAGAAGTGCATCCATAAGAGCAATTTGCAAAACTTGCTTGTTTTGAAGCACATTAGCTGTGTTCTGCTTCTGACATCTCTGTAGAAATATATGATCTATGTTGCTGGATAGTCATGTTGTGCTAAATCTAACTTTTTTATCACTGAACAAACACACACACACACACACACACACACACACACACATATATATATATATATAAAATAATTATACAGTTTTTCCAGGAAGTTGTTTTGCAAAACTACCCACATAATTTTACATATAAAATGACACAGCTGATGCCATGGTAATGCAGACAACTTTTAAACAGACATGTTTCCATCTCCTCCAGATCTGGAGAAACAGCACCTTTAACTGTGAAGGGGTTGTTTACACCTGCACTTTGAACATTCACTCACATGTTCGTACTTTGTTAAATGTCATTTACATGAGAGTTCAAGCCTGGAGTAGGGTGGGATAAACTGTCCAGGCATACAGGATACTCAGTGACCTCTGAGAAAATAATTGAATGCCAAGGCACAAAGTGACAACTGCTTGTTTGCAATTTTCCACTGTTCAGAACAAGGAAAAAGAATCAGACAGCTGACATGTGGATGCTATAGCGACATTATTCCACCAAATTTTGGTACTTACAGGACTACCTTGAGCTAGTCCCTGCTACAGTATAGACAGTCATATTTTAGCTACATAGCCAAGGCCCCAAAATACATTTGAACTGCACTCTCAGAGAGCTGCACTCTCAAAGCCATGATTGGCACAAGCTTAGAATCCAGTATGGCCAGGTTTAGAAAGCATGCTGCCTTTTCTCCGTGCCTTAAAAGAAAATAAATTGAAAGATATGTTGGTTGGACACATCTGCAGGCACGCTCTGAGGTGCACATAAATTACCATGCAGCTGCAATCTTACATTTGATGATTTTCCTCTTTCTCCTATTTTGTGGCCACTACGCCATCTCTGGGGTGATAGACAACAAGTGCATATTAAGCAGCTCATAAAAGGAGCAAATTATTTGGCAATTCTTTAAAAGAGGTCTTATGCTCTTGTTAAGCTGGCACTGACGGCAACTGAGGCACCTTCCTTCAACAGGTGGAAGGAAGGAAAAACCACTGATATACTCAGTGAACTGCATAAAATATTCCTGAACTAGATTATTTCACACAAAATTAATCTACAAAGCACTTCATAACAGCCTGCTATTTCCTTAACTGTAAATTATGCAAGCACTTTCACCACAATCCAGTAATGGTGTTCTGTGTTTCACCATTTCCCTCAGAGATGCAATAAATGGGAATACAAAAGCTTTTACCTACACCAGCTGTGGTGGTTGCCCAGTCTTATGTGGCCACATGAAGTGGTCCCCCCTACAGTTTTTAGGCAACACTGACCTTTGGAGGTGACACTTCACAGAAAACTGTTTGATGGAGGGGCCAGACAAGTGGACTTACTTTCTTATCTGTCTTGCAGAAAGATGAATCCCTTAATGTCCTAAAGGCCACTTTAGTGTATCAATAAGGGCAAAAGGTAAGAGGAAAATATCTCTGGCAAAATGGGTAAGCATCATAATAATAGTGATTAATTTTTAATTTTTACTCTTCAAATAGACTTTTGCTACTGCTTCTTATGGGACAGCTACAGCAAACTAAAGCAGCTTTGTTTTTACTGCATATTCAATAGATATAGACTGTATGAGAAGTTTCTTTTTAAAAATTACTGATTATTTTTTCAGATGAAGAAAGTACTTTTCTTCCCCTCAGTAGCAGAGGAATTAATATTTTATGGTTAAATCTTTCTGGGTCCACCAGATGTCACTGTTAGGAATATACTTCCAGATTGCAATCTTATTATTTTCCTTTTTTTTTTTTTTTAGAGGGGCACTTACTGATGCAGCTTGCCTGAAAAATAAACAAAAAAATGATCAAAAGAAACCTCCCAAACAAGAAACAAACCCCAAGGAACTGGATTCCTTTGTATTGATGACAACCACAGAGGTGCAAATAAAACTGAACTACTTTTAATTTCACAGACAGTAAACACAAAATGATCAGGTACCAAGCAGCCTCTCTGATAATACAGAAGCAAATCATATCCATTTTCATATACACAGGGTAGCATACAAAAGCCATATTTCTTGATTTATACACCAGGAAGGAACAAGTGATGCTGCTTTTTGGATTAGGGCCTTGAATGGTTTAAACTGTGGGCAGTGTAGCCATCGCCCTTTCTTGTGCCAGGCAGGTGCTGTGAGCCCAGAAAAGCTCCTCCTTCAGAAAGAGCAGCCAACAAACCCTCCCAGCCCATAAAGTGCTCTCCCTGCAGAGGCAAGAAATGGATTGTTAATCTTTTGATGCCACAATAAAGCTGTCAAAGCCTGGTGGCTGCTGGCGATGATGTGATTCACAGCAGCCTCACATTTATGAAATTCAGCTGTAATTGTAATTCAAAAGCCCCAAGAAAGCAGTATTATTTTTATGCACAATTTTTTTGGTTGTTATTATTTCACAGGAGAGGCAAATCCCTCTCCGATACCATAATGTGGAGAAATAATCAGCCTTCCTCCCACCCTGCATGGCATGGTGCCTCTTTTGCCAGCCTGCTCATCACAGCTGGGAAGGGAACCAGGGCTGGACTTCAGAACCTATTTCCAGGTTCCAGCTTGTGGCTTTTGAGCACATTCAGCTGCCAGCAGTGCCCCAGCACCACATTTTTAGCTGCTGAGCAGCCTTCTGAAATGGATGTTTATCACGAAATTGAACATTTTCAGCTTGCACAACTTAATTGAGTTAAATTGCAATGCATTAGTAGGATGCAGAGGTACATTTGAGATGCGATAATGGTTGTTTTCCATTAATGTGTTCTAATCCTTAGCAAAGTCTTGCTCACAGTGACCTGTAACCCTTTAATTGCCAGAGGAAATTGATGTTATATACAAGGTGTACTGAGAAGAAAACTTGCTGTTTGTTCACAGTCTGAAAGCACTGATTCAACATTAAGTTATTATCTGATGAGCTGTCAAAATGTGGGGGGAAAAAAGAAGAAAATTAAAAAGAAAATAAGAAAATAAGAGAAAAGAAAAGAAAATATAATATCAGAGCAAATTAACTTTCAATAACGTGTTGCCACATCAGTTTGGCTGTCAAAAACAACATTTCCTCACTTGTAACTATGAATGGCTATTTATTTGGTTGTCCATTTCTTACTATTTCCCCTGAAATACTAAAAGGTTGAATTCCTGGTGCAGGAGCTTATTGGAACCTCTGGAATCTACAGCACCTATTGCTTTGGGTCTACGTCAGTAACAAAATACCAAACCTGACTCTTTCTCCAGGAGTTTTTATAGCCTATGCTAAAGCCTCACTGAGCTTTTGTGCTCCCCAGGGTGACCATCTACATATTCTGCTTCTGTAAAACAATGATAATATTCTATCACCAAGCATTTTTTATTACAGAAAAGTGTGTAACACCCCAAGAAATGGGTGATAGAACTTACACTGCCACCCATTGCAACGTGGCTGTGAAATACACAACCACTGAACAGCAAGCACAACCCACAAGTAAAATCAGTGCTTCATCATAACCCCAGTTTCAACAGGCTGCTGATAGAGTAATTTTGACACAAAAAATAGCATGACAGTAAATGCATATTCCCTGAAACTCATTATGTGTTTGTTTGAGTTACAAAGCAGACAGGAAATGCCTTTCCCTGAGGGCTGGCAACAGGAGGAATTTCTCTGCAGGATGCTGTGCCCAGACCAGTGCTGATGAGCAGACTTTCTGTGTGGTAGCCTTGTCCAAGCACAGCCAGGAGGGCACAGCCACAAAAGCCATCTGCAAAGGATTTAGGCTGCCCACAGTTCCCCTCGTGGACCCGCAGTAACACAGCATTACTCAGCTCTGCAATATCCTTGGTAAATAATTCCATTATTTTCTTCAGCTTGGTGTGCACTGACCCATGCTTGTTCTTCTGGGACACTACTGGCCTGTTCTTTCCCCTGTGCCTGATCAGGAAACCAAACCAGACCTTCTCATTTCGCTTCAGATCCTAGAAAATTGAGTTTTCCAGGACTGCTGGATCTCACTAGCAGCTCAGAGCTCATTAGGGAACCTAATTTAACGTCCTGGCAGTGTGCACCTGCTTCCCACAGCATGCATGGACACATAGCAGTCCCTGGGTTTGGAAGACTCCCACCAATGGTGCTCCCACTGTCCTGACTGGAAACTGAGTGCAAATCTCTGATAGGAAATAATTTTTTTTTTTTCTCCACTAGTTTCTCCTGCCAGAGCACATTGCTCTTGTTTTTTATCTATTCTAGGCCTCTAACACACCAGCAAAGCATAGTTTGTCTCCTGAGAGCCCACAACATGAAATCTTTGACCAGAAGGATAATACCAGTGCAGACTGAAGTCTCAAAGGCACCTCCTGGACCAGCTCCAGCTCGGGACAGCCCTGTTCTGAGTGAGCTGGGCTGTGTGGCTCAGGGCTCCCTGGATACAGACAGCCCAGGATTGTTGCCAGAAGCATGCTGAATAGATAAAAAGCTCAGCTCTCATCTATTCCAGCCCAGAGTCAGGAGACGATGTCCCCATCCTTGCCTCCTCCAGCTACTGACCCAAGTGATGCCCTGGGGTTCCTGCCCGCCAAGAGGCAGCAGAACATCAGCCTTGGGCACAAAGCTCATCTGCTACCTTTGTATTTCAGCTACAGGAAGCACAGGGCAGGGTCAGAACACCCATTGCATGCTCCCCAGATTCTTGTGGCTCCTCATGCCCAGCCACACCGTGGGGTTTGGTGTGCTGCCAATCCCCTGCTGTGCAGCCAGCCCTCCCTGTGGGATCTGGGAAGTGAAGGGGTCAGATCCACCACCCACTGCTGCTCTCCTAAGAGGGCACACAAGCTTGAGCAACACTGCCTTCACAGAGGTGAAGAAATGTGATTTTCAACCCTTTTATAATTCCCTCCTTTCCCTTCAGGCTCACGTACCCTGAATTCTCCTTTTTATCTTAATCACTGAAGCCCTACTTTTTTCTTTTCTTTGAACACACAGGAGGTCTTCATGGCACCTGTAAATCTCAGTCTGTGCTGCCCCACCCAGACCTTCCCTCCACCACTTCTCTGCTCTTCCCTCTCAGACCTGAGGTGTCACACAGCCACGGCTCTGCTCCTGAAACCTGGGACAAAGTTCCTCATCTTTCCACCTCTCTCTCTTTCTCTGTCATTTGTCATAAAAGTCATCTGTCTCACAGATTAAACATTCCTTGAGAGAAAAAAAAAAAAAAAAAAAGGAACCTGTCTCCATTCTACAACTCTGCCCTGACAGCAGAAGGACAGTATCTTCAAATCTCTGCCCTGCCTTTTACAAGATCAGCTGATGAACCTGTAGTTCTGCTGCTGTTTTAAGCTTTAATGTCCTTGCTTTCTGCTGGCAACAGTGAAAGTGGATGTGTTGCTTCCTCTCTCTGTGCAGGAAACCAGGGGTCCCACTCCCTACAAAATGTCATGGTGGAGCCACAATTGCTCTTGGCTCTGACCCCCTTAAGCAAAGTGGAGAACAGAAATGCACCTTCAAGTACTTTTAACCATCTCACCCTAAAATTATTTGAACAAGGACTCAAGGCCTTATGTGTGGTGGGTTTGAATCTCATTCTTCAAGTACCACCAAAGTGGAAGGGCTGGATGCAGGGTCCCTTGCCAGTGCTGCACCTCCACAAGACAACAAAACCATGAACACAAGCAGCAATTTGTCTGCTTTTTATTCAGAGACAAAGCCCAGACCCAGACCTTGTGAGGATGGGGCAGAAGCCCTGGGATCACACAGGTCGTGGCAAAGCCAGCAATGTTCACATCCTCCATCTCTCCGCCTCGTCTGTGCTCTTCAAGCCTTTTACAGAGATGCTCCAATGTGCCCAGCAACTTCTATCGGCCTGAGCAGAGCTGCAGGTACTTCAGGAGAGGACGTGCCCGCGGGAGGATGGGGCAAAAACACCTTTAAATAGAAACGCGCGGCGGAGAAGAGCCGGTGACTCATTCGGCCGGCACAGGGCAGCCTTTTCCAGCCAGGCAGCGCCGAATCGCCTTTTCCTCTGGCCAGGCGGACGGACAGGGACACAGTGCCATCAGCTGGGCTCCTGCAGCCACCGCCCGGCGCTCTCCCATCCGTGGGCAGGGGCTCCACGCACCCGCATCCCTTCCCTGGAGGAGCATCCCGGGGCACAGAGCAGAGCACTCGGGGCCTGTGCAGGCCCCAGGTGAGGAGGACAAGCTTGTCTGTGGCTCAAAATCAGGATTAGGAGGTCCTGAGCCCATTAAGAGGACAGCAGATAATCCTCGCTGCGAAGGAGATTTAGGTGTCCTGCAGGGCGCACCCCGCCGTGCACCAGCACTCGTTACCTGTAGGAAGGCGTGGGAGCTGCTTTTGGCTGGGATAGGGTTAATTTCCTTCAGAGGAGCTAGGACTGGTTTGGGTCTGTGCTGAAAACGGTGTTGGTAAACAAGGGATTTTTTTTTAATTTTTTTTTTTACTGCTGAAGAGCACTTGCACAGCGTCAAGTCCTTTTCTGCACCTCACACAGCCCCTCCAGAGAGGGGGTGCACAAGGATTTGGGAGGAGGCACAGCTGGGACAGCTGATCCCAGCTGACCAAAGGGATATTCCAGACCATATGGTGTCGGGCTCAGCACGTACTGCTGCGGGGAGAAGGAGGAAGAGGGTGTGTTTGGAGGGATGGCGTTTGTCTGCCCCAGTCACCATCACCTGTGATGGGGCCCAGGTTTTCCTGAGGATGGCTGAACACCTGCCTGCCCACGGTGAAAGAACTCCTTGCTTTGCTTAGCCCTTGTGTTTTTTCTTTCCCTATTAAAGTGTCTTTAACCCAACCCCACGAGTTTTGGCACTTTTACCCTTTCCAGTGCTCTCCCCCATCTTGCTGGAAGGGCAGGGAGTGAGCAGCTGTGTGGGGCTCATTGAGGGTCAAACCAGTGGCATCAGTGGTCCTAGCAGCAGTCTGCATGAAGGCAAAATCCTTTCACCACAATATGTTCCAGGAACCTCTCAAAAAGACATGGGAGGTCCACGTGACAAAGCTGGAGAAGAAGTATTGCTTAATCTTTAATTGCCAGAGGAGTGCAGCTGACTGGATAATCCAGCAGAACTCAGACAGCCTTGAAAACCTTATTAATTATGCTCCCTCTCTTCCAAAATGCAACTGGCCTCTCCACTGGAGTATGCCAGCACGTCTCCTTGGAGATGAGAGCCCATATTTTCTCCTCTCCTCTTATCTTCTGCTCCCTGAAAAAAACAGGCAGATGCAGATCCTTTTTCCCAGGTGAGCTTGCTATTATGCCAGGTGAAAAAACACCCTTTCTCTTCTTTTTCTCTCTTTATTGCCTCTGCTCCTCTGCAGGTAATCTCCTCACTGCCTGTCTTCTTTCTGCTGCTGGCTGGCTGCAGGGCTTCTCAAATCTGGTTTTAAAATGTAAAGTGACTTCTGGACTGTGTGGCTCCGGGCCAAGCCTTCACAGGGGCGGTGGCTAAGGAAATGTATTTATTCCCTGCTTTCTGATGTGGATCAAAGCTTATTCCAGCGGGTGCTTTGGTATGAGAGGAGCAACCTCAGAAGCTGACAAAATGCTGTGATTTGAAGAGCTCAGACTTCGGCTCCATGGATGGGTGACTCCTGAGCAATGTACATGTTTTCATGTCATGGGTCTTTCCAGCAGCTCTCATGAGCTCCTCTGGCTGTGCATGTGGATATATTCTACTTATACAGATATATCCTGTCTCCTGAAGAGTTTCTCTCTCTCTCTCAGGGGTTGTGGAGGGAACTTTCCCGCCTGACCAGTCAGGAGCCACTCTGGGAGTCACACTCCCACTGCCCAAGACTTTCACTGCTGGGACTGAAGCTGTTTCACAGCTGTTTCAGGGGTCAGAAAAGAAAGAAATTCACAGTAGTTAAGTGAAATTGAAAGCCAAATTCGGCTGAGCCGGGTCCTTTTGAAACTTACCCAACAGAGTCATTAGTAGGAAAATTAAATTCACAGCAGGGCAGTGTCCCAAACATGGCACAAGCCTTGCCAAGGCACTGATGTGTTACCACAGCATTGGCACCAGCCAGGACAATGGATGGCCATGAGCAGAACTGATTTTACTGAATACTGCCTTTTATCACTCCCACAGCTCACATAATTTAATGCCAGGCCAATTATCTAGGATGGAGGATGGCTATTTTCTTTCAGTCCTGGTCACCACGAACCCTGTATCAACTTGTGGCACTGAAAGGTTATTTTCTGCAGGCTCAGGTGTACCCAAAACGTGCACAACCTATTTCCTTGGCAGCCACATACAGTTTTTATTATCACTCTACTGCTCTGAACAAGACTGTGACCCAGGGCACAGCTGTGAGTCTCTCTGTGATGCCTCTGGTGCCATGGCATGGAGTGGGAGCCAGAGGGTTTAGAAGTTTGTCTCAAAAGGGAAACACACTCAGACATGGACAAAGGAGCTGACTTAAAATTGGGGTGTGAAAGGAGGACAAGGGAAAGCCATGCATGGTACAATATCAAGAGTATGAAACTTAGGGACACTGAAATAAGGAGTGGGAGAGAAATGTGGAATTTAACAGTAAAAAGTACTCTGGAGAACACAAAGTGTCTGACTGATCAGCTCATGTATGATTTTCTGTTATGTCTTCTGGAATTTTGTTAAGCAGATAAGAACCTTTGTAAGGACATGAGGAGTCCCAGGAGCAGGTAGAGGTGTTTCCAGCAAACCCACACAAGTGATCTGCGTGGGGCAGGATGTTTATATCTTCTGGAAGAGGCTGTGGTTCAGCATAAGGCCAGCAATACTCCCCTTCTTGAGGAACAGGACTCCTGTGGGGCAGCCAGCTGTGCATCCATTGCCTTCCCAGCTAACTGTGCTCACAAGAATCAGGTTTCTACCCAGGCAAACAGCTAAACCATCAAATCCACGTGCTGTGACTGACAAAGGAGGTGTTCCATGCCCTCAGAAATACCCAAAGCTTGAACTCCAGGCTGCAGGGAGCAAGGGAGAGAGAGCCAGCACGGATACTCTGCTACCTGGTACAGGATGTGTCCTTGATGGATTCAGACTCCAAGTTTTTGTGTCATTTTGATGAAGTCAAGTTGGAGTTGGAAAGAAAAATATTTCATCCCTCCTATCCTGATTTATTACCTACCAAGTGACAACGGTGATTTTTACATCAATCTCACTAAACTTCTTTCCTCCCTCCTTGCAATTCAGTGCAACTGAAGACAGACTGACTGACAGACTGACAGACAGACTGACAGTGCCACTGACTTAGAGTGCTTTAAATGATAAAACCACTCTTTTTAAAGAGTCATACCCTCATTTGACACCGTATTTATACTGGCATGAAGGTATCACTAAGTGAAGAGCAATTAAAATTATCAGAGTTGTTTTTTTTTAATATCATCCCACAAGTTTTCTCACTTTTATTCTTCTGATTCTCTCCCCCACCCCGCTGGTGGGGCAGTGAGTGCATGGCTGAGTGATGGTTGGTTGCCAGCTGGGGTTAAAACACAGTACGTGTAAAAAGCAAGAAATGCAGCGGATTTTAATGGGAATTCCAGGAGAGGATAATCTGTTGTTCAAGTCTCAGAACACGTTTTACCCTCCTCCCTTTCTAACTGGAAGACTACTAAGCAAATTCATCAAAATCAAAGCTCTACTATACTATGTGTATAAGACACACGGTTTGATCACAAAGCTGTGTTTGTGCGTAGATTTTAATTTTAAATAGGTGCAGAGCCTACTGCAGGAACAATAAAGCAGATTGCATAGTCACAGCCTTCTCTGCATGCACACAAATAAAACCTTACTGTGTTTCCAGTGATCCAGAGAACTGAGGAAAAGCCTGTTTTCCTCTGTCCACTGCCCTCTGTTCTTGCAGTGCCACAGAACTCTCTGAGAGATGACAGAAGTCGTTGGTGGGGAGAAGGGAATTTCACACATTATTCTGAGTGATGACAGAAGCACCGCACTAATTACCTGTAATGCAAGGAGCCATCAGCAGACTGACTTCTGAGGCTTTGGTGCTCATCAAGGTAATGAAGGGATAACAAAGCATTGTTGTGATCTCTCAGCACACCCACAGTGTCTCCCAGCAAAAGCCCTGCTGTGCAGCTCAGACATTTTCAGGTAGTTTGATGGGAGGAAAGACAGGGAAGACTTTTTTCTTCTTAGATTGTTTCATGTCCCGTACACAGAGGCTTCTCTGACACTCCACCCATCCTCCTCTGACTGGCTGCTTGTGCTGGTGGCTCCTGATCTTCTCAAAATAGGGAAAAAAAAAAAAAGAGAAAAGGATGATGTATTGAGAAAAGCACCAGTGAAGAACCTGCTGAGGCAGTTTGTGACTCACTCCTTGCTTTCTCCACTTACCCTCAGAAACGCAGAAAGGCTCCAGGTCGATGGTGGGAGTGAGTGCCCTCATGGGTCTCTTCAACTATCCCCAAAATAGCCTTTCCAAAGTCACAGTGACTTGGAGCTGCACCAGGAGAGGGTTTAGTTGATGCCTGAGCCACACTGAGTCACACATAAGCAAGTCCAGTGTCTAGCAGTTGTCACAGGGCCCAGCTCTTCCCAAAGCCAGCACACAGAAAATTTACCGTGTCATAAAGGTCTTCTTCCTCCCTTGTTGGTTGGTTTTCAGACAGAGTTTTAATATCAGTTTTAACTACTCCTAGGCCTTCTTCCATACAGGAATGCAACAACCTGCTGCCTCCTCCTCTCACATTACACAGATGCACCTGGCACTGCAAATAAATGGAAGTGCTGTGGTCCAGCTATGGTTTGAAGAAAATACAACAAGAGCCTTATCTCATGCCTGGAGCAGGAAGAATAGAATGTTAATATTCTGTTTCTTGTGACTTTCAAGATATTAAGTGCTTTTAGGAGGTGGCCAGGTAAGGCTAAATCTTGGTTTATGCTTCAGGTGTTAAGTGTAAGGAAGTGCTGTGTTTGGTGGCAGAAGAAAATTGCTCTGGGGAAAAGTCCTTTCTTGAAATTCTAACTTTTGTTTCAAAGAAAAATTTGATAAATAGGTGCATCTAATTCACCATCCTGCATGGAGACAAATTAAATGCAACTTCTACTTGTATTATTCTGTGATTGCCCAAGTTGGTCCATTTTTAGCAACACTGAAGTATTTCTTCTTCCTCCAACACCTTGGCCTTGTTTCCTTTGGATCTTCTGTCTGTGACATTTCTTTTTGGCCTAAAATACATTAAGAGTGTTAACTTGAAGATAGTCTCTATCCCCTCTAGCACCACCATCTGTGCCAGGGCCTCACCAACCTCACAGGGATGAATTTTTTCCCAGTGCCTAATCTAAACCTGCTCTGTGCTCTGTGAAGCCTTCTCACTCCAGGCCCTTGTGAACAGTTTCTCTCCATCTTTCTTGTCAGCTCCTTCAGGTGCTGGAAGTCTGAAATTAGGTCTCCCCAGAGTCTTCTCCTCTCCAGGCTGAACAGTCCCAATTCTCTCAGCTTTTCCTTGTGTGAGACATGCTCCATCCCTCTGATTTCCTCCTCTGGACTTGTGCTCACAGGAGTGCTGAAGGAAGTCTCAAAACTGAGGAATGATTTCTCGATGGTGACACTTCCCCTGCAGTTTAGACAGAAGAAAGCAGATAGGTTGAATCTTTCCACGTCATCCAGATCTGGAATTGAAAAGTGGGCCCAGAACTACAGAAATCAATTTAACCACCCACCCCAATACACTGCAGAGGGTTTCAGAGCCAAGTGTGCCCCTTCCTGAGGCTGCTGTTACACCCTGGGTGTCTGATCACAGGCACTGCTTCTGACCCCACTGCCTCACAGGCCAAGAAATGAAAAATCCCTTTGGACTTCAGTACTGTGTTTCTGACTTGTTTGGGGAAAACCTCAATGCCCTTGATTCATGGGCTCATGGTCATGGTGAGTGTCCTCATCTCTGCTCGGCCTGAGGTGTGGCAGGAGCATGATTTCCCTTCCCTTCCCTTCCCTTCCCTTCCCTTCCCTGTTCCCTATATAATTAATTATATTTTCCTCTATGAGAGAGTCCCTGCAGCCCCACCTTTTCCCATATTTTCAAACCCAGAAACCAAGGCACTGCCTCTGGTTCCTTCCCCCCTCTCCTGTACCTCTTCTCCACTTGTCACATCCATTCCCAGCGGCGCTTCTCCCGGAGCCGGGGGAGCCAGGAGCAGTCATTCCAATTGCACCCAGTGCCATCTCTCTGGATCCAGGGGAGCCAGGAGCAGTCATTCCAGTTGCACTCAGTGCCATCTCTCCCAGATCCAGGGGAGCCAGGAGCAGTCATTCCAA
>VZRZ01007764.1:226268-306954 GCA_013398175.1 Climacteris rufus
TTTTTTTTTTTTTTTCTTTTTTTTTTTTTTTTTTTTTTTCCCCCTATGGTTGCTGCCCTGTAATTGCGTCCTTCTCTTATTTGCTATAGGGAAAATCGCTGAGGAGCAGAGATGTGCCTGCCCAAGCGCTTTCTAAAGATGGTGCCCCCTGCAAAAATTTGTGCCTCAGCCCCTTGGCTTCCAATCTATGAGTGCAAAAAGGTTTTTCTAGCTGTTTCTGTGGGCACTGTGCCTTCCTCAGCCTGGGAATGGCTTTGTGTTTGGGGGGCCTGTGTAATTTAGTGCTGATAAAGGCTTGAAATTCGCAGATCAGTGTGTTGTCTCCCACTAAAACCAAACCCCAGCGCTGTACGAGCTACTGGGGAAAATATTGAGGAAATTGGCTCTGTCCCAGCCCAAACAGAGCCTGGTGTGAGTTCACAGCTGGCAGTGCAAGGCTTCAGCAAATCCAGCTCCTTCTCCTACTTGTTGAGCAAGCAACACACAAAATCACATAACACTGTAGTGCTGTATAACTCATCCTACTTGAAACTCATTTATACTAAGCAGGTAATATCTCTGAATGTGTGCTTTGGAAGGTGAGACATGAAACTCCATAAAAATCTTCTGGTAGAAAACTGTGTGAATTTGAGTCTGTCTGCCCTTGCCTGCTTTATGTGAGATTAATCCCTCTGGGGGAGGAGCAAATGGTGTTGTGGATGCCTTAAGTGGATGTTTGAGTGGGGTCATTGATCATATCTGACTTCCAGAGGTTCTGAACGCAGCAGTAAAATCGCAGTGGATCTCGTGTTTTACAGTACTCTCTCCAGCCAGAGTTAATTTTAATGTCACCTGTACTGTACAAAGTCCTCCTTCAAACTCTGGCAGCTCCAAGGTGTTGACAAGCGCAGGAGGTTAAATTAATGGAGGCGAAGGAAGCACGTCCTCTTGGAAATTTGATCTGAATGTGAAGGTTATAATGTCTCGTGATTTTGTCCTGGGCCCAGGACTGCTTCAGGATCTGTTCTGCCTGCAGCTGAGCCCTCAGTGCGATCTTGAGCAAGTTCATAACTTGCTTCTTATACAGAACTGCTGTAATTGTTTAATTTATCCAGGTTAACTCTTAATTTTAGGAGGTGCTATGTCATGTTGCTATTCAAAGGAGGATATATTGTTTTTATCCACCTGCCAAGACTACAAATGACATGGTGCAGATCTTCCCATCCTTTTCCATATCCTTTTTTATTCCTCTTCCTTTGCACATCCATGCTCTTGCCTTATCAGTGGCATGAATATTTTTTTTTTTTCCCTGCAAAGTGTGTTGGATTCAGAGAGTAAGATCAGGACACAAAAGGGAAGAGCAGTATGAAGCTCACTGGCAGAGGCAAAAAAATTACTTCTGTAATAAACATTCCATAATTTGGAAATTCGAAAAATTTCTGTGAAAATTCCGTTGAAACTGACCTCACATAGAAGTCAGAGAGCGAAAGCTAAAATAAAATTGCTGGTAATAGAATTCTGTGAAACTCTGCATCCAGCCCTCAGTGGGCAATAGAGTTAAATGTGCTTTAGTGCAGAATTACCAAGAAACTCTACTGGGCTTGGTGCTGTTTTAATTCTTTTATGAAGTAATGTAGAATGCAGGCCTCATTGCTGCTTTCATTGGTAATTTTTCTAGAACCCTCTGTTGCATGAAATTATAGTGACTTTTCAGAAATTCCCCTTAAAGGATGAAATGACAACATTGCGCTGTTTTGTTTTGTTTTTTAATTTGGCGTGTACCTTGGTTTGTTTGGAAAGAAATCTGTTTACTGCATGTTAGTGATTAGAAAATTATGTTGGATAATGCAGCAAGCTAATGATTACTAAAAGCTGCCTTTCTTGTTTTGGTGGCTTCTTAATTGGTGTTATAGAAAAATTCTGTCTCCTGCTGGTGGATGTTGTTAAAAGGGCGTTTAAACTTGCCCAAATTTGACCAAACCTGGTGAACTTTCTTTACAGATAAATTGGTAGCTTGCCTGAAAAGAGCCACGCCAATCCACGTTCAGTCAGTGAAATTTAACTTCGGGTGAAAATGTTGTTCCGCAGCTTCTTCCAGTTGCTGCTGTGTGTTTGTCTGTGTGAAGGCTTTTTAAATATTCTTCACACATAGATATTTTTCTTTAATCATAATGTAGCCATAAACCCGAGCAGCACTGCTCAGCCCTACACACAGGAACGCTTTTCCCCCTTGTGCTGCAGCTGAGTAAGCCCTGAGATCCGTGCTGAAAGAGGATTGTGAGTTTTCCGTGTTCATCCAAATTGACAGCTCTGCTCATAGGATCTGAGGCTTATCTCCAGGCTATCTGGCCTGGGAAAACAATTGCCTCTGGTCAGTGCTGAATGCAGAAGCAGCTGGCTGGACAATGGCTATTCATCTGACATTCTAATGTGCACAGAATTGCCTTTAAACGTTCTCAGCTCTCACCAGACAAGGAAAAGGTTCAGTAATGAAGTGGTCAAGATTTTGTGTTTCTGAAAGAAGCCAAGGTCTGGTTTCTTTTGCCCAGAGTCCAGACTTGAGTGATTGCTGTCTGTTCTGTTACCTCTGTGTGTAACACCATCACCACCTGTGGTAAAACCACTAAAATTCGGTTTTTTTTTCTACTCGTGGTTTAAATTCCCGAGTATGAAACTATTAAACAGGCAGTGGGCTGGAGTATCAATAAATACCTCATTGCAACAAACAACAAATTACCTCATTGTTTGTTGGAAACTGCCCAGGAAGGGGGCAGAACAAAGAGGAAGGAGCATGGCTCAGGACTAGTGTAGTGTTGAGGTTCCCTGTGGATGCTGTGAAAGGATAAAATATTTTCCTTGCTTTTTTAACAAACGAATGTGATCTAGATAGTACATGGTTATTCAGAAATGGCTTCTGGGAGGGACTTCTGCAACATCTCTTTGGTGGTCTTGTCTGTTTTTAAGGTGTTTTTGTTATCTCTCCATGCCTTGGTTACAATGTTAAGATGAGCAATTGAAACTCTAGGTCTACTGATTAATTAGCTCTTAATTAAAACAGTGTCTACCTGGGTCTTTTTGAGTATTTTGGAGCTAGATTTGCTTCTAAAACTGACCAGCCAGCCTGAGTTAAATTACAGAAAACTCTTAGTTAACTCGTCCTTTATTTTTATTTATACATGCTGATAACCTTTAATTATACAACTTGACTTAAAATTAAGTACCAAACATTGATGTGTTTTTGTTAAGTTCTTAGAATATGTGGCTGGCTGCTCAACAAAATTAGACTTGGTGGTCTTACTTAATTTAAAATATATTTTGATGTACTTTAAGATGTGTGTGCTTTGTAAGCTGAATCTACTGCTGGAATGTACATCACTGAAACAACCTTGATTCTTTTTCCCAGCTATCAGAAAGCTTTCCTCTTGGAGGTCACTTAATTGGAACACAGGAATTATTCACCCAAAATATTTTCCCACTTACAGAATAGGTTTGCAAATCACTTTTATGGATTTATTCTGTAAAATAAACTGTCAGTGTTGTTATTTTACATCAGCTTCTTTTGACACGAGGAAATCTTAATATTTTTTTATTGGTTTCTTTTTACCAGCTTTTAAAATGTCCTTTGTTGGTTCTGTTTTTGACTGCACAAGCACCAGCTTTTTCGTCTGGAGAAGCGGTGTATGCCAGAGTGTGGTGCCAGCTGGTGTTTTGTTGCAGAAAACACATGCAGAAAAACGTGTGGAACAGTGGGGTATCATAAAGCAGGCTCTTGATTTCTCTCAGACTATCACCTGAAGATCTTTGATTTGGTGGAATGCTTCTCAGAGCTTTGATATTCTTTCCTTATTCTGACAAAGTACATTTCCTGATCCCATCAGAACATGAGCTGAATTTGCTGCAGCTGGGAATGTGATGAATTCTCAGGTTTGTTGAAATGGTGATGATTAAAAACAAATTACAAGGTGATTTTACAGCTTCTCTTGCTTGTTTTTGTCATGCTAGGAGACTCTGCAAAGGATTGTCAGTACTCTAGTGAACAAAAACGATGAAATTCACAACTTCATTGACATGCTGAACCACACAATATCAAACGTTCAGGTGGGTGTTTTAAGTCTCATAGTACCTGAGAGGGGGGCAACTTTCCACTTCTGTTACTCTCAAACTGGTTGGTGTCTAAGGCATGTAAGAATCAAGTTCAAAATAAATCTTTGTGTTGGAACTAGGTAGAAAAACATTTAATTTTTTAAGTCTCTAGATGGAAGATGTGGTGGTCTTGCATTTCATGTGAAAAGCTTTTGTAGAACTTTTGTGTGGGAGAGACATTTGTTGTGAGAGAGAATCTTCATTCTGATGCAAGATCTCAAACTCCTGTTAGCTGGAAGCAGTCTGTATTTTGAGACCTCTACTCTGGCAGACTGAAAAATAAAACTTGAGAGAAAACTCTTTGCTCTCTCTCTCTTTCCCAGTAGTTTCAAATTGTTGGGCTCAAGTTTAGAGATAGACCCAGCTGTTGGAGCATGAGGATGAAGTTCAGGTTCCTTCAGCCTGTCAGTCAGCCAAAAGTGGTTTCATGCTAAAGCTGAGTCATGTTAACTGCAGAATTGGGAATTGTCCAGCAGATCTTTAAACTGCCTTCTTGAGTGCAGCTTTTGCTATCAAATGAAGTAATTTTATGTGGAGCTGGATGAAGTTTCTCCTTCCAAACATCCAGCAATGCAGTTGTGAGAGGGAAATCGAGGTTTTGGCGCAGAACCAAGTTGCCAAGTGTGCTGGTTCTGTGCAAGTTTGAGCACCATGGAATTTTCACAGATTTCAGCACTCAGTATCCTGGTGTAGAACCTGCTTAGGAGGTGACCATCATTCCTAATGCTTTTTTTTCCCTTTTTGGTAAGTTGTGGGGAACAATGTGACCTTCAATGTGTTTGCATTTTTTCCAATATAAACAGCATTTTCAATTCTCTCCTCAGGTAAACTCTTCTAATGCCATCAGTGAGCTGGATGAGGAGTTTGATGGTTTGTACTCTGTACTGCATGAGATGAAGGGCAGTATGGCCAACACTATTCAGCAAGAAGAGGCCCGTAAAATTCAAGCTCTGCAGGTAAATAAACACCTCTGAAAAGTTTTGCAGCTGCACAAAAGCACTTTTGAACTCCCTCTGTTCCCATTACTCTATCCCCATTTATTACACAGCAGTATTGATTTTCAGGATTGTCTTGTGACAGTTCCAGAGCTGGTAAAGTCCCTGCCTTTTTCAAGGCTGTTGCCACACTGTCATTTAGTGATGAAGTGCAGTTCTGTAAGTAGAAATTATAGTGCAGTAAGTGCTTATTTCTCTGCTTCTGGAACCCCTGCTGGATGTAGAAATTAAAATCTGGCTTTTAAATCAGACTTTTCCACCTGTCCACCCTTTTCCCCCCCTTGGAGTTGTGGGATGTGCAGAGTAGCAATGTGCACAAGCACAGTGAAGTTAGGGCACTGTCAGAGGCCTGGATTACATAAGGGAATCAGCTGTCACAAATGCATAACAAATCCATGTAGTTGCTAGGGCTGGTGCTTCACAAACTGCTTTTTCTTTTTTTGGTGTGAATACATCGAATTATTCTTTGTTTCTGCTTCAGGATCAGCTTAGCCAGTGCAGCCGTGCGCTGGAGAGCTCGGAAGAGCTCCTGGAACTTGCTGTGCAGTCCCTGGACATAAAGAACCCTGTGGAACTCTTAGAGGTAGAAAACATTGACTGGATGTGTGGGAGGCAGATGTCTCAATCTGAATTATGCTTTGCATTGCTCTCCTGGACACTGCAGACTTATCAGGGGTACTGACAGTGGGGACAGAGGGGAATTTAACACTACAATTACTGCTCTGCTGAGGAAGCCAAGTTAAGCACTGTAGTGTTGAATTCTTATGCAATAAAACAAGCTGGGTTTTTTTTTCTTGTTAAGAGTGAGGGGGGAGGGAGTACAATGCCTTCTCCTGGACAGCTGTGGTTGTCAAGCAAACTTGCGCAGATGAACCCAGAAAGTGAGGGTGAAATAACATGAATCTAACTGGAAGCATATACTCCTGAAGTTAGGAAATGGTTCCACATGAACACTGATTCAGGAGGCTAATGCTTGCTACAGTAAATCCTGGTGGTAGTAGTGGGGTCAGCCACGCCAAACCCAAGGCCCAGTTGCTTGCTTTCTTTCTTTCTCTATTTTAACAGGGACAAGGACACAAATTGTTTTAAAAGAATGAGGAGGAAAGCTGTCTTCCTGTGTCAATTCTACGTTTTGGCTGCATGTTTGTGTGCTGTCCTGCTTTCTGGGTGTCAGCTTTGATTGATTTGCCTCGAAGAGCAACAATTCCTAAACAGTATTTTTCTTCAGCTGGAGTTGTCCTTTCTGTCTTGTCATTAAAAACTAAGTTAGCTCCTGATCTTTGTGCAAAATGCAGCTTTGGCTTTATTGTCGGTTGTCTCATTTCATATCTCTCTAATGCTTTTTTCCCAATCAAATACACCAAGGAAAGCTGTTTGAGTGTTTGCTGGGGGGAATCCTCTTCAGATTTGCAGGCTGAAGCTTAAGGTACTGAAATCCAATTCCATGAGCTCTAATAGGTAGGATTTGATACTGGAATTACACTTGTGCATTCAGATACGACATTTTAAGGTAATACTGCCTTGGCTATTAGGCAGCTAATTCTGTTGCTCTGCTATAAGAATAGCAAGTGATCCCAAAGGGGCAGCTCCAGCCCTGACTCTTCTATTGCCACAAATTTTCTTTGGATGCTCCAGTAAATCAAGTCAGGAGAAATTAGCACAAGATTATTTTTTTTTTCCTGTGTTTTTTTTTTGTGTGGCATTATTTGCTGAGGTGGCTTACCTGGAAGTCAAAAGAACATGAGTGGCAGATTGCAGGAGGGTTCAGTGGTTTGGCAGGATGTGGCCAGACACTGCTGGGCAGCTCCTCTAGGATGGGCTGATCCTTCTCTGTCAGTAGCCTGGAAAGCAAATAAAGTCAACAGAGTTGAGCTGGGACTGTCTTGCAGGAGATACTGAGTCCTGGCTACCACGTATTTTACAGGACTCGGAGATTAAACACAAGGATTTTGTTGTGAAGTGGCTCTGTTTTATCTACAGTCATGCAGAAAAATCAGTCAGTACTTCCTACAGAAACTGTTTTGTTGTAAAGCAAAGCAAAGCTACCTCTTAAGAGAAATTAATTCTAAACACTTGGGTTTTTATTCTGCTTTCCACTGTGGGAATATATAATTGGTTTTGTAGCAGGGACAGCTATTATTCCTTTTTTTTTTTTTTGTTTCTTGAGTGTGATTTGTATTTAGTGAAAAACTTGGAAGTTCTCCACTTTTGACTTCAAACTGGGAGGCTGCCTGATGGTTCTTGTCTCTTTGGAAGGGAGAGTGGTTCAGCTGAGTGAGCAGCTGGATCAAGCAGCAGTGTTAGCTCCCAGCATGGCTTCACCAGCATCACTATTTTTGTTTTAGATGGGCAGCTCCTTTTGGTGAAGGACAGGGACCTTTGTCTTTCTGCATTCTAGTTGTTGTTTATCTTTGAAATGTCATGCTTCTACATCTGCTTCAGGGTTATCATTTAAGAAGAACTACTTTCTGTCATTTTTGAGTGCTGACATACGGGCAGAGTCTTTTAATTAAATTTTTCCAACAATACATCCTAACTTCCAGAGGAAAAATTGGAGTTATTACCACGATGCCTGTTATTACGGCTTATCCCGGTAATCAGTCGAAGACGCAGAAATAATGAGAGCCGGACTTCGGGCTGTGTTCAGAGCAAGGGCGGAAAGGGGGGGAACCCCTTTCGTTTAATTCTTATATACACTTTTAGAAATCACAGATCATTGGAGAAAATTAACACTTCCGTCTCTAACTATACTGGTTACAAGAAGTGTCCGTCAAAGGGATCTGTGTCCATGGGAAAGGAATGTAAAAAGATAATTTTTACAACAACATAGCTATGTTTACAGAAATCGTCCTTGAGACTGTCTAACAGAGAAAACTAGCTATTTTACAGTGAAAAATGGGCAACAAGGAGTAAGTCCCATTTTTTCTTGTCTGTCAGGGCATGCATCCAGTGATGTATCCAGCAAGTCAGGCATACCTGCATGCCACTAAGAAGCATTTCTCAGTTTCACAGAAAACACTGTGGCAGCTAAATGCTGCTGACTTGGTGCTGTGGCTCTTTTAGAAACCCATGGAGAATAATTTAACTAAGAGAAATCTAAAAAGACAAAGTCACACCCAGAAAGTTGAGTAATTTGAGATGGGTTTGGTGTGGTTCTGGAAATGTTTTGGGTTTTTTTTCCCTGGGTGTTATAGTCTTGCTGTGCTAACCCATGCTATTAACCTGCTGAATGGGACCGTTTGTTTTGAGGAAAATGTTAAACTCGTTTTGAACTTCAGGTCTAAGCAATGCAGTAGAGATTGTTCTCAGCCTTCTTGCATGTTACTGCCATTGATACTTGCATGGAAATACTAACTACTTTCTCTCTCTTCTCCCTGACATGCACCAAGGCTGCCAGACAGATCAAAGATAGGTACAGTACAAAATCTATCACTGTTGTGTCTTTGAATTGATCTTAACCTAGAAAATGCATTATTTTCGAAGGGCCATAGTCAGCTTAAATCAAATTCACTGACTCTCATCTAAGTGTTAGTTGTCACAACTTTTGAGAGAGAACTAAAACGTCTGTGCTGCTTATGTAGTGTTCTTCCTGGCTTTTCATAACTTTAAATAAAGAGAAAGATATTTTTGATGCAGGGAAGTAGAGATCTGCATCAGCTGCTGCTATTATTATGTCCTTAAATATATGTGTATATCATTATTGTTATTAATAAGCTTATTATTAATACCTGATGGCTGAAATTTAATGATGTTTCAAGCTGACTCTGCCCCTTGAAGTTGTGAGAGAATCTTGTTAGTCTGAGTTTTTTTCAAGTGCTTGAAGACTTTTGCTTGCTAATTTTCCTTCAGAATGTAAAAATCTTGCAGCTGTTAAAATACTTCTGGTGGCACTAGTGACAGTGAAATTATTATTTCTGGTAGCTTTTTTTTGAACTGTATCTTCAAACTATTGATTAAAACTGTTCCAAAGTAAGTACTATGGCCGTTTTTCTTCACTTGGAAGAATGTTAACTTTATTCCAAGAGTTCTGGTTCAGAAAACTTACTGTGATGTGCATAATAGGTTGAAAAGCAGCTCACAGAATGTTTTCAGCATATGTTGCTCCTATGGACCAAATAGGTTGGGTTTCAATTTACAGGTTTCTAGTGAAGTGTCTGATTTACTAAACTCCTCTGTAAAATAAGTATTTGCTAGATTTTAAATTAATTTTTGACACTAAAGATTTAGTGTCCTTAACAAATCAGAGGGATAGTGGATAGTGTCAATGATGGGGCTCTCCATACTTTTCACCAGTAATCAGCATCCTCTTCTGGTTTCTTGAAATGTGTCACCAAATCCTTGGTGGTTCTCTGTCCAAGAGTGGTGTCTGAACAGAAGTTAAAAAGCTGTCTGTTCCTGGTGTTCTCTTGCTGCTAATTAGAGGATTATTCTTCCTCCAGGAGGGATTTACTCTACCCATCTGGCTGAGCATTAACATGCTAGGCAGCCCATACTGAATTCCAGAACGTGAGCTCTGTCTTAGGAAGTAAATTGAATTGGCTTTTGTGACGTTCAGCTCAGTCTCGTAGTTCTCATATCCCAAAATTGCAAAGCTCATCACTCCTGACATGTATATATCTTTAATATTAAACTTCACATTTCCTCCCCCCTCCCCACTACCAGGTTTTTTGGTTCTTTTCAGTCTTCTTGGATGTATCTGTGGTTAGCACACAATCTCTTACACACTAGTGAAGTGCAGGAAGTGACATGCATTGTTAGGTTTTGTAAAGGTGCCACACATCTGTGGGTGTAAAATGGCTTCATGTCTTTTCAAATGACTTTCATGGTGTTTATATTACTTCATAGTTAAGAATATTTTTTTTTTAAAGCTGGAGTTGGGCCTTCTCTGCTGTCTGAATCAATGTTACTCAAATTCTGCTGCATGGCCTGATATTTTCAGCATTAGAGAACTGTATGAGAGACTTGTCTTCTTTTTTTTCTTTTTTTGTGGTGTAGTTGAGGTACAGAAATGTCTTGGGACTATTCAGAATATGTACTGAGCTCAGATTTCAGGAGCTGAAATGGGAGCTGTGCTTCACAGGATGGGTTAGGCTGGGAGGGACCACAGTGGGGTTGTCTGGTGCCACCTTCCTGCCCCAGCAGGGCCATCCCAGAGCACACAGAACAGGATTGTGTCCAGAGGGCTCTGGAATATCTTCAGTGAGGGAGACTCAAAGCCTCTCTGGGCAATATGTTCAGTGCTTGGTCACTGCATAGGGAAGATCTTCCTTGTGTCCAGGTGGAACTTTTGGGCATCAGTTTGTGCCCGTTCCTCTGGTACCATTGCTGGGCCCTGCTCTGAGCCCTCCCTGCACACAGGGACACACAGGGATGAGGTCCCTTCTCAGTGTCTCAAAGCTGAACAACCCTAGTTCTCTCAGCCTTTCCTGGGCAGGGAGATTCTCCAGGCCCTTCCTCCTCTCCACAGCCTTTGCTGGACCCACTCCAGGAGCTCCCTGTCCCTCCTGTGCTGAGGAGCCCAGGACTGGACACAGCTCTGCATAGGTGCCTCACAGGGCTGAGCAGAGGGGCAGGGTCCCCTCCCTGACCTGCTGGCAATGCTCTTGCTAATGTACCCCATTGGCCTTCTTGTCCCTAGGACACTGCTGGCTCAGGGACACCAAGTGTTGTCCACCAGGACCTCCAGGTCCTTCTCTGCAGAGCTGTTTTCCAGCAGATCACCCTGGCCTCTGCTGCTGCCCGGGGTTATTCCTTCCCTGGTGCAGGACCCTGCATTTGCCTTTGTTGAATGAAGGTTCTTCAGTGTATTTTGTAAAACTGATTACATGTTCCAATCTGCAGCTTGAAAAAACTCTTCATCTCCTGATGAGGTCATAGATAGGTATAAAATCAGCCTAGTCAAATTGTTTATTACTGTTTAGAAATGCTAAACATGATCATGAGTCTGTACTACTTTAGATTTTTCATATTTGCTGAATTTATGTCAAGTGATACGAATTTTGTTTTGTTTGTTGTCCAGGTTTTTTTTCACTGGTAGAAAGTTTTAAACTCTTCTTTAGCCACCTCTAGTATTTATTTGCTGAATAATAAGGAACAGCTGATGGCTCTCAGCATTATTCTGACAGTCACATTAGCAAAACTTTATATTTTGAGCGTGCTGAATGGTAAACAGTTCTGTGTAAGAAAAGTGTTCTGATCTGTGATCAGTAGTTTGACGTCAGCAATACAGGTTGTCTGATTGCTGTTCTGGAAAAATTATAGGACTCAACAATGTGAAATACATGTTGCTAATGCTGCTTTCTTGGCTTTAGTGTCACAGTGGCTTCAGCATTTCGCCTGTCTCTGAAACCAAAAGTCAGTGACAGCATGACTCATCTGATGGTGGACTTCGCTCTGGAAAAACGCATGCTCCAAGCTGTGAAATTTTTGCCAGGTAAAAACTGTATCCAGTGAGTTTAATTTCTTGCTACGTGAAGAACTGGCTAGAAAACCACACCTCTTGCACCCTAATGAGCAAATTTTTCAGAGTAGCTAAGCTCATTTTAATTGGCTGTATGTTAAATTGACTGCCTGGAGGATAAGAGACTTTTCTACTTTTGTTGTGTTAATTTCCACATAAGACAGCTCTTTGGAAAAAATGACACTAATCTCAGAAGTGAGAATGAGTCTTCCAGACCATGTTTTTTCCTGAGCTGACAGTTCCTCTGTTGCTTGTGAAGTTACCTGAAGTGTCTCAGGTCTGTCCCTGCCAGCTTGGTGCTGGGTGACACCCCAAAACCCTGCTCATCTGTAGTGCTGTTATGTGTGTAACTGTAAAGCTGTACAAACTGTATAGCTGTTTATAACTGTATATAAACTGTAAAGCTATAAGCTATTGCTTAACAAGGGTGGTGAAATGGTCAGAAATACAGGAGAGGGACAGCCTACTAAGTACAGTGACATTACCATGTTACAAAATTTGTGTTAATGCATCTATTCCTGTTTGACAGCAAACCTGAGTGCATTATACCACTGTGTATCTTTCATGTCTTTTTTTTATTCCTACTGCTTTCCTATTTAAATCACTTTGCCCTTGACTGTTAGTGGGGATATATTGACAAGAACACTGCTGGCAGGGATGTGAAGTTGTTTCATCTCTAGGTCACTAATCCAAATCTGCCAGGGACTTGGCAGCATCAGTTTACATTTCTGCCTGGTGTGTTGCAGATACAGTGTGTATCACCCCTGTGATAGCAGGGGTAGTAAATGACCAGTGTTATTCCTAGTGGTCAGCTGGCAGTGTCCAGGCAGAAATTCACCCTCTGATCCTGGGCTCTGGGTGCAAATTGTTGCTCTGCATTTCACAGCTAAGGTAATAGGGCAGGCAAGCTGATCACAGTGCACCTGTTCAGCTGGAAGTGTGAAGATCTAACAGCAGGTGTGAACAAAATCTTGTCTCTAGATGAAGGTATTATTTCATATGACCCTTCTGACACATTTTTCTTGTCATAGGAATTTAAATTGGGCCTTTGATGTGTTGGGCCTGGCTGCCAAATTACCCAGACACCAAAAGCTCGAACTGTTGCAGGCAAATTTGTTCTGAGCGTTGGTGTTCCTTCAGACATTATGAAATCCTAATGTCACAATGTGAAAAGTGGAAAACAGGTTTGGTGTTGTGGTAATTTGAATACTGCTTGCCAGGATTATGCTTGAAGACTTGGTCACCTCAAGCACATGGAAGACTCTTTATCTGATATACCACGACAAAATTAATTGGTGTGGTTAGCTAAACTTAGAGGTAGATATGCTGAAATATTTGTCCTAATCTAAATTTTGCTTTAAAGGGATCTTATCAAATTACTCTCAAATTATTGTTGGATGGCTGAAGTTTGATGTCCAGTGCATGTAATTAACACGTGAGCTTCTATCGTAGTCTAACCCCCAAAAGGCATCACTGTCCCCTGCCATGGTGGGGTAGGAAGAGGATGAGAAGGGTGAAAGTGAGAAAAATTGTGGGTTCAGTTAAACACAGTTTAATAGGTAAAGCAAAAGCTGTGTGTGCAAGTGAATTTATTTGCTGCTTCCCAGGATATCTAGACAGTAAAATTACACAAGTCTAAGTGGCTCAGCCATAGATAATGTGAAGCTGATTGCCATCAGTCGTTGTGGAGGGGAATTGTGGCTGAGAACCTGTTGAAGAAAAAGTTGTTTCAGCTTCACAAAGGCGACCGGTGTGTAATCAGGACTTGGTCACAGGGACCTCTGCAGAGCAGCACAGTTAAGGGCTTGAGTGTTCAGAAAAGAGGTGACTTTAGGCAAATGAAATCTGCAGGTCCATCAGTTCCACAGATGCATCAGTATTGTACTTTTTATATGTTCCTGCTTGATACATTAACTTGCAGGCCAGTCACATCTGTTTCAAACCGTTGTCAATGCTGAAAAATAAAAGAAAAGAGTTTTGCACAGCTTTCCTCCAAAAAATGCAAATAATGAAACTTCCATTTCCTGCAGCAAAAGTCTTCCTTGAATGTGCTTTAGACACTGCAAGTAGCATGTAAATTCCTTCTTTTGCAAAACTTTTTCCACAGGCTTGAGTGCTCTTTGATTTCATGGAAATAGAATTCCGTTGTGTATAAACAGAACTTCAGTCTTTAGTGGGCCATAGGATTTGTTTCCCCTCCTTTCAAGACAAAGGAAAGAAAACTAGGTAACTGGAGAGGGGCTAGTGGAAAATTCTGCTGTCTGCAGTGATGGAAGTAAATATAAGTGATGCTGTGTGAGGGGTGCAGCTGTGCTCACCTTCCAGAGACTCAGAAACAGAAGTTTGCTTCTTCATGGTCTTCCTGTGTAGTGTTCATTCCAAATGTAGGTTCATAATTGCGAGTCCACTCTGCTCTAAGCATCCTCTTCTTTAAACTGACCTGTGTGTTTGTCTTTCTGCAGTCCCTAAAGCTCCAGAGATAGATATAGCAGCGTGCCTGGTTGCTGACAACTGCATAACAGTCTCGTGGAGAATGCCTGAGGAGGACAGCAGAATTGACCATTTTGTGCTGGAGTACAGGAAAACCAACTTTGATGGGCTCCCTCGCCTGAAGGGTGAACAGCACTGGGAACTGATCGACTACATTAAAGCCACTCAGTACACCTTGTCAGGTAAAGGTTTTTTATGCTTCAAACACAACTCCTTGTGCTTGAAAGGTTTTCTGTGCTTCAAACCCAGCTCTTTGTGCTTGGAAGTTTTGCATAGTAGCCCTTTTCCTGCATGTAATGAAGCTATATCACATTAGTCCTGGTGCTCTGTACAATAGCAGTTCTGCTTCTTGCTTTGACTTGGGGGTTTCATGAAAGATCATGTGTTAAATAAAGTTCACACTGGTATTCAGGCATGTTTTTTGCAGATGGAGATAAATGCAAGACAGCTGCATGGGATAGCTCAATTTTTTACTCTTGTAGAAATTGTCAGTAATCAACGTCATTTCATATTTCTAACCATTCACTTTTTAGGTCTGAAGTTTGATACAAAATACATGAACCTTAGAGTACAAGCTTGCAACAAAGCCGTGGCCGGGGAATACTCTGACCCTGTGACTCTGGAAACCAAAGGTAAAATTTGAAAGATTCTTAACCTCATCTGTGGTGAAAAGCCTGCACTTAAAGTCCTCTGCCTTCGTATATGAACCTGTATGCTCAGTCTGCTGCTGCATGAGCACTGCTGAAACACATCCTAAGTGGAAAGGAAAACAACTCTAAGGGATTAAGAAGCTTTTTGGCACAAGGCTGCCCTTTTAACATTCAGACCCTGAAAAATGGGGCAGTTAATGTCACTTTCTCCAGCTGAGCTTGGCACTGGCTCCTTTGAATTGTGGATTGACAGTACCATGTGCTGCTGCGGGAGGCCAGCATACAGCAAGAGGAGGATGAATGACTCTTAGGGCATCTAAACAGTTGGTGTAATTATCCTGCTGTTAGTGACAGACACAGCTTTCTGTACCTAGAAGTTGCTGGAAAGGTTTTTCTTCACTTCGTAGCTGCACATTCTGATCACTGTCAGTATTTAAAAGGTTGGCAGCTTCAAGCTTGCTGAAGGTGTGTAGTCATCATGTTAGAAGTCAGTTGATCTGAGAACTGTTAGGATGGCTTCTTAACTTTGTTTTGTAAATATACTAGGAGATAAATCTCTTGGAAGTGATGTTTTGTGACAGACAACAAATCTTAAGGTGAGATGGTGATCCTAAAGCTTGATTTACAGCCAGGTCTGTGGTGTAAAGAGCAGAATGACTGGTATCAGCTATATAAATTCATGTAAATTTAAATTCTGTTCCTTGTGAATGTTACTTCATAAGAACAAAGCAATACAAAATTTGAGTGAGCTGATGGGCATTCTGGTAACTTTTCTAAAATTATTTTAATACTCTTAAGCAGCAATCATTGTCAGAGACATCGTATCCATTCAATAGCCACTTACTTCCCTACTCCAGTACCAGAAAAATAATTCTGATTTTGATTGTTTGGGCAGTTACTATGTTTCTCACATTATTTGAGTTATTTGTGGGTGAATTAGTTCACTGTTTTAATAATCAACCCAAAGAAAATCAGTTTCCTTTTCCACGTGCTTAACCTGACTGTTGTTTACACTTGTGTACTTTTGAGCTCTAAACTCTTAAAAATCTCTGTCTTTCAGAGTAAGACTGGAATATCTGATGGTATTAGGACATTTATAGAACAATCTGTAAAGATATTTAGGGAATTCAGCCTGTTGAATTAGTTTTTTTGATTGCAAGTGTCAGACTGAAAAGCTGATGTTTCTATTATTTTTAATAATGCTCTGCTACAATTTTACTACTGCTTTTCTCATTTTGTATGAATAACCACAGCTGGGAGAGAGCTTTGTACCATTTCACTCTTTTCTATTTTGTCTTCATCAGCATTTGTGTTCAGTTTGGACAGTACTACATCTCACCCCAACTTGAAAGTTGAGGACACCTATGTTGAATGGGATCCTACAGGAGGCAAGGGCCAAGAAAAAATAAAAGGGAAGGAAAATAAAAACAGGTAAGAACCCTGTTTTATAAATGTCTGGGATACCTTATCTGACAATTAAAGGAAGAGGGCAGGGAGGAGTTAAAGCACTTGAGTACAGCAGGACATGAAAGGAGTTTTCATTCAGAAATCTTTCTCTAGGAGAAATTTAATTTTTTTTAAATCTTCTTTCCTCTGTCACACAGTTTTAGAGGTTATAGTTGTGTCACAATTGTTAAATAATATTTATTAAAAAAACCCACATTTTTTAAGGTATCACTCAGGGTACTGAAATAAAGTGCAGGAGTGGTGGATTGACCTTGGCCATCTAGCAGGTGCCCACCCACCTGGTCTATTGCTTCTCTTCCTCCTGCTACCAAAACCACTTAAACCCAGTACAATAGATCAGGTAAATGTGAACAGGCAGCTGATGTAGTCCTCATGCTGCAGATCAACTCTGGTGAATAGGGAATGTTTCTGCCATAAAAAAATAAGAAAAGAGCTGACTGCCTTGTCCATTTGAGAAAGAAAAGGTTAAATAAAATTGGTACTATATATAAGGTGGTGTCTGAATTCAAATCAAAGCAAATTCAAATCAAAGTTGGTGAGGAAAAGGTGCCAATAAAACAAAACAGACAGCAAAAGGTAATGGATAATGAAAGATAACTGTTGTGAAAGTGGCAGCCCTAGATGTACTTACTGTTTGCATCTAGGAAAAGCACGTAACTGCAGCAGAGTTCTTGGTAGGTTGTTAGACGTGTGCTGTTCAGAATCACAGAATGAATACTGTTGGAAGACCATTTAGCTCTGTCTACTCTGGCTGAGCTTTGAATGTATCCAAGGGTGAAAAATGTGTGGGTGAAGAATGTGTTAACTCGCTAGCTCTCTGTTCCAGGCCACTGGTATGGGAGGGGAGGAATATCCTGATGCCTGAGTGGAATTCCCTGTGGTGCAGTGAGTCCCAGAGGTGTCTCTCAGCCAGCAGTGTGACCCCACCTGAGGAAAGCCTGGCTTGATCTCTGCTCCCCTTCCTGCTGCCTCGTTAAAGCAACTGGCTCTTGTCTTTCTCAGGCTGAGCAAATCCAATTACCTTTCTGTGCCCCAGCCCCTTGGGTGTGTTGTTGGCTCTCCACTGGACTTGTATGTCAGGGTGTAAATCCAAGGAGCCCAGACCTGGACACGGGAGGACTTCAGGATCAGTCTGACAGCTGCCAGAAGGAGAGGAGGAGCCATTGCCTTGGGCTCCTGGTCACTGTCTTGTGGCTACAGGCCAGGGTGTGGCTGCCCACCTCTGCCACCAGGGCACAGGCAGCTGCCAGTGGCTTTTCTGCAGAGCTGTTCTTCCCTCAGGTGTCCCTCAGCCTCTCCTGTTGTGTGGATTTCTCTGGCCTGGAGAGCTGTGAGCCTGGTGTTCAGCTGGGTCTGTACAGAGCTCGTGGCCCCACTACCCAGTCTATGTGTCACCTCTTGGGGTTTGGGGATATTCTGTGGGAATGGGTCCCCAGAGCTGTCTGCTTCCTCAAACACGATTTATTGGCTTTCCAAATGCACATCTTCAGATAATTTATGAACAAATACCTTCCCTGTAGGAATGTATTGCCAGAAGCATGATAGATTAACTTTCCTTGGCATTTTGGAAATGGGGATAATTTACTGTAGTAGCAGAACAGTTCTTTAATGACTACTTATTTCTGTCGACAGTGGCCAGAATCCTCTGCTGAAGAGCAATAGAAGGTGATATATACCCCTTATTCCTAGGATCTAGCACCTAGTTTTGTTGGGAATCTGTGCTACTTTCCCTTGCTTGATGTCATGAGAAACAAATCTAATAGCCTTTATCAGTGACAGTGCACATGGACATTTGGAAGTTATCCTGAAGTTTAATTTGGATTCATAGAGATGATGTATATATTTTCCAGGGACTGGAAGAGAGCCTTTCTGGAAGGATTCATCCTAATGTGTAGGAAACTTGATTTGCAGTGGTTGGAAGGGCATCATGTATTTTAATATTGACCCAAAGATCCCTGTTATTTACAGACATATTGGTGCTTGCTTAACCTTTTGACACATTTTTTACAAATATGGTAAAAATCTCCTTTCTGAGAACATGAAGTTTTTTGTTCTTAGTTTTTAGTCTGAAAATCTCTTTGCTTCTAAACTTGTGCTGTAGCTCTTGCAACAGAGTGTAAAAGTCTGTGTTTTTACATGTCTGAGGAGGATGAAGCATGATGGCATGTGTAAAAAGCTTCATGGAAATTCTAATTGCAGCACCAATTGTTCAAATGAGAAATCCTCTTTTTTGAGATGTAAAGTTAGGTAAAATATTCTCCTATTTTGCAGCTGTGTTGTTTTAGTAACAATTCTTTTTCATTGCTTTTCTAATAAAATTCCTTTTTGAGAAATTACTTCTCCCATTTTTCCTCTCTTGCTCTTTTGCTGGTATTGCTTTTGGGGACCAAAAGCAATGCCCAGATTCCTGATTTCTTACAGGTTTTACTCCCTTGTGTTTATCTATCAGATGGATCTCTCTCTGGCTTGAAATCAGCAGTAAAGAAAAACTTCTGTAAAAAGCAAAATAAGCTCTTGAAGCCATTCAGTTTCAATAGTTCTGCTACACAAAGGATATCAATTTCTGCTAAACTAATTTTTATAAATGTCTTGGAGATGTTCCTACTTGCTCAACTCAAAGAATTTTATACCTTGGCCTCTCTTTGTAGCTGTGAGGAGAGAATTTCCTTAGTTCTTGGCTTTGCTGTGGTAGAAAGATGTGGTCACATGTTCAACTTTGCATTTCAGACTGACCTTTTCTAGCAGGGGATTTATTCGTGTAGGAGGCTTTTATTGCCTCTAAAGAGCATCTGTGGGATGTCTGCATTAGAGGGGAAAATTGGAGCTGGCTCCACAGTAGGTGGGATTGCAATATGGTTGTTTTAAACAACCAATGTGCTCTTTTTAAAGGTTGGAAACACAGGATAGCAACAAAACACTTAATTATCTTTAATTTGTTAGGCTAGAAAAAAGCCTTTTAATTTCTGATCTCCCTCCTTGGCCTTTCTTCTCTAGAAGAGAATACATCTTGCTTGGAATATGTTCAGTTTGCTAAAATGGATGAGAAAACAGGGACTAAGTGCAAAAATCCTGACCATGAGGCAAGAGGTCTGGCCACTGAATAGTGGAAAAAATGTGTCAGTTACTGGCTAATAAGGGCTGTGCTGTACTGGAAAATGGGCACAAAACTGATTGCACTGTGGAGAAAAAGCCTGAAGAACTGTTTTTTTGAAGCTTTTATGTCCAATTTTCTGAACTGATAAAGGCTATTAAATTTTGAGAGGACAAACCACATGCGGTGGCCATTTACAGACTTGAGCGAAATAAATGATACCAAGAAACTTTTAATGCTTTTCTTAACCCTGAGAAAATTCTAGCCAAGTGCTCGTATTTTTCATCCTGGGATTCTCTAAATGGCCACACTGCTTTCTGCATAACCATTTGTACTGGGTCTGATTAGAAAACTTTCAGCAGCATTTGTTGGAAATGTGCGTGGATGATGTCTGATGCTCATGAAGCAGGATGGAATCTGCGGAGTGCCTTCCTCTGAAATTATGCTTTAATTACTGGCTTTGCTTTTTTTCTTCCCTCCCCCCATGCTATCACTTGCTAACTTTTTCTTTGGTAAGTAAACTGCAGCATCCCCGATCTTTACAAAACACAAAAGATTTGATGTGTTGCACCTGCACCATGTACAGGTAACCCCTTCATGTAAGTCTTGTGAGCAGTTTGGAAGTGTGGTTGTCTTCTGATCGCTGTTGTCAAATTAAATGCTAAATGTTGATTGCTAAAGGAAACAGCTTTTTCATCAGTGATTTCTTGTAGACTTCTGTAAATGGAATAAAACAAACATTGTGAACTAGAATTTAGCATTCTTATGTATTACAGCTTAATACCACTTAGCTTTTGATTCCTGTTTATTTTAATGACAGTATTAGGCAAAAGGGACATTTCCTAACCCTTTCTGAAATGGCATTTGAGAATAATGGATGAATTGGAAAGAAAAGCTGAACTTCTGTAGTAGTGGACATAAAAGTAGCAAATAGCTTTACCACACTGTAGCTGAAGGAGAAGCTGGAGAGAAACCTCTTTTGTGTGTGGTGTTTCTTCTAAGGGTGATAGACTACAGAGGATGAGAAATTGAAAGTGACTTCTCAAGTGTATTTCACAGACTCACTTTGTACTTTCTCGGGATTTTTGTCAATAAAACAGGAAACTGCATAGTTATTTCTGAGAAGTTAAAATTCTTTGCTACTGATTGCCTTTAAAAGAGTAATCAGAAGTGATTCTCTGTCTACTGAGGAATATTGCAAATAGCCTTCACTACTTAATGGTTAAATTGTTGGTAATTATTTTGAGGTCCTAACCGAGGTGTAAAAAAAAGGGTTTGAAAACCTCATTAGGTTAAAATTAGTCTTTTATACAACTGATTGCTCATTAGAATGCTCTCCATCCTGAAGTGTTTCATTCAAACCGTGTGCCACACATCTGCTTTTTTTTCCCCTCCTCCTGTTTCTGTTCTCAGCTGCCTCTGAACTTTTTTACAACACCCTGTATTTTCTGTTTCTGTCTGTTGCCTCCTCCCTCTCAGCCCCTCTGCATGTGTGCTGTTAGAGGCATGAACTAACGTGTTGTTTGAAGTCTGTGTGCTCCTGATGGACTCAGGGGCACCTGGGTGTGCATTTCTGTAGCTCTGTCCAAGTGCTGAGTGGTCCATCTCTCCTTTAGAAGCAACACAGCGTCTCCGAAGAGATCCATGAACAGTCCGAGAGCCTCGGCGAGGGGCAGCCGGGATCGCTTTGCTGGGGAATCCTACACAGTGCTGGGTGAGCTGAACTTGTTTCTTCTTTCAGGGCTGTCATGCTGTGAAAAGGGCAGCTGAAGCAAGAATTAGAGAGAAAGTCTGTGATGGTTCAAGGCTGTGTACTCGGTGTTGTCCTGCCCAGAGTAGTTTGGCCATGTAACATCAGAATTTTGTGCTGCAGCATCTGAAAGTCTGTTGAAGCTCTTTCTTGCAAAGCTCTTAGTGACTGACATTCACTGCTGTTAAACATAAATTGATGTTAAATGTATCTTCTCTTAATGACCCTAGGTAAATTCAGTCTCGTTATTCTGGTTTATATTTATATTCTATTGTACAGTTTTCTTATTCCTGATAGTTCAGATGTTCTTTTTTATTTCTTCACCTTAAAATAAAACAGAGAAGACATCACTGGTGCCTGTTAGGAAGGCAGGTCATTGTAAGGTATACTCTACTTGTAATTAACTGCACCTAATTGAAATTAAATGCCTTTCTCTTGGTAGGAGACACTGCTGTTGAAAGTGGACAGCATTACTGGGAAGTGAGAGCCCAGAAGGACTGCAAATCCTACAGCGTGGGAGTAACATACAGAAACCCGGGCAAGTTTGACCAGCTGGGAAAGACTAACTCGAGCTGGTGCATCCATATCAACAATTGGCTGCAAACCACATTTTCAGCAAAGCATAATAATAAAGCAAAAACTCTAGATATACCAGTTCCAGACAGAATAGGAGTGTACTGCGACTTTGATGGAGGTAAATCACACTCTTAGGAGACTTGTGCACTGTACTTAGTTTCCCTAGGAAAGAATAATTTTTTTTTTCTACAACTAAGACAGCAGTAGCATCATAGCTTAAATTATGTTGAAGCTGTATTTCAGCTTGTTTTCTCTCTCGCTCTTAGGTCAGCTCTCATTTTATAATGCCAACTCAAAGGCGCTGTTACACACCTTCAGAACTAAGTTTACCCAGCCATTGCTACCAGGCTTCATGGTCAGTATCTATAACATTTCCTTGAGTTTTTGGCACTGAATTCAGTTTACTGAAGATTTAATTGTTTTTTTTAAAGAAGGAAACTGGAAGCACGTGGTTTGGCTCACTAGTAACTTTAAAAAATGTTCAACTGTTTTATTTTGGATCTCATGTGGTGTTTGTAGTAGCACTCCAGTAGGACTCTGCACCTGGATGTCTCAGCTATGTAAATAGAAGTCATTAAATTTGTGTGTGGTAAATTAATAGCACATTCCAGTAGCTGATGAGCCTGCTGCAATGATTGATCCAAACTGATGGAGCCCAGGATGCTCTGTGGCATCAGAGCAGGTGTCGTGGGACAGAACAACACCAGATGCTTCCCAGTGAAGAAACAGACTCCAGCTTTCACGTTTTATAAAGCTCCATGGCATTTTCTTGCCAGTCATTTCAGCACATAACCCTTTTGTGGCTCTAAGCTAGTTGGCAACAACTTGCTGCAATGTTAAAGGCTCAAACCCTGCCAGAAATGCACAAAAGGATTAGTTACTGCATACTGGTTTTCTTTAATCATTTCAGTAATTTGTTTAGCTAAAATTGGAGGCCTCAGCTGCGTTGCAAGGTGCCACCAAGTGCTTCATACTTTGGGAGCAGGGTGTGTAGGCCTCTGGGATTTTTACAGGTGTGGATTTTTTTGTGGCTGTTTATTTGCCTTGCTGTTCCTTTTCAACACATGGGGACGAGGATAGCTCCAGAGCTGTTGGGATCCATGTGTTGGCCATCCCCTAGTACTGACTCATAAATTCAGTTCCCAAGTCATCTGGGGAACCAGCTGCTTGCCCAAATTCAGGCTGTCCCTCTGTAGCTCACACAGCCAGCCCCTCACACCGAGTGACAGCAGCCTTACTGACTGAACAGAACAAGTAAAGATGACAAACTACTTAATTACAGCTCTCAGACTTACTTACGTGAAAATACAGCATGCTGTCATGTAACTCATTTGTAGAATAAAGGTCACAGGCACCTGTCTCCCTGAAGCTTCTCAAATTTTTATTTTTTTTTTGTTACGTCTGTGCTGACACAATTTTGGTGTGACACGGCAGAAACAGCCACTGGAGCATTGTGAGAGAGTTGCTTTTCATTGTCACTGATTGCTGCTGGCACCTTGGCCTTCAAAGAATTTTTCTTGTTAGGAGCAAGTGAATTTAGTATTAGATCTCCGACTTGGTTATAAGCTTAGTTGTAAAGCAGAGTATGTGAAGTATCTTGGACTCTGTGGGCTTAAAAATCAGCTTGTCTGTGATTAAAATGTTTTACAGAGTGCTGTGACAAGGCATGCAGCTGTGTTTGTGTTGGGTAATTGTGGGATGGGAGGAGAGAGATGTCTTTGGTTCTTAATGTAGATTTGTTTTCTTTTTCCCCCCAGATCTGGTGTGGTGGGCTCACAGTGAGTACTGGATTGCAGGTGCCAAGTGCTGTGAAGACCCTACAGAAAAGTGAAAATGGCTTGGGTGGTTCCACAAGCAGCCTGAACAATATTGCCTAGTAATGTCTATCAGACACTACTGCTGCTGAATGTTTGTTTTCTTTTTGCTGTGTAGCTGCTCTCAGAGAAGCTTGTGAGCTTTGGGTTATACGGGGTCTGCTACCTTCTGCTGTTTAGGGCCTGGGTACTGAGAGGACAAAGGTTTGGGGCTAAAGTGTTAGGAACCAGTCCTGGGAATCCAGGAACACACCAGAGAGCTGAACTCTTGCCTATTTAAAAAAAAAAAAAAATCAAGAGCTGTAACCAAGTACTTTTCTAATACTGTATTCAAGCATTTTGTTATGGACTTGAATATTAGTTTTGTTACAAATACTATTTTTCTATGAAGAATATAGCAAATGCCATTTTATTAGCTCTCCTAATGCGAATGACTTAACTAAGTATTTAATTACTACTAGGCTTCCCATTAGAACTTGTGATTTTTGAGATGAAAACACAGATTTGCTGGCCTAGCCTGGCAAAATATCACAGCAGCATGATTTCATAAGAATGTGTAGGCCTGATAGGAAGAAACAGTAAGAGCAGGCTGTGATTTTTTTTTTTCCTCAATATAAATTCTTCCTATTTTCCATAGGTAACTCATTTTAAAAACCATGCACGTTGAGATTGGCTTGTTTGTCACAAATTACAGAAAATGTAAAAGTACATAAGTGTTCTGTCACTTAGACTCCTAGTTGGAACCTTAGTAAAACAATAGTCAAATGATTCATAATAAGGGGAGAGCTTAAAAAAAGAATCATGTTATATTCTTCGTGGAAAATCCCAGCTTGCCAGTGGGAATCACTTGATTATTACAGAATTTTGTAATCTGTTTTCTTCCCTCTAATCAAGTTGAGGAGCATAGAAGTAGTTTTCAGGTACACTCCTGAATCAGGTGTCCCCTAAGTGAAGATGGTTTTCTGGTATCACCTGGAAACTGTTACAAATTCATGGTGATGAGATCCACAATGATTTGGCTCATTTCTTGCTGGGTCAGTATACTTTTTCCTTCTGTGTATCCTTTAGCCCATAAAACCATGAACATCTAATCATGGTAAACCTCATTATTATCAATGGCTCCTTTCTGCCCATCTCAGTTTCTCAAGAGGAGCAGAAATTCCTTGAGACAACATCCAGTAGACTGGCTATGATGTTCAGTGGAAAGCTTAACAAGAACCTGTTCTCTAAAGTGTTATTTTTCTTGAGGAATCATGAAGTTAACAGGCTGGCCGAGCCCTAAATGTTTATTTTGTATCTGGAACTTGGGCATCTTCTAATTATTTGTTGTGAACATGGACATGTCATCTCTTTTTGCACAGGAAAATGCAAAAGAGTTCTCAGTTTAACTGTACCTTTTCCTGCTTCTCCTTTTGTTTGGGCTTTGGGACAAAGATACTCAGAAGTGATGTGGTTCTTAGTGTCAACAGTGTTTGGATCTGTTTCACAAATTACTTGCAGATGTTGTTGTTATGCAAATACTCTGTGTGTAATCTTTGCTCTTTAATGCAATGGACACCTGACTAGGAGTTCTTGGGGATAATTCTACAAACTCAGTTTTGAGACCAGTTCTAGTCCAGCGCTGTGGCACACAGACATGAGGACAGACTGGCACCTCCTCACATCACTCATCCACTGTCTTGTTCTTGGGTGTTTAGCTGCCGTTCCTCTTTCAGTTTTCCTTTGTGGAAAGAAAGGGGATGTTTACAACCAGCTAATGTGTAGTGATAACCATGAGCATTCTCCACCCCTCCACCACATTTAAGTTATGATTTTTTTTTTTTTTTTTAGCAAGTTGTAGTGTAACCTGCAAGGTTACACTACACTTGAGACACACCAATGTAAAAATGTAATTTCTCTTTAACAGCTAGTTAGAGGAAAGCTTAAAAGTGTTTCCTACTGTGACTTGTGACTTGCAAGTTTTGTTTTAACTGATGTCCTAGGTGAACTTTAATATGTGACCTTTTTACCCTTAAAAGGATGGATTTGTTACGTAATAGTTTGCACAGATGTCAAATTTTTGCTGCTAACATTTAGTCCACTTGTTTGTAGTAAATGGGGATATGAAGAGTTGCCTTAAGCACTTTAGGTATTTTTTTTTTTTAGACTGTTTTTTCTGAACTAGTGTCTCTCCAGCACCCAGCATCATAGGAAGGTGAGTGACCCCACACTGCTCCCAGTGATGGTTTTGTTGCAGTTGGTGCAAGGTTGGTGCCTGCAGCTGGACAGGGAGGCCTGGAGCCCATGGAATTACCTTTTCCCTTTGTGAATCCACTTTCAGGGATTGGGGGAGTTGTTCTTTGGCAGTGGATTAGACTTTTTGAAGGTCTGCAGTTTTGCCCTGTAGTTAGTCCACCAGACACTTGTATTTACTGCTAATTAGTCTGGAGCTGGTACTGCATGGTGGCTAAACAGGAGTTTTCTGCTCTATGACCAAAAGGAGATGCTTAATTTTTGATTTTTTTTGTAAGTACTGACTGCTGGTATTCTGAAGTTTTTTTAACTGAAAAACTGGCTTGTGAGGAACTAAATGTTTCCCTTGAGTGATTAAATACATCAGATGAGTGTAGCTGCCATTGTTCTGTGGAAAACTATGAGGAAAACTGTGTGAACTGGGGATGTCAGCGTCAGACAGGATAATTTTTAAAAAACAAACAAAACCAACCAAAAAAAAAAAAAATCCAGGGGCTNTGGGGGATGTCAGGGTCAGACAGGATAATTTTTAAAAAACAAACAAAACCAACCAAAAAAAAAAAAATCCAGGGGCTATAAATGCTTCTGCACATACCCAACAGGCAGGGCAGAGGTGGCAGGTTCATTCCTTAGAAATGCAAAAAAAAGCAGAGACCAGTGTACAAATCCTGTTTCCTCACCCCTCCCACGCTTCATACAGAGACTGGGAGAACCACCTGGGAGAATTTCTGGCTTGTCCGTGTTTTATTTTTGAGGACCGTGGGGTGTTGGATCGGTGCTGTCCGTGACTTGTGTTGATGTCGTGGCCCAGCATCGCTGTTTCGGATGTCCTGTGGCGGGGGCCGTGGTTTCCCGGGCGATCCCGGTGACCGAGCATTCCTGGAGCGAACCTGCCCGGAGCCCCCTCGGGGGTGGTGGTGGTGGCGCGGGGGCGGCCGTCCGCGTGTGACGCGATGTTTTGTACGAATACAGGACTCTGGAACGCTGTTGTCTCTCGTTGTGTCGCTTTATCGCCGCCCTGGTTGGGGGATTCTGAGGGGGTTTCGGGCGGCGACACGGGGAGCACGGTGAGGGAGGCTTTACGACAGTGTGTGTGGGGGGGGGGTGGTTTGCGACGGCGGGCAGCGCTTTGCGGCGGCGCTTTCCGGCGTGAAGCCGCAGCGCGGTGAGGGCGGCCGGGCAGCCGCTCCCGGAGCGCCCCGGGGCTGATGCAGAAAATCAACAGGAACGTGGTCCTGGCGCTGCTCTCGCTGACCAGCCTGGTTTTCCTGCTCTTCCAGCTCTGCTACTACAAGTTATACCTGTCGCAGAAGGTAAGGGAGAGAGCGCTGCCTCGCGCCGGGCTGCGTTTCCCTGCGGAGCGCTGTGTGGGCGTTGATCCCGCCCCCGGAATTCCCTGGAGCGGCTCGGAATTCCTGCAGGGTGGGCGTGGGGCGGGCGGGGAGCCCAGGCCGGTGTCTGGTGGCACGGGTACAGTCGGGTTTGAGTTCCCAGCCTGGAATCCGAGTCACTGTGTCAGCCAGGGGCATCCCGTTGCCTCCCGGAGGGAATGATGCTCCCGCCAGCCCTGAGCCGCCACGGCTTTTAACCTTCAGCTCTTGGTGACTTTTACTGACCCCGAAGCCGAACCGAGCGCAGTGTCCGGGCTCTGCTGAAGGACGGCAGCATCTGTTGGCCGCAGGTTTTCCAACCCGGCCGTTCTGGACGGAAACACCAACTTTTTCTGCAGTTGTCTTAGCGCTTTGTGACTCAGTAGGGTGCTGGGTGTCACGGGTTTAATCCTGCTTTTATACCGCGAATGCTCTTTGTACCTCTTTTTACACCTGACCTAAAATGGTCAGGTGAGTGATTTTCTGTTAGCAGCAAAAGAGGTAAATGTTACCGTAAACTAAATGCTCCGGTGGCTTCACAGTTTACAGATTCAACAAAGGGACTCATTTTTAAGGAAGAACGGCGTAGATTTCAGGTGTTCTGGTCTGGTTTTTTGGCTTTTCTTTCCTTATTGAGTGCAGGCAGTGACAGTCCCAGGTGGTACTGCAACCTTCCCCTTCCTTCTCCCTGTTTCTGATGGTTAAACAACAAAGGAGAAATTCTTCTTTCCTCTGAAAAGCTAAAAGCTGAGCCACGAGCTGCCTGGACTCTCTCTTATGAACATGCCCTCTTTAAAATTGAATTCTCTGTGATGACACCTGGAAAGACTGAGACATAGCCCTGCTGTCTTTGCCCCTGTGGTATTTGCCTGGCAGGGTTTGTCATCCTCCCATTTTACATTTACTGGCACATTGACTTGGAAACCTGAAGCCTCACCACAGAATCCTTGCATGTCTGGAGGTCCCTGGGTCTTGTGTTGTCCTTCTAACTATACCAAGCCAGAGCAGTTGTTTGTGTTTTCACATTCAAGGCCATAGCTGAGTGACCAGAGGCACAACCCCAGTCATAGCTATAAAGTGGATAAATGTCCCTGAATGTTAAGAAAGCAAGGATTCGACTGAAACTTTGGGATTTTTTCCTCTTCTTTCTCCCTCTTTCTCTCCTTTTCTTAGTTTTTGTTTTGTTTTTAACAGAATGGAGCAGCTTTTTCCAAAGTCAGAGGAGGCCAGCCAGGCCAAGACAGCACTAGATGGGTATGTACACTGTCACTGGTTCATAGAGCTCCTCCACAAATCTCAGGTTTGGAACTGCAAGTTCAGAGGCACTTCCCTTCACCCTTCGTTTGGCACTTTCTGCTTTGAAGGACAAAGAGATATTCTCTTTACTGAGCAAAGAAGCGCTATCAAAACATCAGTGTAGAGTGAAATTGAGAAACAGTTACAGCTTCACAACCTTTGCCTGTGCCGCGCTCAGTAGCGCTGTTAATGTTTCAAGAAGCAACACTTGTTCTTTCTGAGACAGAAGTGTAGATCCAGGGTTTTTTGAGCTTCCAGGCTGGGTGTTGAACAGACTGGCTGGTTTTCCATGCAGCTTGTTTGTCATCCAGCAGCACTGGAAAGTCCTGGGCCACACAGAGCTCCTTTGCCTGCTCCAGGTGTTTAACCTGCTGCTCACTGTTCTGTGTCGCCTGCTCCTGCTGGCTTGCAGAGCTCTTCCCAAGCAGGAAAATGTTACATTTCAGCATTCACCAGCTGCTGCCTTCCAGCCGCTCATGGCCAGCGCTGGGAGTGCCGTTAGGTACTTGAAATGGGATATTTGTTGTGTCTTGCTTAAGGTTTCCCAGATTTGAGTGCAGCTAAAACATGGGCCTTGGGGAATGGGAAGCTCAGTTATCGTATTTGCAGTTCGGGTTTGTTGGGAAACAGTGTTGCAGGAGCCTTTTGTTAAGTGATCTCCCAGTGGAAAAGCAGCACAGATGGTTAAGGAGGAGGAGGATGTGCTGGGAGCTGGCTGCCTCCGGGTTTGGATGCAACGTGATAATGTTGCCAGTTAGCAAAATGGCCATTTAAAGGCCCCGTTTCTGCTGAGCAAGAGGAAGGTGCTCTGGTGAAGAGCTGCCCCTGGAAATAATCCAAACCAGCTACTCTGTGGGCAGCTCGCCTGTGCCAGGAATGTCTTGCTGTTCTTGGAGGTGACACCCCTTGGAGTGGTGTGAGATGTCAGGGCCACAGGAGACTTCTAGCCTGTGGGCAGAGTTCTCCTAAAAGTTTAACTTGCTGTTTGGAGATCATTAGTGATAAAGGATGCTCCACAATCCTTCCAGGGCCCTGTTGCACTCCAGGCTTTCCTCAGAGTCCCTGCAGTGCTGTGTCCAACCTGCTGTATTTGAACATGTTTCTCTTGATGCCTTGACATCAAGGCCACCTCTTTCTGCCATTATTTACCTTTTTTTTTTTCAACTTCCCTAAGTTTCAGCTGAAAGCACCTGTTTTCCTGGAGAAGTGAGGGGGTGGGGAAGGGGGAATAGATGCTTTTGCACAGATTGTTTCCTGTTCATCGGCCAGTTTTAGTCACAGCAGTGATGTGAGCACGTCACTTACCTTTCAGCTCTGTGTAGCTGGAATCACTAAGAGGGTGGCCTTGCTCCTGCCTGTACCACACAGGTAATGCTCCTGCCAAAGCTCTGTTGCTGACCCACATCCTGTCCTCGTGTTTTCACATCTCCCTAAAGCCAGAGCTTTAAAGTAATTAAACTTAAATGTTACAGTTGAATACATCAGCTACATTTAAGTAGCAGGGTGACTATGGCTGCTGTAAATGGTTTCTGTGTGCCATGGATGTTTAAATGTGCTTGGTTAAAGTTCTCCACTGAGTCAAGTTAATAACTCCTTGCATCAGGCACGGGGCCTTCTTGCTACAGCTTTTAACCCTTATGCAATGTTGCTGTGGCTGTGTGCCCTGGGTAGAATCCAGATTCTGTGTAGCACTTCCATCCTGCCTTCTCACTCAGCCTCACTGCTGTTCGTAGAAGTAAAGTGTACACTTAGGAGATGCACTGGGAGCTGGGATTTCCTTCTTTCAGTGGGCTGGGTGTCCTTTCTGTCAAAGAATTTTAATGCATTAACCTGTGTGTGCTTAAAGATGGTGTTTCTATCCTCTGTCGAACAGCACGTGGTTAGGAAGTTCCTAGGCTTGCTATCCAGTCACAATATTCCAGTGTATTTGATTGATCCTTTGATTCTGGGGCTGGTTGATAAAGACCTTGAGCAGATCAGAAGCTCTTCTGATGGCCCCAGTCCTGAATGCAAGTACTTCTGTGCCCCAAGAGACTTCACCACCTTTGCACTGCTGGACAAAACATGGAAACACGAAGTAAGTGCCTGTCTTCAGTTCACACTTGTGTGTTGTAATGCATTCAGCTGTTCCTTGATGTTGTGACTTTCATGTTTTGCATCTGAATTTATTCCACAGTAATATTTTAGGCAGAGGAAACTTTGTTGTAAAGTAAAAGTTATCCATATGCTAGCCTGGAGACATTCACTTTTAGCTGAAACTTTTTAGAAACTGTCTGCAATATTCAAAAAGAAAATCTGCTGGAAAGGAAAAAGGAGAACCTTGAGCCTGCAATGTGGGTGCAGCTGTTATAAATCTGGAGTTTGGGGATTTATCAAGAAGGAAATGCAGATATTGATGTGACAAGCCTGGAAATATTATCATAGTCTGCTGGTTTACGTTTCTTTTAGCACATCCTTGTACTTAATACCATTTCACTTAATCTGTTGGTATCTCTGCTTCTGTGTGGTGCTAGGAGATTTTTTAATGGATGTGTTTAAAATAGAGGTGTAGTGTGGATGAAGGACAAAATTGAATCCAAGATTATTTCATCAAATAAGTGTAATCTGGAAAAATATTTATTAGATTAATTTGTACAGACTAAAGATATGAGTGCCATACAGACTTTTCCTTCTTTTTTTTTTTAATTAGAAAAGCAGGAGACATTGAAATGTGACTATTTTACTGTGACTGTTTTACTGAAGAACTGAAGATTGTTGTCACCCTGGAGCTGATCAGGCAGTTGTTTTACCCATAGTTGTGCAGGAATTAAAGAAACTGAGAATAAAGTTGTGTGGCAGGACACTAATATAAATCCAGAATTTAATTCCTGTTATTTATGGAAATGTGAAGGCCTGTTACCTAGTGCAGTGTTCAGTGAGATTTACACAAATATTTCTTTGCCCCACAGAAGAAGATTTTGCAGCAGTCACTTTCGTATTAGTGGTGTTCTTATTCAAGGCAGAACAACTTCAGAGAATAGTCTGAGAAGGCGGGATAGGCTGCTCTGGCAAGGAACAAACCTAAGCCAAGCATGGCTTTCAACACGGATTTGTTGTTTTATTTTATAGCTTGAGGGACAAAATGTAAGAGAAGGAAGAAAGGTGGCTGGAGTTGCTTGTGGCAGCTGGTCTTCAAGGTCTTAGGAATTTTTGATTCATCTGCCCTTAAATCTGATTAAAAAATGAAAATGGGAAATAGCATCAGTTAGTCATAAGCATTCAGCATTCAGTTTTGGTTTCTCTGATCTTTAGGCTGCTCTGCCTCCTGCCTCTCTCATTTTCAGGTGGGCCTGTTTAGAACTGCTGAGAAGATGGGGTTCCAGTGGCTAAAGATTATAAACAAGGACCCTCGCTTGGATGGGATGGATGACCTGTCTGGGATGGAAATCCCCTTGCACTACATATTCAAGCTGGCATCTCATGCCATTCACCTGGTGGTCTTCTATGAGAGGAGTGGCAATTACCTCTGGCATGGAGCCCTGAGGCTGAAGCAACACATGGACAGAAAGTTTGTGCCTTTCAGGAGGCTCCACTTCGGTCGCTACCCTGGGGCCTATGAAAAGTGAGTTCAAAACAGAGGAGGGGAAAAGCCATCATGGCACTCTCAAAGTGACTTCTTTTCTCTTTGTATAAATCTGCTCTCTTTCCTAAAGTCAGGTTGTAAAATTTAGCTCACGCATGATTCAGACCTCAAAGTGCAGGCCTTGAGAACGTCGTTTCAATGTGTGTGTGCGTGATCATGGAAAAACATTGAGGCATTTCACAGGTCAAAATAAAGCTGTTTAACTTTTTCCTTAAACTTGACCCCATTCTCTTGTCCTTTTAAAACATGGAATCTGTGTGGGTTATGTGCCTAAAAGTTTGAAGTAAACTGTGCAAGCTGTTAAATAATCACACTTCAGTCATTGTGAAGGCTGAACAGCTTTTAGTTTTTAAAAGAAAATAGTCTCAAGGTACAGGGCAAAATTTTGTTCTTAGGTGCCTCCCATACTCAAATAGCCTGAAATTTAAAATGCACTGAACAACATCTCTGAATAAATCCAGTGCAAGTCATGAGTCAGTAAAGGAATTAGTGATCTGACAACCTAACTAGGGACTTGTAGGTACAGCAGTTCTTTTTCAACAGAATTTCGACATGTATGTGGAATTTGTTTAAACTCTTGTTGTGTTTTTAATTTCTAAGTTGCTTTGTCTGTGTCTGAACAAAGGAATCACTGCCAGTAGTGTGCATTAGTATTATAACCTGAGTTAAAGGGAAAAGTACCATGTGGTTTGTGAAGGAATTAAATGGGGCAATGTATTATCTTTCTTTCCATGCAGGCCAGAACTTCTGCTTGTTTCCATTGACGACTTAAAAGTTCAAATTCCAAAAAATCCGTCCAGTTTTCTAGAGGAGATGTCACACTCTAGATTTCTTGAATGTAGGTACAGAGAAGCTCGGGCTTTCTTTCAGGTTAGTGGTAACCAGGTGGTGTCTCTGAGATGGAATGTGTGTTTTCACTGACTGACCCAAACCTAAGAACAGTTCACTGGGGTTTTTTTTGACCTAAATGGGAATGTTCACATACACAAATCTAAATACAGCCCCTGATTTTTGTTTTCAGAATATTGCTACCTGATTTGGCAGATGGCAGAAAAGTTTCTGCTGCAGTCTGGGGAGCACTTTGTCCTACCTTGAAAAGGACATGAAGGAGTTGTGAAGTGACCAAGGGTTCACAGTTAAAACTGTGGAGTCAGAATCAGGCCACGGAATCTGAGCCATCTCTGAGTTCATGGAAGGGGGAGAATGGAGCTCTAGTGTCCTTTCTTCAGTCATTTAAGTGTTGGGGAAAGGGAAAACCACTCCTTTTCAGTCTAGTAGGCTGTAGATCCCAGTTTGTGTAGCAGGAGGGTCACAGGGGTGTCCATGTGTTGTCCCTTCATGTGTGAGAGACAGAAAAGTATGTTGTCAGATGTCACCACAGGCAGAGAAAATGTGCCTCTGAGTGTTTATTGAACTTTGCTGGAGCTTGAACACTGAGATAAGCAGCTGGCACCTGTTTTGAAAAGTTCATTTCAGCTGCTTGTTGCCCCAGAGCTCCTGAAGAAATCCATCAGGAAGCCGGGTGGTTGTGCCTTTGTGAGACTCAGCCTGCCCTGTTGGTGTCGGCTTTGCCTCCACAGCAGCCCTTGCCACAGCTCTGGCTGGAAGGTGTGCACGGGTTTTGTGTTCACACTGTTTCTCCTCCTCGGCAGTTCTCCTCAACGCCCGCTTCTAACACCTGGTGGCGCCAAATAAATTGATAATGGAGTTCTGGAGGTTGGAAAAGCCTAAAAGTGCTGGAAGTGCTGAGAATCAGTGTCTAATACTTATTTTCTTGTTCTAGTGTACTGTGAATTTGCATTCTGGTGGTTTGGGAAAAAAATGAAGATTTGATGATTCAGAGTTTTAATTTTAACTTTTCATTCCAGTGCGTATTCTGAAAATGGGCTGTGTATGTGAAAACAGATATTAGCGCAGGTATTAGTTAAGTAAATTTTTTAATTAGTTAAGTAAATGAGTTAAGTAAAATTTTGCCCTGGGACACTGAAAAAAAAAGGAAAGGACAAGTTTGCTCTCTGACATTTATTTGCCTACTCTTGTCTTCCAGCTGTATCCTGATGATGCCTCTCCTGACTCAGTGGAATTCAGAAAGAAAGCAAAATCCTTGCTTCATCTGGCTGCCCTGACACTGAATAACTTGGGAGTAAAGTTCTGGCTGAGCAGTGGGACATGTCTTGGTAAAACATTTGTGTTGTGTTGCTTTTTTAAACCCGTCTGAAACTTTAAACACTTCATCCTCCATTGCTTGTGATGTCAGCAGAGCTCAAACGTGCTGGGTTGGAAGGTAATAACTATATTGAAATAGGCCCTCTTGCTCCTGAAAAATTGCCTTTTAGAAACCTGAGCCTTGGAGATGCCAGGCAAATTTCCAGTGAAGCATTTAATGTTGTCAGCAATTATCTGTGTTGTGTTCATGGCTGGTAGAAAGTAATCAACAGTTCCCTAATTTGTGTGACTTGGAATTTACTGAAGTGCTAGCTGGAAAACACAGTGATGAGCACATACTCCTGCTCTCCATGTACACTCTAACCCCTTTCTTCTTCCCATGCATTTTGATGCTCATTGCTGACTTCTAAAATGCAGTTTACATTTTCTTTATTTATTTTTAAAAATAAACTTTTACTAAAATGACAGAGTAAGTGATGCAAGTTTTCAGTGCTGATGAAGATGGAAGTAATATCACTGGTGAGGATTCTTTTGTAATTGTTTGTGAAAACTTGCATGTCCACATTTGACTTGTATTTATTTAATCCTAGGAAATATCATTTTCTGAATGAACAGTTACTAAAAGCTGCCTTAATTAAACAGATAAAAGGGCGTCCCACTTCTTGTCTTCCTGCTTTGCAGTGGTGATTGAAAGATGATTAACATCTTGGATGCTGTATAAAACAATAGTTGCAAATCAGAAGCACAGCTGTGGCCCTGTAGCTGTTCATTGCTGATTAGATTTGGGCCCAGATAAATAATTTCTAATTTTTTTTTTATATAAACACATTTAAATTAGAAAACTGGAGGTATTTTATCTTTGAAAGAGTGTTTTCTCTCTCATTCTTGGTTTTCTGAGGGGAGAGAGATGACTGTAAGTGCAGTAATACTTGTTTTCTTCAATGTGGTTCCTTCCATACTGGAGAAAGGCAGAAGTCTTGTTTATGGGCTCAGTCAAAGAATTCTACCTGGTGATCTGAGCACTGTGCATTTTTGTGTGTTATTTTTGTTCTGCTGAATTCATGTTCTTGAATTAACTACTTTGTGGTTTTTCTGTTTTATTTTTTTTTCTCTTCAGGCTGGTATAGACAGTGCAATGTCATTCCTCACAGCAAAGATGTGGATTTGGGAATCTTTATAAGGGACTACAAAGCAGATATCATCCCAGCCTTTCAGAAAGCTGGGCTGCCACTGAAGCACAAATTTGGCAAGGTACCTAGATAATGAACATTGCACCTTGTGTGTGTCTTTCTGTAGGTTTGTAACTTTGAGTACAGTTGCAGAGGTGTTTAGTAAATTTTTAAAAATGCAGAATTAGTGTGTTTTCTTCAGTTAGGAGTCACCCTGTATATCTGTTGAAAAGAAATTTGTTTTCTGCTGACAGAAGTTGCTTTGTATGTCTGTGTGTATATACAGTGTGTATTTTTGTCTTTGACAGGTGGAAGACAGCTTGGAACTCTCTTTCCAAGGAGATGATGTGAAGCTTGATATTTTTTTCTTCTATGAAGAGGATGACCACATATGGAATGGAGGAACTCAGGCCAAATCGGGCAAGAAATTTAAGTAAGAGCTGGATTTGTACCACTAATAGGAAAAAAAATTGAACAAGTTAGTGTTTAGTGTTGGCATTTTGGGTGCTGTTTCCTGTGCTCTTTGTGGGAAAGGTGGTTATCAGAGGGGAATCAGTGGAGATGCTGCACTCTGAGACCAGTGAAGCAGAGAGAGAACAGTCCTGTGCCTCACTAGAGAGCAAATGCCAGTTCTCTTGTGAAATCAAAAGCAGGGCTGGCTTATCATGTGTGAGCAGATCTTATCTGACTGTGACAGGCTCCCAGTTATAGAAACACCCAGGATGAGGAAAAAGTCTCTAAAACAGCATTTGTTGCACAAACTACTTTTGCAGTAGAAGATTAATCCTTAGGCATCTTAGTGAGGAAATATTATGGCAAAAAACCCTCAACTGTCCTTGCAAAGCAAACCCCAGGATTCTGGGAATACTTGGTTCACTGTAGCGTTGTGACAGCAGCACAGATGACTCATTGTCCATTCTGAAAATGGAATTTTGAATGGGATCCCATGTTTCTTGTTTCATAACCTTTCAGCATGGAATCAGCAAATAAGTACAAGCTTCCTAATCCACTCAGCAAACTGAGTATAGGTTTTGATAATTAGATTTATTTCTTTCCATCACCCACCTTAACTCAGATGGAGATAGTTGCAGACTAGTTGAAAACCTTGTTGACTTCTATTGGATTTCATTATCTTTCGTATTTTGCCTGAAATGTATTTGTTTATATTTAGCTAAAAGGAACTTAGAGAACACTGTCATCCAGTTGGTGATAACGTCCAAAGCCTTGTCTTGGTTATCTCTGTTCTGAAACGATAAATAAAGACTGGGGAAGATATTTTCATGATCAGATTCAAAAGTCATACTTAGACTAAAGAAAGAGCTTTTGGAATATCCCCACATAATATATGTTGTGTTGCAGAGTGGTTTTTTTTTTTTTTAGAACACAGCAGCAATTCCAGTTTTCCTGTGTGATGCATTCTGAAAAGGAAGGTGGCCAATAAATTCCTTTCCTTTTCTTTGTGCTCCTGTTGCATCTGAATTGCAGTGGCTGTTTCCATGCCAGTGGAGTTGACATGCTCCTTCAAAATTCCACTGTAGCATCAAACTTTGGATACTTGAGAGCTGTTTTTTCCCCCTGCCTTTGATAATGACTGGTCCAAGGCCTGAGAATAGGGGGTAAATGTGAACTGTGCTGTACTCCAGCTTCTGTATCCCTGGATATTACAGCTCTTTTGGAACTCCAGCTTTCACAGAACCTTTTCCTTCTCATGTAGCCTAGTACTTACTTGTGGTCATAGCTTTTCAAAAGTTACAAACGTGGCTTTGTAGTTCAGGAAGAACCAGATAATAACTTTGCTTGGGCACAGCATCATAAGGAAGCCAAGCCTCTAATTCTGAGCTGGTGTTTCTTAGTCTTAGTTTAATGCCTACAGAAAAGGAGCAAGAAGACTACTTGTGTACCATCATGAAGGCCCCAAGCCATGACAGAATGTAGCTGTTCAGAATCCTCAGCCAAATAATTCCAGACATCTGTTATTCCAAATACATTCTCAGAAAGAGAAAAAAGATCCAGCTTTTTTTCCTGTGAGATGTGATCCTCTGGCATGCTGGATCTGAATGTCTGCAACACCAGAGTGACCCTCAGTTTAGTCTTCAGCCCTGTCAAAATTTTGGAGGAAGGCAAAAGTGAGGAGGTCAGTCAGAAGAGAAGTGATTGCTTGGTCCTGCTGAATCCTAAATCCACTTTAACAGTTTTAAAGGAATCTCACCAGCTGATTGTGTGGTGTCAGAAGAGATGCTGATTGCTACTAGAGCAATCACAAAGAAGGGTGTAAGTTCCCTTCAAAGATTAAAACTGGAATTTTTTTAACTGAAAGTTAAAAACCTACATTTTTAATTAAAATTAAAATGCGTTTTCCTCGGAAAGCTAAATATTTGTGCAGGCATACTTGCTATACATCTTGCTAAATTTAAATTGTGGAGAACTAAAGCATTTCTCATTTAGTCTCTAAAATATTACTCATAGTCCTTTTTAGTCCCTGTTTCCTTGGAGAGCTGTTTTCTAAGCCTCACAGTCTGGCTGCGTGGTTTGCATTTCCATGTACACAAATACTTCCCCAGCACTGCTGGCACAAGCATGTGCATCCCCCTTAGCTTGGCTTGGACTTGCAGCAGTTGAGACCTCCTGTTTGTCTGCAGGATTTACACTGGACACTTGCATTCTCCAGCAGAGAATGAGTATCTGCAAAAACTGAGTCTGGGAATCAAGTCCATACTGTATGCTTTGATCCTTAAAATTAATTAATTCTCTAGGATTTTAACAAAGAGGACTTTGTGTGAGCATTTAGTTTAATCAATAGTCTCTGGATATATATCCAAGAAATGCTTGATCCCTTTGTTCTTTCCCTCCATTTAAAGCACAAAGCCAAATTGTTTTATTTCCTCATAATGTTTGCTCAGAGCTTAGAAATAAAATTAGCTTTCTGCTTGCAAGAACATGGAGGGGGCGGTTCTAGTTCATGCAAATGCAGAAATCTTTTAACTTTTTCAAGAGGACTAAGTGCTTATGGTTTCATTTTAACCTGAGAAAAGGAACTTCAGGATCACTTTTTAAATTATTATTTTTTTGTGGAAGTCTTCAGAACTTCGAAAGTGGGAGTGATCCTTTGCAGGAACAGGACTTTGGTATATACTTGTGTAATACCTCGACACTGTGCTTCTGTAGGATGTCATTCTGATCAGAGTGTGAAATTTACCTGTGAGCTTCCACTGCTGTAAGCAGGCATCACCCCTTCACACCTTTCTGAAAGAGTTAACTATGAAATCCCAGCTCTAAGCGGCACAGTAAAGGCAGGCACTGACCTGTAGGTGGCAGAATTATACGAGCACAAGCAACAAAAGAATTAGAAATTCTCCTTTCTAAGCACACGAGGTAAATGCTCACCAGTTACTGTTGGTAACACCCTCGTCCAGTGTGTAAATAATCCTTCATAGCTAAGAGGTTACAAAATAAGAGAAAAAAACAGAATAAATGTCACATGGCCACTTGCTGCACTTTCTCCTTGAACTGACTCAGAGGTCAGCCTTCTGCCAGTGACCCTGTGCTTCTGTTGTGACCCAGGTATCTCTTTCCCAAGTTCACCCTGTGCTGGACAGAGTTTGTGGAGCTGAAGGTGCACGTGCCCTGCGAGACCCTGCAGTACGTGGAGGCCAACTACGGCCCCGAGTGGAAGGTGCCTCTGAAGACCTGGGACTGGAAGAGCTCGCCCTCCAACGTGCAGGACAACGGTGTCTGGCCTGTGGATGAGTGGGACGATGTCATCCAGATCTACTGAGCCCTGGCTGCTGGCAGAGCCTGTCCCCACAGCTCTCAGTTCCTGGTTTCCCAGTGCCCAAAGGCGCTGGCATCTGTTCCTTTTGTAACGCCCCAGGTGCTTCCTGAGGAGACATTACCTTCCTTTCCTTAACAGGCATTTTTTCACCTTCACCATGCTTTTTCCAAGGGGTTAAAGGGGAAGGTGAAAGGCAACTGAAGCTGAAAGAAAAGCTGCACAAAGGGAATAGAGGGAATATTGCAGTGAACTTACGGGCGGTTGACTGAATGTAAGCAGTGGCCAGGTGGCTTAGACATTCCTGGGATCATCAAAACCTTCAGACTGTTCACCTCTCAAGCTTGAGAGGGTTAAGATGGAAAAATCTCAGAAGTTCCTCTTTTTTCAAAGGAGATGGTGTGAATGTTTGACTTCTAAACACTAGTTACAAGTACCTCAGATGTGCTTCATCTGAAACTGATGCATGCCCACAATGTGCAACAGGTTCCTCCTGGGACTGGGATGTTTCTCTTGCACAGAACCTGTGTGACCACCTGCCTTTCATGTAGGAGGTGTTTGGTAATGGTGTAACACTAAGTGAATGGAAGGAGAAATTATCCACACTGGCCATTTTTTGATCTGCTCTTTTCTTAAGAATGTGAAGGTGCATGCTGCTGGGATGACTTTCCCAAGAAAAAATAAAATTCGGGTTTCAGTGTCCCAGTCCTTCTGTTCTCCCTGTAAAAAGCTTGACTGGGTTTTAGAAAGTTATAGCTATCCCTGCTTTCTTGCAAGTAGATAGAAGTGGGGGTTTTTCATAGTTTTCTGTTTCACATGGGCCCAAAGGGTAAGGAGAAATGTGTACAAATACCAACTGTTCCATCAAACATGCAGCAGCAATGCTGCCAATCCTCTCAGTTTCAGTTTCTCCTGCCACTGAAACACTGGAGTAAATTATTCAGCTTCTGGCAACAACTTGTCATGCTGGCTCTTCAGTTGGATGGTAACTTTGTTAGCTCTGCCTGCTTAAGAAGAGAGAGATTTAAAATCCTGCTAACGCTATTGCCTCGGTAAAGTAAACATTGCATCATAAGGTATAATTTCTCAGGTAGAATTCTTTGTGCTTTTTCCTTAAAATGGAAAAAAGAAAGGTCAATGTTCTTCTGGTTTTCATGTTTATAACTCTGTTTCCTGAATGTCTGTGTAATAACATGCAGTAAGCCTGTGAGTTTCTCCAATGTGATAGATGTTTGAGAGTGAAAGAAGAGATGGTCTCAGAAAATTATAATGTGTCAAATTTTTGACTTTGTAGATGAAAAGACTAAGGGAAAAAAGTGCATGTCCCTGAAAGGGAGGATGTCTTGAACAGTGGATTGTACCTGTGAGGTATTCTTCAGGTTAAAATATTTTCTCTTCAGAAGATACAAGTGTAAATTTAACACTGATTAAAAGGAGAGTCTAATTTGCAGCTCGAGATGCTGTTCCATCCTTTGTTTTGTCATCCTGGGCAGCATTTAACACACTTCATTGCAGTTACTGTGACACAATGCACAGAGAAAAATTTTGAAATGTTTCTTATTGATCGCCTGCCTCGAGCTTTTGTTTTTTGATGAAGATACTTGGACACAACAGAGATACTTGGAATAAAGCAGATGCCCATATGAAGGAGAAGGGCTCCTTTGGTTGCACAAACAGATTGCACTTTTGCACATCTCCTGTCATGCTCTGGGCACTGCTCTGGCCACAGATTTCCTGTCTGGATTCAGGTTGGGGTCCCAAGAAGTGGTGTGAACATTGAGGCACTGCAGGAGGCTGAAGCCTGATCACTCCCACAAAAACAGCCAGGTTCAGGTGTGTTTCCTCTTAGGTGCTCCTCAGTGGCCTCATCTGAAATGCATTTTTAATTCTGCATTACCTTCTTAACTTACTAACTGCTTTCATTCTGGAATCGCTCATTTTGGATTTAGGGCAATTCCTAAATTCTCCTGATGGTCTTAAGCAGACACATGCAAAGTGCCTTGGATTTCCTGTGGCAAACAAGGCACATTATCTATGTGCAGCTGTTAAAGACAGAAAAGTGTTCAGAGCTCCAAAAGAAGGGCAAAGAAAGGCTGGAGAAACAGCATTGCCTGAAGAGAAGTGACCATAAATGCCCATTTTCAAAGGCCATGAAAGATGGTTACCAAAAAGGGAAGGGATGTGTGTGCTCCCTTTCAATGACTGGTAGGAAATAGAAGTAAATGGGAGGAGTGCAAATCGATCCAGCTGCATATAAACTGGAGTATTTTACATGTGGAAATGTGTAAAATCTTTGACTTTGGGGGTCTCTGAGAACACGTCAGGCAAATACCAGTCAGAGCTGACTGTAGTTAGGTCAGGACTGGCAGTGGTTAATCCTATCTTCTACCTCAAGGGAGTTCCTATTTCCCATTCTGTAGTAGTTTTCCACAACTTTCTGCTTTTACAAAATGGGAATGGGAATCACCATTTGTATACGAGCTTAAGAAAGGTTCTGCTTCCAGAACCAGGCACCGGAGCTCTTACTGGTGGTGATGGTGAATTGCCACTGGAAATGGGAGAAAACTGCAGCATCTCAAACACTTGGAAGGATGTGATTGCTTGCAACAGAAGGGTAAATACAGCTCTCCCAAATGTCTGAGGCTGCAGAATGACCTTGGGATGGGCAATGCTGGACTGCACAGGGCAGGGGGTGTCTGAGGGAGATGCTGACACTTTCCATCTGTCCAGGAGCAACATTCTGACAGAAGAAGGGTCCCCTGTATGTTCCACCACGCTGTTCTTTTAACCTCAGAAGCAAAAGATAGGCATAACTCTGGTGATACAAATAGGAGAGAGTCCTGCAAGTGTGGCTGAGCTTTGCTCTGCTGTCCAGATGAAAAAATAGTAGCTGATCTTGTGATGCCCTGGCTGTTGAAACGGAGTCTGGGAGCTGCTGGCTCCTGGTGTGGAACAGCTTTCAGCCTTTTCTCCTTTAGAATTCTCAGTCCTCATTGTAAGTCTAAAGTCTGTCAGCTCAGGAGAAAACCAGTCTCTGCTTTGCACTGTCTGCTGTAATTGTGTGTTTTGCACAGGTGAATGAGATGTGGAATGAGTAACACCTGTGGAGCAGCACAGACACCTTCCCTCCAAGGCCTGGCTTGTCCAGGGCAGCAGCTCCCAGGGACGTGGTTCTGTCCTTCATCACTCTCCAGCGGAATTCTGTGAGTTCACACAGCAGATCAGGAAGCTCAGGGGCAGCTGCCTCGCAGCTCAGGCTTCTTTTCTTCCTCTTCATGTGTTTCTACTGTGCTGTGTGCTGCAGAACAGACCCAGGGAACTTGAGAAACAATGTGCAAGAACATCAAAGCCTGTCTGGCACTTGTGCTCTCACTGATCCACATCAGCTGTTCTGGCAAAGTGGCACCAGCAGACCATCTACACCAGCTGATAATCTTGTTTAACAGCATTGTATTTCCTCAGCTCAGCCATTGCTGTTCCTTCCACTTCAAAACCAGTATAAGCCAAGGGTCTCTCTTTGACATAAAGCAAATAATTACAGCGCCTTTTACCCAGACGCTTCCTGTCAGAAAAGTCAAAACTCTTGAGAAAAGCAGCATCCACTGTTGAACTGTGTGGCCCCTCTTGAGTGGACAGTAGCCCTTGTTCATCTTGCCACTGTCCAGAGCAGTGTCTCACAAGCCTGTGAGGGCAGCAGGGGCACATTCTGCAGGAAAATGTGTGTTTGCTCTCTGGGCACCTGTAATCACCTCCCATTGTCAGCGCTCAGGCTTGGCCGCCTGTTGGTAACAACCTTTCCCAGCTGCACTCAAAGAGAGATTTCTGAACAAACATGGAAAAGGAGAGAAGATTAAATCGGTAACAGCCTGTAAAGACAGGAGGCAGCCACGCTGTTGGGTTAGTGGGATTTTTTTGTGGGTTTTTCTTTTAATTAATTATTTTATTTTGGGAAGCCAAGATAAATTAGTGTCACATGGAACAGGTCTCTCTGTGACTGACCAGACATCTGGTGCCTTGTGTCCTGGGCAAAATTTTCTCTATTGTCCATGTTTTCAGCTGGGACAGAGTTAATTTTCTTCTCAGTAGCTGGTGTGTTGCTGTGATTTTGGGCTCAATATGAGAATAAATGTTGATAACACGCTGGTGGTTTCAGCTGTTGCTGCCCTGAATCAGGGACTGTGCAGTTTCTCATGCTGTCCCAGTGGCCAGGTCCATAAGAAGCCTTTGGGACAGGTGAGCTGAACAATCCAAGGGTTTCAGAGAACATCTGCTCTGTGTATAAACTGGGGGGAGTTGGCTGGGAGGGGCTGATCACTGCTGGGCATCAATCACTGGGTGGTGAGAAACTGTACTATGCACTACTTGTTTCTCTTGGGATTTGCTCTCATTATTGTTATTATCAGCATTATTAGTATTATATTTTACTTTGTTACAATTATTGAACTGTTTTTATCTCAGCCCATGAGTTTTACAGGTTTTTTTCCCCTGATTCTCCTCCCCAGCCCTCTGAGGGGGTGAGAGGTGAGCAGATGGTACCTCTATTTCCCCCCAGCTGAGGGATGCAGTGGGGTTTTCTGCATCATTTGGAAGAAAAGGAGGTGTTTTTTTTTTTTTCCTGGAGCATGCCTTCTCAGCCCCAGGGTCTGACATCCTCTGCAGCAGTGTCATGTAGCCTCTACTCCTCCAAAGGTGTCCCTCTCTGTGAGCCTCACAAACACATGTAAGAGAATCAAGTAGGTTGGAAAAGACCTCTGAGATCATCAAGTCCAACCTTTGACTGATGCCCATTTGTCACCCACACCATGGCACTGAGTGCCATTTCCATCCTGTCCTTAAACACCTTCAGGGATGGGGACTTCACCACCTCCCTGAGAAGCCCATTCCAATGTCTAAGCACCCTTTCTGTGAAGAAATTCTTCCTCTTGTCCATCCTGAACCTCCCCTGGTGCAACTTGAGGCTTTGTTCACTCCTGCTGTCGCTGTTCCCTGGGAGCAGGGCCCGACCCCCGCTGGCTGCCCCTCCTGGCAGGAGCTGTGCAGAGCCAGCAGGGCCCCCTGAGCCTCCTCTGCTCCAGGCTGAGCTCCCTCAGCCCCTCCTGGGGCTCCAGCCCCTTCCCCAGCTCTCTTCCCTTCCCCAGACACTCTCCAGCCCCTCAATGTCCTTCTTGGAGTGAGGGGCCCAGAGCTGCCCCCAGGATTTGAGGTGTGGCCCCAGCAGTGCCAGCACAGGGGACGGGCACTGCCCTGGTCCTGCAGCCACACCAGGGCTGGGAAAGCCCAGGGACTTTGGCCTTCTTGCCCACCTGGGCACAGCTGGGCTCAGGTTCAGCTGCTGTCACCAGCACCATCAGGGCATTTTCCAGCTTTCCATCCACTTTGTCCCCAGCCTGAGCTGCAGGGGGTTGTTGTGACCCAAGGGCAGGATCCATCACTTCCCCTGGTTGTGCCTCACTCAATTGGCCTCATCCCATGGATCCAGCCTGTCCAGATCCCTCTGCAGAGCCCTCCTCCCTCCAGCAGTTCCACACTCCCACCCAGCTGGGTGTCATCTGCAAATTTGCTACTGATAGACTCAATCCCCATATCCCCAGCATGCCTGGAATCACAGGAACACCACCATGAAGGAGCTTGGGGCCCATCTCCATCCCAGAGCTTGGCATGTGCTGCCTGTAGCCACCTGACTTTCCTCACTGCTGATGCCTTCAGCCCCTGGCTGCTTGCTGCTCTCTGGGCTAATGATGCCTCTGTGACATTTGTTGTTTGATCAGAAAAAGTGCCTCTTCTTTCTGGCTGAGATAAAGCTGCTGCTAAGGTCAGTGTGCTGAGACCACCATTAACCTCTTCTTTGCTGGTCTTTTACAGACACCTGGCTGCAAGCAGCTAATGAAGCCAGCCAATTAATCTGCTGCCCCTCAGACCTGCCTTTTCCTGTAGCACAGTAGAGGTGTTCTGACCCATAAGTAAAGGTCCACAATATCTCCAGTGAACAGGACAAGGCAGGGCCCAAGAAATATCATTACCTGCTCTTGCTTTGACCACCAAATCTTCCAGTCCCTCCCAGTATCACCTCTGAGCCTCTCTGGTTGTTAACCAGTCCTCACTGATGTCTATCTGGCAGGCTGACATGGAGCTGGCTGAAGCCTGGAGATGGATACTTTGGATTTTGGTCAGAGTGGTGACCAGCCTGCATGTCCCATTTCACTTCCTCAGACAAGGGGGGCTTCATGAGAACTTCCACTGAGGTGATACAAGGCTTTGCCACTGTGGCCACACAAGCCCAGACTTCACCTACAAACAGGCCTGGAAAGGAGGAACCTGTTTGAAATGGGGCTAATGCAACTTCTGTGATGGCCACTGGTGATCATGCAGAGGGTTGGATTCCTTAAGAAGGTGTGAAAGGGAGTAATCCTTGCCTGTGGCACTAATTGTTGTGTTACTTCACAGCATTAGCAAGTACTGAGGTAGAAATGCAAAGCCCTGCCAGGGTGCCCTCTGCCTTGCTAAGGTCTTTCTGCCAACAAACCCCAAGAAAAGTGCAGCAGTGGCAGCTGGAAACAACAGATTATACAGACTGAGTTTGTAATTTTGCTGGCTCTCATATCACGAAATTATGTGTTGTTAATAATCTGTTTTTGTGTGGCTGCCTTTCCCTTCCCCTTCATCTAAGGGGGGATTGGAAAGGGACTTTCTGAATCTGAATTACTGTGTGATACCTGAATAATGCCCAGGGTCTGTGCAGAAATGGGCATCTGCCTTCTGGAAAGGCAGCACTGTCCTAAGCCTTGGTGTGTTCCCTGCAAATACTGCAGGTGCTGGGGAATAAAAAAGTGAGGGGGAAAGGCTGAGCACCAGAGGGTGTTCTAATAACTTTCCATGATGTATCAAGGATGTTGTACAGCAAGGTGCCTGTTTGAAGAGGGAAGAGAGAAAACTGCCAGGGGTTTGGGAGTCCATAACTTCGCTCTTAGGGGATGTGACTTTTTTATGTGAGGAGATGGGAAAACATGAAAAAGAGGGAAACGTGTAAGGGGGAAGGCTGCTGATGCCATCCCAGCTGCTCTGGTTTGCACTGGAAAGGGCAGATCCAAACCTCCCACACACGGTGGGTCAGGACCACGGCCCTAACACTGACCAGTCGCAGCTGGGAGGCTTCAGGCCATTCTTCCTTGTCCTCCCCAGCCCTCCCCCGCTGCTCCCTAGCCTGTGTTCCATCCCAGGGACCTGGGACACAAGCAGGGACCTTAATTTATAGGGGAAAAAAATGTCGGTGCTGACAGGCAGAGGGGTGCGAGTGGAAATGAGTTGTGCTGATAAGCCCTTCTGACTGTATTTTATTTTACTGAGGTTCTTAACAAACAATCTTTATGAAATGCAAACCTGGCTTATCAGGCTAATGCAGATTGTCTGAAATCCTTATCTCCACGGGCCAGTTAGCTGGAGTGATTCCCTTTTCACAGGGAACAGAGAATGAAGAGCTGCACACAAGCCCGCCCCTCCTCCTCCCAATCGCTGCCATTTACTGGCACTGAACCGCACGGCTCTGATTTCCAAACTCATAAATAACGCAGGGCCCCAGAGCTGAGCTGTCCTGTGTTCCCAAACAGTTGTTCAGCTGCACAGCCGGGAGGGCCTGGGGGCAGGGCTGGCAAAGGCAGGAAAGAGCCCCTGGTTTGCTGCACCTTTCTGAGGAGGGCACTCTGTGTTCAAGCTGACACCTGAGGCTGGAGCAGCACAACATCCCCGCCTGAGCATCCCTCCCTCTCACCACTGCCAGCACACCCAGGCCCTGACATTTGAATGTGTTTCCTTGGCAGGGTCTTTGCTCCATCCCTTTGCCTGCTGGGGAGAGGCTGCTGCTGTTTGCCTGTTGAAGATTTATCGTGAGAAACATGCCTGCTGCTCAGGAGAAGGTTTTTTTCTTCATTCTGTTTGTGCTGTCTGTGTATTTTCTGTGCCTCATGTGGGTCAAGTTTGTGTGCCTGGGGAATGGATGGCAGCAAAATAGCTCTGCTGCTTTTTCTGTGGACAGAAGCATGGAAAAAAGGTAAGAGCAGCTGTGAGGAAATGTTTTTCTTCTGGCTGCTGAGCCTCTGGGGAACATATATAAAAGTCCATCTCTGGGAACACACGACGGAATAAACAGATGCTGCTGTTGTCTCTGTCTGTGATCTGGGGAAGCCTTCTCCTTTCCTGGGACACCACAAGATGCCAGATGACCTGCACCAGGTCCTAGCCCTGCAGTTCCAAAACACAGAACAGGCCTGTGCTCAAGTGGCAAGACCAAGTGAAGAAGGGGCCTGACTTTTATCCACCAACACGTGCAAGGTCCTTTCACATCTCTTTTGCCTCTTGCCATTTTGAATGTCTTTCTGATCGGGAGATGAGGGTCTAGATTCAACAATCACGAGGTGTAAGGGCCCCATGGAGCTACAGCTGTGCAGAGAAACAAGGCTCTGTAGGAAACAGGCTTCCCACAGCACGTGGCTGAGGGAAATGCTGGTGGGGTTGCTGTCGGTTCCTCATTCCTTTTCGCATCTGGGAAGATGCCAGTATGAAGGATTAGTTTAGCAACACAGATTATCTTTCTCAAAGCAGGAGAGCCTGTGAACCCCAGGATGCAGTTTTATCCCTTTCCATGGGTGCCAGTTATCTCCTAAACACAGGAATATGAATTACACCAAAGCATGGAAATATCTTGGTGACATCTCTGCCATGAAAAGGAGCATGGAGATACCACCCCATGGACACCCTGGACACCTTGTTGGACATCCCAGAGGAAAGGAGGAGAGCTGGATGAGCAAACGGGCAGGACGACTTCACAACCCCCTGCAACCTCCCTGTTCTACCAGGCCACTGTGTCCCACTGTCCACTCCCACGCTGCTGGTAGGAGCAAGGAAGACCCCTGTTTAGGTGGTGCCTGTGAGTGGCAGCTGCCAGGCAGGTCCTCAGAGACAAGCACAGCAGTCTGAGTCACGAGTGAATATGTAAACCATGCCCAGCCTTAGCTGTGAGGATGGAGTGTGCTCCTGGAAACAAAGGCTCACAATTAGTCTTGGGTGATTATATGGCAGCATTTCTACTGGGCAGATTAAATTTGGTTGTGTCTCTTTTCTTCTAGAAAGTCCAGTCTCAGTTTCCTTGGAAGGTTCTCAAACCTCTCAGAGTTGCCTGTCTTACACATGTCCCTCTGTATAATGAAAGGAAAAATCCAAGTTCTTCCTCTTTCCCTGGTTTTGATGTGAATGTTTGTGGGAGGATCCAGTTCATAGATTTTTCCCCTAAGCTGGAGACCTCTGTGTCCCCAGTTCTTTCCATTCTACAGGTTTCTCGGTTTGGAGTGTCAGCTCTTCATTATGGGTGGATATTTGGGGTGCAGACCTGGTTCTGTTGAAACCAGCAGCTGAACTTGTCTTGCCAGGACCTGAATTTCATCCCTCTCCCAGTCCTTCTGGGAGAGCTGGATTCAGCCCCAGTCGAAGTCCTTGTGTGCTGCTGAGTTTTGTTGTGTGTCCAAGGAGCTGTGGCATTTATCTGTCCTTCCTTGCAGGCTGTTTTTTTCAATTCAGCCTGCTGAATTGTTACAGGAGGCTTTGCTGCTCTCCACTGTGAGAACTGGAATTATTTAGCCTGGAGAAAAGGAGGCTTGGAGTGGGGGGACCTTATTTGTCTCTCAGTGACCTGGGAGGAGGTTGTAGCCTGGTGGGGCTTGGTCTCCTCTCCCAAGTCACAGGACAAGAGAAAACAGCCTCAAGCTGTGCCAGGGGAGATTTAGGTTGGATACTGGGAAAAATTTCTCCTCCAAGAGGATTGTCAAGCACTGGAACAGGCTGCCAGGGGAAGTGGTGGATTCACCATCCCTTCAGGGATAGAGAGGACATGCAGATCAGGCACTTGGGACAGGGTTAATGGGGGACTAGGCAGTGCCGGGTCAGTGGCTGGACTTGATGATCTTCCAGCCTAAATGGTCCTCTGAGTCTGTGGGAGGTCCTGGACTGTGCTTTGGGAGAGCTGTTTTGGAGGCTCATTCCCTCTGCCCTGAGCCCACAGCTGGGCTGCCCTGGTGGGTCCTGCTGCTCTTCCCACAGTTGCCACCTGAGCCAAGCCCCTGGATAACTGAGCCATGGGTAATAAAAAGGTGGCACAAAAAGGTGTGAGGCTTTGCCAGCCGTGAGCAGCCTCCTTCCCCTGTCACCACGCTGTTCCTGGGGCTGAGGTGTGGCCCACAGATCTCTGAGGATGTCAGAGCAAGGATTGGGCTTGGTTTGCTCCCAGTTTAAGGAGGCACTGCTGTGCACAGAGGAAGCTTTAGGTTCTGGCAGGTGCAGGACCCTTGCACCCAGCTCCTTTCGTGGCAGGTCAGGATGGGCCCCACTGCACTGCCCACAGTGGAGGAGCCACACAAGCTGTCCCTTTCCAAAGGTGATGGCTGTTCCTCGTAATGCCAACTGGCTCAGCTTTCATTTCATCTTCCTCATGTCTAATGCAGACAGATCAATTAGGGGCTGCACACAAGAAGCTGCAGCTCCTCAGCCCTCCCCCAGATCATAACAAAAATATGCCCCCACTTTTCTCCTTCGTTGAAGTCCCCAGGAGAGTATTAGCTGCTGCTGCAGGTGCAGCCGCCCTGCAGGGTGGTGAGAGCAATGAATAGTAAGGTTTTTAGCTCAAGCACACTAAGGCTGTTCAGCAGCCATTGGATAATCCTCTGTTAATCAGATTATGTAAATTACTACTTCAGCATCCCTATCCCATCTCTCATCCCCCTGCTCTCCAAGCTGGAAATAAAAGGCACTCTAAAAAGGAACATTTAAACTGCAAAAAGGCAGCGCTGCTGAAAGGAGTGGGCAGAGGGTGCTGGGATGAGGAGCAGGGGAGCAGGGCTTTGTTTCCATGCAGGCAGGCATCCCGCCTTGGCAAAGCAGTGGGAGACACCAGCAAACCACAGGTCAGGAGCGGGTGCTGCTTGTGCAGGAACAGTGCACAGGTCCTGGGCTGGGGAGGGCACTGCTGGAGCATTCCTGGAGGCCAGCACCGTGCCCCAGTCCCTTTGGTGTGGTGAGAGAGCACCCCTGAGCTCCTTGAGAAGTGTTTGGACAATGCTCTTGGGCACAGGGCGTGACTCTTGGGGATGGTGCCGTGCAGGCCCAGGAGCTGGACTCTGTGAGCCTCGTGGGTCCCTTCCAGCTCAGCTGGTTCTGTCATTCCTGGCTGTTCCTGTCCATTTGTGTTGTGTTATGAGCTCGTTCATCCACAGTGTAGAGCCCAGCACCTCAAACAAGGCTTGGTGGAGAGATGCTGCCACCAGCCTGCACTCAGTCCCTGAGCACAGCTGAGCTCAGTGAAGGGACAGGTGACCAAAAACAAGCTGTGTTTGAAGCTGTGTCTGCCAAGCTTGGGCTTGCAGGCACTGCATAGCCCAAAACCTGCTCTTGAGCTTTAGTGCAGGCAAGGCAAGCACATCCTCTGGCTCTGGGTTTAATAGAGGCTCGTGTCTTCCTGAAACACTGGTCGGGGGCCCAGGCAGCCACACTAGCACCTTCCTCAAGTGTGACCATTGCTCAGAATGTGGGTTATGGCTCCTGCTTGGTCTCTGAGGCTGTCACGTTTTCATCCAGGGAGAACCAATGGTATTTTTTTTACCAACTGGAGTAGAAAGCTGAAGAAGGCAAGAGAGGTCAGTTGCAACTAAAGCAGAGGAGTTGAAGGCTTATTAATTCTTTGTGTGCCCACTGAAAATGACCCAGAAAACTGAGCTGAGCTACATTTGTGGTAAGATGCTCGTGGGTGGATGCAATTTGTTTGTGAAAAGGATGAGGCTGCCTCTGCTGTGCTTTGCACTGGGCTTTTTGGTACTCAGAGATGTCCAGAAGAATTTGCCCCTCAGTCCTTCTCCATTGTTGAACACACATCCTGATATTTATGTCTTGTTCACAGAGAGTAGGCAAAAATGCCTCAAGAGCTGTTTAAAATTTCAGGGTTTAGATCTTGCAGGTTTGGTGGGTCCAGCAGGCCACAGGACATGTCTTGGTCTCATGGACTCAGGTGACACAGGTGCCTTTGTGCATGTTGGTGTTAATGGAGCTGCTTCCACATCCTGTGGTGTGAAAAGCTGGGACATCAGCCCTGCAGGAGCAATGCCCATGGTCAGGTGGGGAATGGACACCCTGCTCCACATTATTAGGAGTGCCTGACCTTGAAAAATTATTCTGCCTGACCCTGAAAAATTATTTTGAAAATGCAAGGGATCAGATATGCAGCTTGAACAGTTCTCTCCTCCAGCAAGTTTGCCAAAAAGTTGTCTTCCTTCCTCAGGCTGCTGTTGGCTTCTGTAGAGCCAGTGGAAACTACAGGGGTTTCAAACGATGAAATACAGGTGAATTTAAAGAGTAGTGGGGTGATTTCTGCGTGCTGCAAATCAGCACTGTTCTGTACAAAGTACGTCAGCTTGCACCAGCTGAATGCCTGAGATACAGAGAGGTACTTAAAAACAATAGAAACAAAGCCATTGAAAATGAACTTTGAAATTAGTTATGCCATCTCTCCACCATCAAGGCAGCAATGACAGCATACACTCATAATTCAGCAAAATAACAGCATGGCATAACTTTAAAAGCAAGGGAAGAAAGCTACCTCTAAGAGTCAGAATAATGAGTGCATCTGTTTTTTCTATATAACATGGACTCTAACTGCTGAAAGGCCAGGTTTGCTGGAGTTTCCCCTTGCACACACATGCACTGCTGGTCCTGCAAGAGGAGCAGCCTCAAGCACCAAATGGGGGACTTCTCCTTCAAGGATTTCAGCCTCAGCCATTCCCACGCATCAACCTGCATGCACTGACAGATGTTAGAGAGCTTCAGAGCAAACTCCCTCCTTCCTTGAGAGAGTTCACCCCAAGGAGCAAGACCCGTGGTTCCAAACCCTTGCACAAGAAGGAAGAGGACTTGCCAGACTGTGGAAATTCCTGGAGCTTCCCAGCACATTGGATACAGGTGGCTGGGGGCTGAGTGTTTTGCCTGAAGTCGAACCTCTCAACTTCTACTTCTTGTCATTAGTTGGAAGTCTGTTCTAAAAGGTGCAAACACATCTATGGCAAAGACCCTTTGGGGCTTATAGTCTGGTCAGAAAAATTATATTATTTTCAGCTCCACATCTCTTTGAATCTCTGGTTTGAGTGGTGTGGTTGCCTTGCTGCTGCAGCCTGGCTGGGCTCTGCATTGTGTGCCCCTGAAAGTGGCAGCTGCTGATCCTCCGAGCTGCCTGCCTGGCTTTCCTCTCTTTGAGGTGGTTTCCAAGAACTTTTAAAGTCGAGGTACATCTGTGTCAAGTGGGAAATGAGCTGTTTGTCTCTCCCCCTTGCTCCCAGTGAAAAGGTTTAGAGGTACATTAGGTTTTCAGTCTCTTTATGCTGTGGCTAAACATTTTCTTCAATGCTATCAGCAAGTTTCAGCATTAAAAAGGAGAAGATTTTTGGCTTCTGGAATTAAGCCAAAAAATGTGGCCAGAATTTAAAGCACCCCCTGATGTGTTTTGTTAACACTAATAAGAGATTCAAAATGCTCCGAAAAGCTTCAGATGATGAAAGTTTAATATTTCAGCAGCCTGCATGCAGCTGCTATTCTGAACCTCAAGCAGCCTCTTCCAACTCAATATATTCAAAGTGTATTAATCTAAATTATGATTTTAAAGGGCAGGAGCCCAGATGTGTATAATTGTTTCTTATTGTTCCCACATGTAGAGCACGGCTCTGAACTCACAGTGGTAACACAGCTGTGTGTTTGCAGCCTCTTGCTGTCCTTTTCCTGCCCATCACTTTGTGTGTGCTACTTTCATCAGGCTGAAAAGGGTCAACCCTCCAAGCACAAAAAAATTACTTGAATCCAGGCCCATCTTTTGAAATCTCTGCTCATATTTAAGCAGGATTCTCTTCTGTACCCTGATCATCTGCAAGTAAGGGTTTTGCTATAGAAAGACAGAGTTTGAGGTCTGGCCCAGGGTGAACCATAAATATTTGTTTGCCCATTTGACCATCACTCTGTCTTGGAAAGTTTTCTGTTGGCCCTGGAAGTTGTGTAGCAGGATAAAGCCTTCTGCTCCTGCTTGCATACCACAGAGTCCCCTATGCCAGAAACAGCTTTTCTTCCTTTTGGGATGAAAAGGGGCTAGAATGTTTCAGGATGTTAGGATGTTTCAGGGGCTAGAATTTTAATCCTGGCATGCTGGACTTTGAAAAGAGACATGAGAAACTCAGTTTTGAGGGTGTCCACACTTTGCAGCCACCCACAGGTCTTGACTTCTTCAAAGTGGCCAACTCTCAAGTGTTCCACTGCACAGAGAGTGAGTGCTGTGGCATAAGACAGGGCAGGCACTCTGCTGCTTCATCCAGGTCAAGCAGTCCCAGGTGCCCGTGGCACACAGTGACCTGCTGATATCACCCCTTACAAAATGCACTCTGTGTTCCCTTCACTTCCCATGAACTGGGAATGGGTGGCTGCTGAAAACCAGGCCTGTTGCATGGATTGCCCCAGACTCCAGGGAAACTGTCAGGATGCATCCCAGCAGATGTGGTGCATCTCCTGTGAGGAGGAGCAAGCCCAGGGTGCAACCTTGCTTCCACAGCTCTTGTTCCTGGCTGGGCTGTGCTATCCTGGCAGCTATGGGTTGGTCTATGCAAAAGTAATGCCAGCACTGCAGGGATGGATTGATGGTGTGTTGCCCCTGCTGCCAGGCCACTGACAAGTATGGAGAGGAAGATGAATGAGCCTGGTGTGGTTCATTGGTGCCAAGTAATCACAGTTCAATAGGAAGCTTAATAAAGACACAGTGAAGCAGACTCTGATGTATGACCCCTTCAGAGCATTTTGAGGGTGAAAAAGACCCTTAAATTTGGTGTAAAAGTCAGCAACCCTGTGCCACCTCATCAGCACTCCCCGTGCTGCCTCTGCACCTGGGAATCTCCTGCCCAGTGCCTTGCAGTGGGTCCTGGTGTGCCCCAGCAGTGCAGGACAAAGTGCTGGTGTGCTTGCATGCTCTCCTGCATGGGTGGGGAAGAAAAGCAGACCATCCTGCTCCTCACCCTGCAAAGAAAGAAACTTTCCTGACAGTGTATTTTACAGTACTTTGTCTGGCCAGGTTTTGAAAGCTCTAGGCAGTGAAGTATGCAAGAAGTTAAGGATCAAAAGCTTCAGTTCCCTTCCCTTTCTGGACTTGCAAGCCTCCTTCCCTACTGCTGCCCGCTGGCTGGAGCATCTCAGGGCAGATTTTGGGTACAAAATGGGTTGGAGGAAGTAACAGAGAGGAGGGGTACTCTCCAACTCTCCAATGTAAATTACATGGAAATTAGGCTTCTGTGAGGCCAAAGGCCCCTCCGGAATAGGGCCTTTAGTTAACATAACACTTGTGCTAAATGAAGCGGTTGACACAGCTTTCAGGCTGTAGTGCCACTGTTAATTTACCGTGTGAAAGGGCTGAACCTCCAGCCGAGCTCTGCGGAGAACGACCTGCCCCGGCGGGGACCGCGGCTCATTCTCTCCGGAGAGCGACCGCATCATTCCGCTGCTGCCTTATAAATATTTATGGAGGCAATCCTGTTAACTGAAACATCCTCAGCGCTTTTTAAAGCCCGCTAAGTGAGCACTGCCCAGCCATCCCACTGTCTGGGGCGAGCTGGTCTGGGTAATAGCTGAGCTTTCCCGGGACTTGGCAGAGGGAAGTGGTGGAGTGGGCTTAAAGCTGCCTTATCCTGGGTGCAGGTATCTTCCTGCCCCACGAAAGGTGATGAGCTGGGGCTTCTCCTTCCCCTTTGTGTCCCCAGGATACTTCCTGTTGCTCCAGGGCATGAGTAGGTATCTCTCTCTTGTCCACCCAGAGCAAACTCCCAGCGCTCAATGGAGAAGGGGATGGAGGTGCAGAAAGGATGGTACAGGTCCCCAAGGCTCTGTATGTTTGTAATAAGCCCAGCTGGCTTGTGCCTGGGGCAATTTTGTGACAATTTTCATAAAAACAAATGGGAAGCTGGAAGGGACCTTGAAAGGTCATTTAGTCCCAGCATCTTCAATTAAATCAGGTTGCTCAGTGCCCCATCCAACGTGACCAGGAATGTTTACAGGGACAGGGCACCCACCACCCCTCTGGGCAACCTGTGCCACTGTTTCACCTGTGAATGAGCTGTTCCTCAGGAGAAGGGAGAGGCTGGGTGGACCAGTCTCTGTCATGGGCACAGACACGTGGTGGGTTTGGGGTTATTCCACAAGTTTTGGTTTCTGCAGTCAGATGTCACCTTGGCTTGCCCGTTGTCCTTGAGCAGAGGGGAAGCTTTGGGCACCCCCCAGCAGAGGAGGAAGAAATGTGTGTTTCACCAGCCCTACACCTTAGCCACAGGGGTGTGGAGCTGACTCACCTTTGCTGTAGAAGCATGAGGTGAACCTGCAGAGCACTGAAGGGCAAGGCTGGGAGACGTGTGAGTTCACACCTGTGGCCTCCTGCTGTCACACAGAGCCAGGCAGAGGGGCAGCCAGGGCTTGGGGCAGCAGCAGCTGCCGCTGTCCTTGGGCCCAGAACGTGCCAGTCATGGAGAGAGGGAGCTTCCACCAAGGAAGGGAGTGCAGGATCCCATTGCCTGCACATGGTCAGCCCCCCAGCAGCACCCCACACCCTGTCAGAGCAGAGCAGGAGCCTCCTGCTTGGGAGTACAATAAACACATTGGCCTGTTCCTCAGTTTTGAGTCATTTCTGCCTATGGAAACACTGACAAGCTCAGAGCTGGCTAAATGAGTAAAATGAAAAGAGAAAAAAAATCTCCCCAAACAGAAGAGAAAAAGAGAGAAAAAGCAGATTATTGCTAACACTGGTTTCATCCTTTCCTGCAATGTCCACCCGACCAAGCCAGAGTCACTGGCTTAACTGGCTGGGAGGGCTCCAGCAGCCCCAGGGAAGGGCAGGGGGCATGTGGCGAGCAGAGAAAAGGCAGGACAGGGAGAATCTCCCGGGAGATGCAAAGCGAGCTCCCTGGATTGCCAGGACTAGTGGCGACACGCGCCAGACAAAGGACCTGCTACTCTATAAATGAGGCAGCCGGGACCAGCGCTAGGCTGAGTCCAGCAGGAGCAAGCCCCGTGCCCAGGCACCGGGAAAGCATCGGGAAAGACACGCAGGGAAGCACCGGGCTCCGCCGCCTGTTCGCCCAGGTTCCCAGAGGCAGAAGTGACCAGAAAAGTAAGTGACAATGGCCTCTTCTCTTTACAGCCTATCCTCTCCTCCTTTGGGCTTATCTTGCAACTTAGGAAAGCCAAAGTTTCCCCTCAGAGCAGGGGATATCCTTAAAGGAAGGCATTTCTGCAGCAGCCTTTTACCCGTTCGCTGGATTTTCACTTCTTTTCGCGGCGCCTCTGGTCCTTGTCATCAAAAATTTAGGAGTAAGGCACCCCACCTGGCACAGATTAATTATGGAAACAGCCACTCACAGGTGGCTGCACTTAATCAAGCGAAGAAACAGTTTGTACCTGAACTTTTCCAGTTCCTACCATCTGCAGAGACTCGGTGAGTCAGACCTTACCAGAAGAAAATATTGATTGGCTTTATAGCTTTTGAGAGAAATGTTGCTGATGAGATGTGGAGGAAACTGATGTGATTTTTAAAATCACTGCTCTTGCTATTCCTAGGTTTTCTTACACTGTAGCTGTATAATTACACACTAGGCAAACTCATTTATAGCCCTGCAAAGTGCTGTAAATCAGAGCCATTGCAGTGGTGCAAAAAGATTAGACAGAGCATCATGGACTCCCTTCAAAACTAAACCTTAACTGAATTCTCCAGTGCTGTTTGATATTTAAAGCAAATTCCTTGCAAAAGCACAGATAATCATGTATTAATTAGTCTTATGCTGTATGCTTATTCACTAGACTGTGTGGAAATTTACTGACGGTGTCAACAGGTGAAGGTGAAAGGAAACAGTTTTAAATTCCAATCCTCAGATATTTAAAAATATTCCCATACTTTACTGGTCATCTGTGTTACAGCTGATGCATGTGTAAAATACACAGGCATTTGAATTTCCCTCAGTTCAATGGTGCACTTAGGAGGAAAAGCTTAGAATTTTTTTTAAAAACCTGTGTTTCTACTGTTAAATATTACTAGTTCTCAGATTTTGAAACTGCCAATCAAAAACATGTGTATATTTCCAGGGGTAGCCTTCTGCATAAAACTATTTGCCTGAGAAAATTAACAGACAGTAAAACACGCTTTTTTTTTTTTTTCTGAAGTAGCTGTCTCTATCCATCCTGATTTCCTTGTAACACTACATGAAAATATTTCAATTCCAGAATATTTTTCTATCGTGCATTTCTATATCGTTTCACAAAACAAAAAAGGGCAAAACAAACAAACAAACAAACAAATACAAAAGCAAACCAACCAGGAAAAAGCCCTAAAATAAATGCAGGTTGTTTTTACTGCCTGTTTACATAAATCATTATGGTAGTTGTGACACGAGCAGATGACCCAAGAAATGAAGTGCTCACGGTGCCAGCATGCCAGGCAGGAGCCTCGTGGGCTGAACGCAGGAGTTTGAGGCAGGGATGATCTTTGTGCTGCTGTTTCTGCCAGGAGCAGCCCCACAGAGGTTGGTGGCACGACATTCAGGGGAAAACAGGGCTGTGCTCCTTGTGCGTATCCCACTTTGGGAAGCTACGTTTTGCCACGGTGGCCACGTCTCTGTGCTCAGGGTGACCTCTGGTCTGAGGCACAGCAGGCACTGGTGTGACGTGAGGTGGCCAGCAGCCTGGCTGGAGCTCTGGCAGGGAGACAGGGCTCTGCCCTGGATGCTGTCAGACCTCCAGTCTGACTTTGGCTGCAGTCACAGACAGATTTGGCACCAGCCTCAGAGCAGACCTGGACAAAATGCAGAAGCAAATTTTGTCTGGGGGCCACATCCAGGCCAAATAAAGATCTGCCTTCCCCCTGGTGCAAATATCCTGGATTTTCCCCTCTCTGCTCCTAAAAACTACACCAACAGCATGAGCTGCTGCAGACTGCTCTCTGCTGAGCTGTCAGAATGCAGCACCTGGTCCCCCTTCTTCCTTAAATCCTCCTCCCAGTTAGGAGGATGTGGACTTCCTTACACACACAGGCAGGGCAAATGGTTTCTGCTCTTCACAGCTGCCTCACTGCCTCGCTGTGGCAGGTGCAGAGAGAGGAAGGCAGCAATGAGTGATGCGATGAGGTGGGAGAAATTTCAGTGTGGAACAGGGTTGTGTACACTGGGTCTGGGGAAAAAAGAAAAGGGTACTGAAGAGCTCCTGGGAGAGGACCAAACTCTTTTTCTTCTCTGTGTTTACCTTAAAGCACAGGGAGAGTGTCTGAATGCAGCACTTGGGCTGTTAATTTGGCAGAGGCTGTTGTTGAAGGAAACCCACAGGAACTGTTGTTCTGGCTAGAGAACCACTATTCCAAGAGAGACTCAGATTCTCTGGAACAGGAAATAACACAAATACAACTTTAGCAAATTAAAGCTAAACCTCCTGGCAGAGTGTTCCTTTCTTAGCTTAGCAAGCTGTCATGTCCATGCCAATGCACTAGAACTCCGTTTAGCAGAAGCTGTTGCAGTCCATGAGTGGGTTCCTTATTTTTTTTTTTTTTGTTGTTGTTTGTGTAGAGCAGTCGTATAATTCACCTTTCTGCAAAGAACCATAAAAAGCATTGACCAGAAGGGAGCCACATGAGGAAAAAAACCCAAAAAAACCACAAGACAAAAAACTTCCAAAACCAAAAAAGCCTCACTCCCATGTTCAGACTAAACCTTTCCTTGAGCTACCTGTTCAGCACCATTGTCAAGTCCTTGCCCATACACTTTGTGCTTTCCCAAAGATCTGCGTTGCAGATCCTCCTTTCCCGAGGCAGGCTTGGGGGGCACGACGCCACAGGGTGTGCATGATGTGAAGTCTGCAGACCAGGCTGATTTCTCAGCAAGCAGAGAGCTCTTTGCTGAAGCCCTGCACCCTGCAGGAGGCCAGCTGGGTTACAGAGCTCGGCAGCCCAGGGGCAGCACTGGGTCAGGTGGAAGACCTGCCTTTTGAAACTGCGATCACATGCAGCACAGTAACCCCAAACACGAAGGCTGACTTAATCTCGAGACCTTCACACAGCTGCTTTTGAAGACTCCAGTGGTTTCCTTTTTGTAAAGGTTCAGTGAGAGCACAGTGTGGCTGTGAGAGTTTCTGTAAATGCTGCCCTTAGACAGGAGGGCTCCCAGAAGCAGGGATTCTACTATGTGCATTTTGTCCCAGATTTACAGACTCTAAAAAAGGTAAATCACTGTGTCAGCGTGGACTGGTTTTTATAGTGCTCTTGCTGCTCTGCTGTACTTTGTGCCGTGGTATGATTGTCAGATAACACTCCCAACAGAGGCATGAGGCAGAGAAAGGAGCCCTTGTTTACTCCTGAAGTAGCTCCTCTTCCCACATCTTATTTGCAATAAAATGAAGTTCACTGGTATTGTTAGGAGTCACCCTGGGAATGCGGGGAGAGGCTCTTTTTGTTCATCACACCAGCACGACCAGGCTGGGCCACCACGTGCTCTACCACACAAATGCTCACACAGACTTAATTTTTTTTTTCCACAAACCTTGTAGATGAGGCAAGCTAACTATAAGCAGGAGGGACAAGGAGCTGGAGGCAAAGAAAAAAAAGGAATTTGCCTGAGGCAAGGGAACCACAGAAACACGGACAGAATTTCAACTCCCTGGTTGGCAGCACTGAGATCCCTCTGTGTCCTTGTCCACCCATGCACATGTGGGATTCCAGGTGGGAGGCACTCTGGGAAGGACACAGGGAGGCCGAAGTGGGGACAGTGAGCTGGGGAAAGCTGGGAGGGGCCAGCCTGTCCCTGGAGCTGAACTGCTCCTCTTGCAATCCATCAGGCTGGGGTGCACTGTCTCCTCTCCCCTTCCTTCCCTTCCCAACCCCAAGAAAGTCCTTGAAATCCAGGTGCCCACACAGCGAGGAGTGCATGGTTAAGCTGCACTGAGCGAGTTTATTCCTCCTGGGGATGGGAAAACAAACAAAGCCCCACGTTAATGATAGGTAGTGCTGTGTGTTGTGACACCCGTGCTCAATCTTGCCCTCTGCATGGAGCCGAGCCCCACATCCGAGGTCTGTGTGCCCCTGAAGAGGGAAGCAGTGACTTTCCCCATCCTCCCCCTGCCCAGATCGCAGGGATGGGACGGGAACAGGGCTGGGCAGCGAGGGGTGGTGGCTGGGGAATCTCTGCTCCCCGGGGCAGTCGGGCTCAGAACCACCTGCCTGGCAGAGCAAACAGGCACCATCTGCTCTTCTGCTGCCTTTTCCTTAAGGGCCGAGGGGACTTCACAAAATCCAGTGCAATGTGTTAAATAACCAATTTCAGCAGGCGCTGGGTTTCCCCCGAGGAGCGATGGTGCGGCGCCGCAGGTTCACTAGAAGCACTCCAGTTCCTGGTGGCAGCAGGCATCTGCTGTCTGATTAAGATTTTCAGGAGCGGGTCTCCAGTGGCCAGTTTCAACATGGATTTAACTTCACCGAGGTCAGAGGTATAACTTGAGGGAGGAACTTTCTCGTCCAAGATCTTTAGTTAATAGCATCCTGCTAATTATGAGTGAGTGCCGGGCTCCGGGCGAGTCCCCTGCCAGCCCTCAGACATTAACCGCTGGCTCGGGGGCCATTTGCTGGGGAATGTCTGCAGAGATGCTTTGTGCCTCAGCTGCTCTGCTGCTGCCTGAATAGCCTGAAAGGCTTCTGCACGGAGAGGCTGCGAGAGCTGCTGCTCACGGGAGAGATCTTCATCTCCTCCCTGGTTCAGCTTTTGTCTGGCGACACTCGCGGCTGCATTAAAAATAGCCATTATCCCGCCCACCACACATTTTTGTGTTTTCCAAATGGGTAGGCAGGGGGTGGAAGGAGCTTCAGTTCTCTGTTTGGTGGGTGGTGGTGGCTTGTTTTTCCTTTGTTTCTTTTTTCCCCCTCTCTCTGGTTGCTGGAGCAGGTTCACTGCTGGGCTGGTGTTATTTCTTTGCACAATTCTCTTTACACGTTGCAGATGTGCATCTTAGCTCGTGAAACTGAATTTACCCACTTCTTCTGGACATGCCTTCCTCTTCCTTTCCTCAGTGCAGAATTTTGTCCTTCAAAGTAATTCCTCCAGTGAACATGGTGTAAACTTCCAGATTTACATTCCTGAGAGCAGAATTAATCCTCTTGAATTTAAGCTGCTGCCTTCCTGGGTTTTTAATTGTCACCTAAATGTGGGGCTGCTAGTCTGTGGTTAGGGGAAGGTGAGCAGAAAGTACAGACTCCAAGCCTGCAGGTTAATACAATAAATCTGTAAATTGTATGTACAAACAGGTGATTTCTGCACAGATTTGAAACAGACCAGTGGGATAGAAGCTCCACACAACCACTAGATGACATATATTTAATACAGTGCATCAGAGAAATGTAAAGAATACATTGCTCAGATGTGCAAAATTAGCGAAGACCTGAAGTTGCAAATAATATGTTGAAAGACAAGTTTGGTGGGGAGGGTTGGAGAGAAAGAAGGAAGAGAAGGAAGGGAAGGAGACAAAAGAAATGGAAATCAGATCCCTTGTCAGCAAACTGGCTGCATTTTAACTAGAAGGTGCTGTGGTTACAGAGAACTCGAGGGATGTGCAGGTGACTGGAGAAAGAAAAGCTGTGCTGAAACGTTACAATTATTTCAGGATTGGACCAGGATCATTTTTCTCCTATGTTACTAACTGAAAATCCCAGCACAACAACAGGAAACCCACACCAGTAAAGACAAAAAGGAGAGGAATTCAATGTGGAGAGATGCATGGAGGTGGCTTACACCTGGAACAAAGCTCCCCACAGAGCTATTAGTGCAAGAGGAGGCACTGGGAGAGGGAAGGAGCTGTTGTTTGCTGATCTCGAATAAATGTCAGAAACACAAACACACGTTTTTGAAGTGTAAAGCAGGAGCTGTTCTCACAAAGGCATCTGTTTGCTGACAAGGCTTGTGACCACAGACGTGGCATTGTCCTTTCCAAAGGCATGAGTAGAGAGACAAAGGCAGCATGGCCGTGAAGGAGTAGGCTGGGTTTATTTTTCCCCCAATAACACCACCAGCAGGACAAGAGGACATGTTCACAGCACCAGGGCTGAGGTTAACCTCGCTTTCCTGGAGTGCTGTGCAGGAGCAAGAGAGGGAGCAGACACTTTGCTGGTATTTGCAGCTGAGGTTTAAACAGGCAGCCAGCAAACACTGACCCACACAGCAGAATTACAGTGCAGAGACCAAAAAGCCTGGCAAAACACAGTCCAGTCAACCCACCAGAAGAAATAAGGAAGGCCAAATAACTTTCTCTATGCTATAAAAAATAACTACATTTGTACACAGATAAATATGTTTTCAGAAGAAAAAAAAAATACCAGAAGAAAAAAATCAAATGATAACATAAACGCCAAAACAGAAGAAAGAGGGAGAAGCAGGTGGCACTCTGAATTTCACATGGATCGAAGCAGCTGCTTGGAAGAATAAATCTGTAAAGTCAAAAGTTTTGCCTTGGGCAGTGAACACATTACAGTACAGAGGAGCACTGGAAGATGGTGTTCAAAATCTGTGCCACTGATGTGGCAGTGTTCTTGCCAAAAAGGTACATGCAACATGCCTGAGGTAGCTGCAAAGCACCAGGCAGATTTGTTCCCACAGCACAAACCGAAAATGATACATGGAGTAGGAGAACAATTAAAAAAAAAAAAGAAATAAAAAGAGAGATAAAATCGCCATTTGGATGAAGCAATGAGTCTTAATGTAAGTCTACAAAAGATGAGGAAAACTCTCAGCCACCTGAAATATGAGGGTTTATTTTCTAAAGGAGCCTCTCATGAAGCAAGGCCACTTGGATGAGACAATTTTCTCATGCCCTGAAGGTGTGACAGTAATTTCAGCCTCCTACCAAAACAGAAATGTGTTAGCAGTGTGAAGGCCAGGGCCAAGAGGAGCCTGTGAGGCGCTGTCAGTGGGAGCAGCCTCGGACAGTGCACATGGGGGGTGCCTGTGCTGGCTGCTTCCCTGACCACAGCTCTCTGAACGCAGCTGAGACAGGATTTATAGTGTGCAACTGTGCTTCCCTGGCAGTGCTGGGCTGGAACTTGAGGGAGCTGGGCAGGAATCTCCCTGTCTTGGCTCCCTGACAGGGCACCCCAATTAAACTCTGAGTCACATTTGTGTTTCTGTATCCCCCCTGACTTTTACCGTGTATTTTGGTGAGCCACGAGTGTCCTGCATGGTGTGAGGCTGCTTCAAATGGAAACAGGATCACAGCTGGGCTGCCATCCTTCATCCTGTCCCTGAGGATGAAGGATGCTATTCCTGATCCCCACTCCCCTGTTGACTATGGTAAGAAGGGGCTTGCCAATGAATATAAAAAGCTGAGGTTTTCACATGCATGAGAGGGTAAGTGGAAACATTTGTCCTTTAGTCTCTTGGCTGTGGATAGCTTCTCCCTGCTCCAACTGTCTCTGTGCCATGGGCATAGAGAGCTGCTTCAGAAATGGAGGAGTCAGGAGCCCTGTCTCCTCCAGGGCTGTGGCAGAGAAGGGAAGACACTTTCCCGTGGTGCAGGGAGAAGGGTTAGGGCAACACAGAGAACTTTTGTCAGTCTTTCTGGTAAATGGCATTTAAAATCACTGTACACCTCTTGCTCAGTACCATTCTACTGCCAGGTCTGCTCTGGGCACTGGGCTCCCTTTGCTTGGCTCTGTGGGGCAGGGTGGACAGGGAGATGTTCTGCCTGGAATGCCAACGTGTTTTGTAGGAATTACACTTTCCCTCAGGCACTCATAGCACTTGTGGCTTAGTCTTGGCATCTCTCAGAGGCTGAAGCAGAAGCCTGGGGGAACCAGACTGAAAAGCCTCTGACACCAGCAGTGAGCAGCCAGTGTGGGCTGGGCAGGGAACCTGACTGATGCTGGAGAAGCCTCCTGAAATGCCCACAGTCACACATGTCCGTGGTGCTGGCTGGCTGCTCACTGAAGGCCCAGGGGGAAGGTCCACCTGGCTTTGTTTCAGCCACAAACCACCCAGCTTGGGCCAGCTGGGAGCAGACTCCAGGAAGGTGTGAAATGAGGCTGGGAAAGCATGGATGTGTTCTGCACTGGGTCTGCCTGCCCTCCCCCATAAAAAGTGCATGGTCGGATGACAAATGCATTGGGTGTTGGAAATTCTGTTGCAGGGAAGCTCTCAGGAGCCTGGAGAAGCTGGACTTGTAGCAGTACCAAAAGGCTGTATGAAGAAATCAAACTCCTTAAACTCCTTTGTGAAGTTCTTAGCGAACTCTGGCACTCGGTTGCATCTCCAATACTTAAGATCATGACTTCAGGGTGAATCTGTGCAGAACATGCAGGACAAGAGCATCACTCAGAGAAGGCAAAATTTAGAAGCCTTGCATCACCACTGTGTGCTTGCCACTGTCCCAGAGGTCACAGTACCCCCGAAACAGCAGCCTCTGTGAAAGCCAGGGGCACCCAGCATTCACTCACCATCTCCTTTGCCTTGCAGCACCTAAAGAATGACAAGGAAGATCTTCACCAACAGCAGGGAGAGGTGGAGGCAGCAAAACGTCAACAGTGCCTTCGCCAAGCTGAGGAAACTCATTCCCACCCACCCCCCGGACAAGAAGCTGAGCAAGAACGAGACGCTCCGCCTGGCCATGAGATACATCAATTTCCTCGTCAGGGTCCTGGGAGAGCCAGGCCTGCAGCAGACGGCAGTGGCAGCTCGGGGCAGCATCCTGGGGTTCTTCCAGCAAGCCCCACACCTGCAAAGCATGGAGGAGCTGGCACTGATTGAGAACTGTGGTGTCTCCTGTCCCGGCATGAGCGGCAATATAGTGGAGTGTTGGTCAGAGACATCATCTCCCTAGCAGACAATGAGACCTGCAGTCGTGGTGTTAGTGTGATAGTCCCTCTCTCTTGGGGAACAGTGGGTTCTCTGGGGTTGCTCTTCTGTGTATTGTGATTATTTATTTATATTTATTGCTATTTTATTTGTTACGCATTTTTATTTAATAGGAGAGGAAGTCCTTGGTCATGCAAAAACCTGGAAGTCCAGACGGAGAATTTGCTGTCTCTGGGAGCTTGGAAGGACTCACTGCTGTCATGGCAGAGTCCAAGCCAGAAGAGTCTTCTGCCCAGATCTCCTCCATAAATCAGGGCATAGAAACTCATTCCGTGTTTCTGACAGGCAAAGAGATTATTCTCCCATGCTGTTTCAAGGAAACACTACTGAGATGAAGAATTATGACAGCACCACAGAATTTGTCCAAGACAGACATCTGGCCTCGGTAGGGAAAGATTTTGAGAGATGTGATATTTGACACAGTCCTCCACCAGTTGTTCTAGGGGCTAATTGCACTCACTCTCAGTCTTGTGAACCTTATTTCTAGCTGATTCTTTTTTTTTTTTTTTCCTTAAATGCAAGTCCTAGCCCTGGAACCTGGCTACATCTTTCTTCACCAGACTGGAGGGATCCCTAGCGCCAGAGCAAACCACATTAAATAAAATTAAATGTGAGGTTAAAGCAAAATTGAAAATGAAAAAATACATATTTATAAATGAGTTTCAGTGGGTTCAACAGGCAAAGCAAATCCCCTCCGCAGCAGTGACAGTGTGCACGTGAAGGAAGATGGTCACCTATGCTCCAGCCGCCTTAAAAGACCACCAGATGCTGGTGACTAAATGCCTTTGTTCTTCTGTAGGAGCTGTAGCCACGGGGGAGGTCCTGCTTTGGGGAGGACAAAGGCCTCAGTGATGCCCTGTGGAAACCTCTGTGGGCAAGGCTATGTCCATGGCACGCCTGCATACCCCACTGACTGCCCTTAAACTCCCTGCCTTCACCTGCTGCAGCTGGGGTTCTCCCACCTGGATACTGCTCCAAACGGGCTGATGGAGTAAGGATGAAGACATTGGTGTAAATGTCTTCCACTTGCTTCCCTGCAGGAAAAACACCAACCACCACAGTGTAGGTGTTTGGATGATGAGTGGGATGAAGGGAGGTTTTATGAAGGTGGTCACTGTGGGTTGCTGTTGCCCACAAAAAAAACCAATTTAATTTCCTGACTGAGTTATAACCTTGGCAGCCCAGCCAAGGCCTGATCTGCTCAGGTGAGTTACGAGCAGCCCAGAGCAGCAGAAAAAAATGACACCAGGTTTAAGCAGAATGGCTTCTGGTGAGATCCTGCTCCCATTGACAGAGATTCTCTTGATTTCCAAGTGGACCAAGGTACATGCCAAGGCTTAGAAGAGACAATTGTTCATGACTGGTGAAGAAATGTAGCTCCTGTAGGCCAAGGCTTGTCCCTGGGCTGTTTCTGTTTGTTCATGAGACAATGAGGTGCTTTCAGAAAGCAGAGCTGGGGTTTGTGCATGCAGCATGCACGGCCCTTCTGCATGAGGGGATTTGGCACCTGAAGCTGAGCTGCCTTTCACAGCCTCACCAAGCACCAGGTGCACCAAAGAAGCCAGGGCTGGCTCCTGCTATGGGTACACTGGGCTGTCTTCAGCAGTGACAAAAGCCAAGGCCTGACAAGAACACAGCTCACCCATCCAGGACTGGTGCTGTAAGGTAAAGGCATGCCAGTAGACAGATTTTGACCAAAAGAAAGAAAAAAAAAAATTCTGAAAGGGTTCGTGTTGACTTAATTTCCTTTCTGAACGGTGCCAATCATCAGTTTGCTCACCCTGAGTTTGTGAGGAGCCAGGGCTGCACTGGGGAGCAGCTGAGTGGAAAGGCTCCGAGAGTCCCTTGCACGGCTGGTTTCCCCCACCTCTGCCCACTCTAATGTGACTAAATGGAGTCACAGCCTCTCCTGCACAGCACCTCAGAGGTAATGAGCCACATCCTCCTCCCAGCTTTCTGCTGGCTCGCTGGAGTTGCAGCAGGACAAAATAGTCCATGTAATTCAGAGCACTTACTGCTGAGGCGTGCTGGTGCTATTGGGTCTATCAGTCACTTGCTATCCTAGGAAACACACATCACCAAGGCAAGGAAAAACATCTTGTGAGCAGCTGTCATACTGGGAAGGGGAAAGAAAACCTGGCAATTTTGTAACATAACATTCTTGTTGTATTTTCTATGCTAAAACCCTTCCCTTCTTGTTATTGCTTTGGTTCATATCACTGTTTTCTTTGATCTCCTTTCAGTTTAGGGGCTCCCTACTGTCACATTCAGCAAGTATTTCACTAGATCTATCTACCAAAGATTTCTTTTTTTTGGTCAAGTTTCTTCTTTGTGTTTTGGGGATTTCTTATCTGTGTGATCATGAACAAATACGGTGCAACCGGTAACACTTTGTGCTATATGATGTTATTTAACACGTAATATATTCCAAATAAATTATTTAAGAAACTAATCTTTGTCTTTCTAAACTTCTCTAAAATTTCATTTTACATTTGCAGAGGATCTCAAAAACACTAGGATGTAACTTCCAGTAGAGGATTCTTCCACTTTCTGTCATGCAAGAGCCTTGGTGGTACAAACAACATTATCAGATGATGAATAATGAAAGGAGTTCCTTGTTTATTACAATTTCTTACACTTTTGAGTTGAATTGTATTTCCATCTACATGCTAAGAAGATTTTGACCAGCCCTTGAAAAAGACAGATAACTAAAATTTCATTGTGCAACGTTGTTATTGATCTCTTCCAAACATTCACAATCCAAAAGATTTTAATCAACTCCATTTTTAAAAGCATCAGTCACCTTATAGAATTAATTTGGACCCCATTGTTATCTGGAGATGTTCAGATAGGCACAACCTAAAGATTCAAACAGGAGTCCAGGTTCAGATATAAAAAATAATTCAAAGTTGAGGACAGCTTAGAATATAAAGCTGCTCTTTCTGGCTAACATCTGGTGGGAACAGCCTAATCTCCAATTGACTCTCAAGCTAGGAGAGGGAGAGAAAGCACTGGGGTGACAGATGAAGAAGTTGTGGGAAGAGATGGGAAATCACTGGGACATGGGGCCAGCTTCAGTTTCATGCTTGGCTGGATGTCTCACATTCCTGAAAACGTCCTGACACCAAGAGAGGAATTTCTGCACACAGTGTGTGTCAGAAAGGCATTGCCTCAAGGAATTATTTATAAAAGTCACGAAATCAGCAAATGTGAGGTTCAAAATGCATTTATATGTGAGGTTCAGTATGTATTTATACTAAGCAAGGCAATGCCACCTTAGAGAGGGCCCTCTGCTTACAGCAGGTAATGCCAAATTAGTTTACATGCTGGGGATCCTGTGGCAATGCCTCCTCTGGGAGTGGGCATGGCACAGCCATGCCAACACAGTGCTGTGAGATAACGGGACCTGGGCCATGGACAGGTACCAGGTTATTTGGAGTTGGCTGAAAATGTCTCAGATCTGTTATTGCAGTGGCAAAACCTCACTACAAGTGACAAAAATATCCCTAGTCCTAAGCAGCCTAGTTGTAATTAGCAGTGCTGAACAGAGTTGTGTGAACAGCATCTCTTTTTCCTTTGTAATTTTTTTTTTATTTCTGGTGAGGATATGGCTGTCAGTATTGCGAGAAAGGCTAGCTAAGGTGGCATTTTCTAGAAGCATCTTTAGTATCTCCTGGTACAAAAAAGGAGTGCTGCAAAGTTAAAAGAGTCATGGCCCTCTCTAACCCCCTGTACCCCTCACCTGCACAGAGGGTGTGAGGTGTGCTCTGGTGAATTTGTCATGCAGAAATCTCAGTAAGGCATCCCATTACTTGGAATTTCTAACCTGGTCAGCAGAGGAATACAGCTCCACATTTCAGTTCCAATGTGGATTACTTTCTCCAGAGGCAGGGAACAAGTTCTGTCCCTGTTCAGCTGACACAAGGGCACTGATGCCAGGAGAGGTGCAATGTCACTGTTCCTAACAGCAACCCATGCATCACCAGAGCAAGTGTGCAGGCTGCTGTCCCTCATAACCATCATGTCCCCTTTCTCTGTATGTCCATTGTGTCTATGGAAGTGAAGTTGGATATTTGGGCTGGCTAAGGGAAGGAGTAAGTTGCAGCTGCATCTTGCAAGGCTGCTGTAGCCTTGTGCACGAATCCCAGGGATGGCCAGCCTGTGGTGAGGGGAAGGGCAGGCCTGCAATCAGGGTTTTGGCCTGAGATCCTGTGGATTCAAATCCTGGTGGATGTGAACTCGCTGTGCCTGGCACTGGATAACACAGAGTGAGATGCTACCTCTGTGTGGTGCCTCGTGGTTTCTGGAGCACTGCCCAAGCTAAGGAAGGCTTTGTAGTGAGGCTTGTACTCGGGCAGCCTTGCTTGATGTACCTTGTCTGAATCAGGGATGAGGAGGGTGTAATGAGCATCATAGAGGGCAACCCACAGGATTCCTAAGGCAGCCAAATTGAATGGCAAAACAGGGTTGTTTCAAGATGCTAAAATCCATCCTAGCATCTTGCTCTGAACAAGAAGGTGTAAAGTAAAGAAGTACAGCAGCTCCAGTGTGTTTCACAGGCATATCATTCATGAACCATTTAGCAACTTATCTCCCAGTATCTAACCACTTCCCACAAATGTCTTTGCTGCTAGGGAATGATATGCAGTGACCATGGCTAAAGTAGTGTGAGCAAGGCAGATCTGACTTTTGTTCTTTGAAGGCTGGGTGATGAAAGGAGGTGGAGAGAATGGGCGACTTAACTACTGACCTGTAGGGCAGGGGTCACTTGGGACCCAGTCTTAAATCTAAAGGTCACTGAGACAGTGGCAGAGTCTAAATCCGTCACTTTTCAAGGGTGCAATTGTATTTTTAATACAGCAGGTGCTGAGAGAATCAGAGGGGAGAAGGTGGGTGGAGGAAGCAGCTCAAAAAAGTACTTGGGTTACAGAAGGTAGAGATTGCCCTGTGCCTGGTCAATACCTCTGTCTGGTTGGATTTACTCACTATTGTTCTCTCTGTGAGAGAACACGGGCAGCATTTTCATTGCACTCTGAGTTGGTCCAACTCTCCTCTGTAAGGAACAGAGTGTCACCCCATTGTATTCTCACTCCATCCCCTTTCCATATGTACACACAAATGCACATCCCCTGCCTCCACAGTTTGTGTCGCTGCCTTGGGTTGCAAACCCAGCAGAGCACAGCAGAGGAGCCCATCACAAGCCTGTTTAGGAGGAGAGACCCCCCAGCACTGAGAACCACAAAGAGAGGGAAGGAGCAGGCAGCCTTTCCCTGGGTACATCTGCCCTGCTGAGGGACAATGTCACGAAGCACAGAAGCAGCTCAGGATGAAGGGCAGGAAGAATTCCGTAAGAATCCAGTGAATCTCAGCACGGACCGCACTGGGATTCAGGTGAAGTCTCCAACTTTTATGCTGGCAAGCAATGCAAGAGATTCACAAGCACGGGGAAGGACAGCTTTCCCATGCATCCACCTTTCTGCAGATGGTTGGGGGCACAGTATCTCAGAGCTGGGGAAGGTCCCTCACTGTCTTTGAAATTCCCTACTCTACACCTTGAAAGACAGACTCTTAGGTAGCCTAAAACCTTAATGAAAAGCTAAAGGATGACAGTCTGAAGTCAGCAAGCCTCCAGGGAGGTGTTCTGCTTCCAACCCTGTCTGTAGACATCGATTAGCATTGATTTTCTCTTGGTGACTGTATTTGGCAAACCCTGGCAGACAGCACTGCTCAGTCCTGGAGCTGAGCAAGGCCAAGAGCAGACAACATTAACTCTGCCTTCAGAACACAGCAGAACTGCCGTGCTCTGATACACTGATGTACAACCAACCACAACATAACCTATGGATTCCCTCAGCTCAAGACTTCACAGGACTGAATTCCAGCTTCAAAAAGCTTTACACTTATTGGGAAGACCTGAACTCTCCAGAGAAAACTGCAATGCCTAAAAGCACCTTGAGGCTGTTAGACCTAGTCAACCACAGGATCTCAGACCAGCTGACCCGTGACCTGAAATGTTTCGCTGCCTGTAGGTTATAAAGGTACTTCAGAAGGAAGCATCTGGCGCTGTTGAGAGGCCTTGCAGTGATCTCTGTGGGACTGAATGGCAAAAAAGTCAGTTGCCAGCTGAGCGTTCTCTACAGAGCCAGTGAGCTTGGCAAGTTGGACTTGCCAAGAGCACTTGGTGCTGGCACAGCCTGCCTGGGTGGGAAACATTCCCACCACTTGAAAGGGAACTGAAATAACTCAATACTGGAGGGAGCTGCCTGCTCTGGCTCTTCCTCCTGAGCTATGCTGCAAACATCTTTTCCTAAATTTTCAGGCACAGAAGAGCAGCCAGCTGCTGTCTGGTGAACATGCCCAGCCGCTGTGTTTGGCACAGGACAGCCCAGTCTCAAAGGCCACATTTCTGCACAGACATTTGGGTGTTCCCCAGCTCTCAGGTTGAGAAGAGAGGGGAGAAATTCACGGCAGGTAACTTCAGCAGCATAATTGTACCTGTCAATTTTGAACTGAATACAGATAGATAGAGATAGAGATAGAGATAGAGATAGAGACAGAGATAGAGATCAGATATAAATATAGATATAGATACAGATGATATAGATATAGATACAGATAACACAAAGAAAACCAACATGTCTGTCTTGATGCCCTTCTGTCTATCTCTCTATTATCTATTGATCTATGTTAAACCTTTAAGTTCATTTAAGGTCACATGCAAACAAAGCCCCACAAATGTTGCCTTTATAATCAAAATTGTTCTTCTTTCAGACTAAGGAATAATAAAAGTGATGGAAATTAAAACAAGACAGACTGTCAGTGAAAGCATGGAGGATGAATTAACCCTGCCTGACATACCTGGATGGACACTACACTTGTTGTAGAGGGGTGGACTTCTCTGTGACTCCTGGATATGTCAGATGCAGAAAACAAAGTAACACCACCTTGTTTCTCTTACAACTAACAAGTAAGTTAAACTGCCAGGTAGGTAACTCTGAGGTATTGGCTTCTATTAATTTCAAACATTTCCCAGGAGTACATGCTGCTGAACCAGTACAGACATCCATTGATTATATGTTTCTGATTATCAAATATGTTTTCTATTTCCCTTAACAATACAGCTGTAAGTTGCATGTTTCCAAAGTCAAAGTAATGGAAATGCTGCTAAAATAATAGTAAAAAAAAGTTTGCTATTATCACAGCTTCATCAGTTAAATATTTCCAGCAGCTCTTTGTGTGGTGCTGTTCAGATAAATCAAACCAAAGACAGTACTTCTTCTTGAAAACTGAAGGTTCAGGTTAGCCAGGGGTTTGTCATAAATACTGCCTCAAAGCCTGACTTACCCTGACATTTATGTTTCCTTTTATCCTGATTCTCTGAAGTACTGAAAAAGTCTAGGGCTGGGGCTGTCAGTAAGACTCTTGATCTTGAGGGCTCAACTCACACATTTTAGGGTAGCCACAACTGCTTTTTGGGGTGTTTTTGTTGTAATCTCTGTCTATTCTATGGTACATCAGAAAGATGAGGGTGACTGGTCAGACCATTCAGCTGGAAGAGCTGGTAGTGTAGAAGCAGCCTGAAGATATTTTTAAAAACAGGCACCTTCAAGTCATTTAATCTCATGTTCCTGAATACACAAGCATATAGAGCCCCTAGCTGCTTTTGAAACCTGTGGCTATGGATTTGAGCCTTGAGTCCTCTGGGAGCGTTCAACTCCCAGCAAGGGCAGAAAGAAGAGAATTAGGGCAGGCACTAAGACAATCAAGGAGATTGTTTACTACTCTTAGCAAGACAAGTCCACCACAGAAAATGTCCAGGAACCACCCCTTCCCCTCAGACACCTACCCTGGCCCTAGCCAGTTGGCTTTTTTTTCCTACCATGTCTCCTTATCAGTCTCCTGCAGAGACTCTGAAAGTCTTATCTTGATAGGCCAGATTACCAAACCGATCTCCTCTCCATGATGAATAGAAATCAAACTGCTTTCCTCTGTCAGCATACATTCCCAGTCCAGATAGCTGAATAGAAACCTCTCCTCTCCTCTCCTCTCCTCTCCTCTCCTCTCCTCTCCTCTGTCATCCTTTCAGCCTCCTTGCCCTCCCCCCAATTAATTCCTATGCTTTAATACCATCTAAGAGTCCTCAGTGAGAAGAGGATCTGCTTGCTACGCAGGTGCAAGTTTTCAGCACCACAGCACAACAGCAATGCCACCCGCTCTGCTCTCCTCATGGCTTCTCTTTGTGAGACAATTTTTCTTTTCTTCCTTTTCAGCTCCGTGCTGAACAACCCCATGCAGATAATCTGATTATGCTAATTTGTACTTCATGAACCCAAAGTGAGGGGATCTGCACAGGGTGAGCTGGGCTGGGGATAAGGGTGCTGAGGGCAGGAGAGAGGTTTGGGAGGGGGGTGCACAGACAATGGTTTCAAGTCAGTCAACAAAAAAAGCCGTCTGTATTGCCAAACAAAGCACACTCTGGGTAACCCCTTGCTGCTCTTGACAATTTAGAGTGTCCCAAACTGGCCTGCGCCACTGAGCAGAAAAGGGAACATGGAGAATATACAATGAAGGGGCACAATGAGAAGCCTGTTTCCTGTTCAATGTAGCTTTTTTTTTTTTTCTCTCCTTAACTAATCCTTCCCAGAATCTAGTAGTTGAAGTACGGTCCACAAATTGTTTGTCAGATGGTAGCTATGGCACTAGACAGCTTCTGAGCACACACAACCTCATCTGTCCAATTAGACTGACGATGCACTCGAAATTTATTGCAAATGGGCAGTGACTTTGCAGACACATGCTCACAACTCTCAGCTTGGACTCCTCCCTCTGCAGGAGCTGATGGTGTCCCAGCCTGGTTTTACATTACATTTGCTGCAGCTGGAATTGGTCAAGAAACAACCCGGAGGAAAAAAAAAATATACAAAGGGTATGGAAAAAAATATTTTCAAGATTAAAGCAATCCTGTGGTAGAGATTTGGCAACCACAAAACTGTTTGCATTGGCAGGGACCTCCTGAGGTCATCTGGTCTAAGCCTCCTGCTGAAGTCACCCAGAGCTGTGTGCCCAGGACTGTGCCCAGTCAAGTATCTCCACAGATCATTTTCTGTTTCAAGGGAAAATGGGAGAGGGAGGGAAGACAGTTGCTCTGCACTCCACCTTAAATGGCATGGCTCCTCTTTCTCATGCAGAACAGAATATTTGTTCAGAATACTTGAGACAGAATACTTGAGGACACCATTTGATGAAAACAAATGGAGGAGGAGAAATGACTTAATGTCTGTCATCTCAGCTCTGGTCTTAGGTTCAGCTGCTTTTGCGTTAGAGTATTACATCAAGTTTACCTGACAGGGTAGGAAATATGCAGTTCCTCTCCAGCATTGCTCTTCTGTGCCTAAGACCTCTTTTGCTAAATGTGTAGTGTATTACAAGGTACACATATATATTTAAAAAAAAAGGCTCTATATAATACTGTGAATGGAGTGACTAAGCAAAGGAGCATTAAATATTAGAAAGGTAAGATTACAAGGTTTAATTCAATTATAAAGAGTATTTTGAAACTACCACATGCTGATGGGAGCCTCTGTGTTCACAATATGCATGGAAATGTCTCTTGCTTTTCTTCTTTTTCCTGGGAAGCAGGGAAGCTTATCAGATGTGACCCAAACCAAACAATACTTTTATGAGCACACTAATTGTTCACATAAATAGATTAAATAACTAATTTTAGATCTGAGAGAATCAGTAATCCTAGATCCTAAACTCCTTGAATGGTAGATTCCTGGAGGTCTTGGAACAGTTAAAATCCACTGATACCTATTAAACTCTAAAAACTTGGACTTTTGCCCTACTGATGTATGAAATGGAGAAAAGCCAGCCAATGCAGCACGGGAGTAGCTTGAGGCCTGGTCACCTGTACTGTATGAGGTTTTCCTGGATCCTTTTCTTCCCTTCCACAGCAGGTCTTGGGTGAGATCAGACTGGTGAGGATTTGACAAAGGAGATAAACAGAGTAAGCAGCACAACCCTGAGGAGAAGGTCTTGCTCTGTCCCCTTGTCTTTCTCTTGACCTGAGGGATGACCTTCTCCAGGCCACTGCTTTTCCTAGCTTTTTGTTTATAAACAAAGTGAGTTAGTAAGCAAGGATGTTTATTTTGTTGTGCATATACAGGAAGTTTAATGCAATGGGCTTTGGCCTCATTTGAAACTCTTAAGTGACATTGTGACACACAATGCCAATACATAATAAGAATATGTAAGGAATGTATTGCCAACCATAATTGAACATAACCTCAAAACTAGTTAGCAGTGACTACTAAAGATGTGTTTTTCCAGAAAAAGAAACCCCTGAGAAGCTGGAAGAAGCAGGCCCACAACTTTCAGGCCCAGAGGAGACATTAATGTGGAAAGAGTGGGACTGGTCAATTACCCACAGCAATGAAAGGTACAGCAGATGTGTTGAGCAGTCCTGAGAATCATTCCCCTGCTGAGAGGAGAGAGAGGCTGCTCAGTGTTTGCTGGAGCTGAACCACAAGTCAATACAAAGGATAAAAGCTCACCCAGGGAACATTACAGAACAGTGGCAGTACAGCACTCCTGCTTGCCTCTGCTGAAGGAAAGTCACAATCCACAGGGAAAGGCATCCTTTGAGCCTTAGCTGGATCAACAGAGGGCTGGAACTTGTTTCAGTCCTATCAGCTAACTAAATGATATATCTAATGATGCAGCAGGGAGGTAAACAAGAGTCCATGTCCATTCTGCAAATCAGCTCTTTTCAAAACTAAACAAAATGTGCCAAGGAGAAGCTTAACAGCCAAGACCATAATTTTTGTACGTACCTGAATTCAGCTCTACATGAAGTCATCACTGAGCTTACGACTGCAATAAAGATACAAAATAGGTGGAGTATGTATTTTTCAGACTTTTTTTGTATACATACATAACCTGAAGCACACACTTTGCCTGCTTGTTTGTCCATGACCTAAGGGTAGATGCCAGGAAGCTCCTGGGTAGAGCCAGCAGCACTGGCTACAGCTGCCACAGTCCTAGGCTTCACCTAGGAATGAACACAGTGCTGCTGCTTCAAAGGCCATAGGAGAAGAGAAATTTTAAATGGATCCTTAAATATCTGTGAGAATCTAATCTGGTGTGAAGGAGTAAGTCAAACAATTGCTGCTGCTCAGTTTAAAAAAAACATTCTTTCTCCACTTTTCAATCTAGATTGGCACTAACCAGCACGTAAGGAAAATAAACCACAGCAATGTTGTGTTAGGAGAAAATTGGCTGTCTGAACTTCCTGTGATTTATTTTCTCAGCTCAGCTTTTTCAGAGAGCTTCAGCAACAAGTTCACAGAAAATCTGAAAGGAGACAGGATGTGACCTTCAGGAGGAAAACCGTGGAAAAGAAGGAGGGTAACAGTGGTGAAACACAAAGTTGGAAGGCACTCAGAGGTAAAGGTGGGGCCCGAGAATATGAGTATTGCCTGAAAGCAGGCACAAATAAGGTGACAAAAATGGAATGAATATCCAGATTCTCAGGACAGACAGGAGACTGAGAGGTGCACTAAGCCATGAGTGAATGCTGGGGATGGCATGGAGAAAGCAAGAAAACCAGGCGAGCTGTGGGGAGTGACACGGGGAGAAACATGCAGGGTTGGTGAATATACGCTGCTGGGGAGAGAGGAAACAGAGCAGAACCTACTAGAAGATCAGAGTAAGCAGCCTCATGGGGATAAAAGAGTGTTGGAAAATGGGGAAACATGAAAAAGGCATAAAATTGTGGAGCAGAACAAGAATTAAATTGGAAGGAGATGGTAGTGTGGCAGGTGGCTACAAATCACAAACGTGGCAGGATGAGAGCAGGCAGTGGAAGTCTCCATTTCCGCATGTAACAATGATTAATATTTTCACCTGACTTGGTTTTGATGCACAGACTTGAGTTTGAGAGAGTTTTGTCTTAGAAGATAAGTAAATTTAATAATTCATAAAACAGGAACATTTTTAATTTCCTGATTTTGGGAAGAAAAGTAAGAGTTTTCAGACATACTGATCAACCTGTCTACAGGAGTCCTTCTCCTTTCTTTCCTAAGGCACCATTTTTGAACTTCAGGCCACTGCCTGTAGGATCCCAACAGACATTATAAAACAAAACACTAAATAAACATATCCCACACTAAGCAACAACTTCACCATCCTAAGTACACAGACCTTTTTTTTTTCAAACACAAAATTAGCATGATCCTCCTGAAAAGTACTCTGGAGAATGTGCAATTTGGGTAATTTGGGTAACTATTCAGCAGGTACTTACAGTTTTGTTTTTTTTTTAAGGTCATGGTAACATTCCTTGGGCAAGGGAGTCAGTTCAGCCTTGTGCTTTGATTCCATGCTGATCTTTGTAGTTGTAACACGGAGCAGTATACTAACCAGTCCATCTTTACATTTCTTATATGCATACTGTGCTGCTCAGGTCTTATTATTAGCCCAGTCTCACGAAACGAACAAAGGGGCATCTCTTCTTCCAGTTTAAAATCAGCAAAATATAAAACATTGTGTCACAGAGACAAGTGTACCTAGCTGGCACACTAACACCATCAGCTCACATTGTCACAGTTCTCTCAGCATCAGTATGGTTGGCTCAAGGATGAACAGGATTATTTCAGAGGTTTTATCCTCCGGTATCTTTAAATTATTCCTGAAATATCCGGGACAGCTGGAAAATCGACCAAATTTTAAGTTTTCTTACTTGATACTCTACTTTTATTGCACAGACTATGATCTGATTTCTCTCTGGTGGCTTCCTCTGTTCTATGCTCTGCTCAGATGCCACCCTGAACACACAGGCATCTCTCCCTGGTTACCAGCAAATTAAGAAAAACTGCTGCTCTCCTTTCCTGCTGGAGCTGGAGGCAGAAAACTCACCAAAACTTCTTTCTCGTTTAATTGTATCAGATAAGATGCTTTTCCAGCTCACTGCTGTGAGATCCACCTTGGCACCAGCTACCTCTGTGTTGTTTAACCCCAGCCAGCAGCCCAGCCCCTCACAGCTGCTCTCTCACTCTCCTACCAGTGGGACTGGGAGAGTGGGAAAAATTCATGGGCTGGGATAAGAAGAGTTTAATAGGGAAAGCAAAACAAGGAGTGAATTCCCTGCTTCCCATGGACAAGCAGGTGTTCAGCACCCCCAGCAGAGCAGGGTCCCAGCACACAGAACAGTGACTTGGGAAGACAAACCCATCACTCCAAACATCCTCCACTTCCTTCTTCTCCCCCCACTTTATACTCTGAGCCTGATGCCCCATGGTCTGGAACATCCCTTGGGTCAGCTGGGCTCACCTGTCCCAGCTGGGTCTCCTCAGTACAAGGAGCAGCAAAGGCCTTGGCTCTGTGCAGTCCCTGCTCAACAATAACAAAAACATCTCTGTATCATCAGCCCTGAGTTCAGCACAGGTCCAAAACACAGCCCCATACCCTGGGAAGGAAATTAACTCCACCCCTGCCAAAACCAGCACACTCTGCTCTGGAGAGCCACGCCTCAGGTGCAGTGAAGACCCCCTGACAGATGACAAAGTATGATGTACTTGAGGATCTGACTGAAAATTCCAACTCCAGGTAGCTATTGCTGATCTACTGCAAGACAGCACCAGCAGAGGTATCGCTGCAGGCGTGTTTGGGAATTTGGGTACATCTGCACAAGTTGCAGGCACAGCAGCAGCTGCAGTGCAGATGCTGCCAGCAGGCACAACACCTTGCTGGCCCCAAATTGCGACTTTTCCGCGTCGTTGTGGTCACTGCCGTTTTCATTTCTCTCCCTCTCCTTCTAAGATCACATAGGAGATAGTGCGAGCAGTTTTCAGGTCTGGCAATGAAACGGATGCCACTCGGTGGGGATAAAGCAGTACTGCAGGGAGTGAAAATGACTACATCGTTTAAAATCCCGTCACCAGCCCCGTGGCTGCAGCTGCACGGACACGCAGCCCTGCTCGGGGGCGAACAAAATTGTGCTGAACTGATTTCTGCCACAGAGTGGAGCTTAGTGGTGTGTTAGGTCTTATTACCCATCAGCTGGGGCAAGTCGATATTTGCACTCTAGAAAACAAACGGTGGTTTCTGTGTCTGCACATAAGCACAAACAGAAAATAAGAATCACATTTGGTAATGATAAGACTGCTAAGAGACGAGTTTGAGTAACTTATGATCTCTGTATAGATGAAATGAAGGTGGAAATGGCAAGGAAATAGAAATGAACTACACGCACATGGATCAATTGTTAGGGAGCAAATGAGTCACTGGATACACAGAAAAGAAGAGGCATTGAGAATAAGGACTTATTCTGTGAATATGGTACTGATAAAAGGGAAATCAATGAGAAGAATGGCTTGCTATTCATAGCAAGCTGAAATTACTCTGGGAAAAGTTCAAGTGTTTGCTATGTTGACTGGCATAAACCTTTTACTCAGAATGATTCTGCAATTCCAGTTATTTCCTGAAATTAGTTCTTGGTAGGCAAAGAACAGGTTTAAGAGCAGCTGTGAAGGCTGCATGTTCTCAGACTGCTTTGCTTAACTTCACCAGGCAGTGTGCAAAACAGAGCCTTGAAAAGCCCTTTTCACCAGCGTGTGGAAGTTGAATGGAAAAGATAAAAATTTTGCTGTTTTTTAGAAGGGAAAATCAGCCAAAAACTCGCAAACAAGTGAACTTAACTTCCATTGCCGGGGGCGGAAAGAAAGGTAATATGTAGGAAAGAGAATAACAAACCCCAACAGGGTTCCACAAAGAACAGTGTCAGGTTAGCATGCTCTGGCTTTGGGGTGACAAAATTGTGGCTTTCCAGTGCCTGAAGGGAGCCTGTGAGAAAGATGGAAAGGGACTTCTTACAAGGATGTGTGGTCAAAGAACAAGGGAGAAAGGCTTCAAACTGAAAGAGGGCAGGTTTAGATCTGATATGAGGAAGAAACTCTTCCCTAAGAGGGTGGGGAGGCCCTGGCACAGGGTGCCCAGAGGAGCTGTGGATGCCCCATCCCTGGAAATGTCCCAGACCAGGCTGGATGGGGCTTGGAGCAACCTGGGATAGTGGAAGGTGTCCCTGCCCATGGCAGGGGAGGAACTGGATGGGCTTTAAGGTCCCCTTCCAGCCAAACCATCCTGATTCCATGAATTTCCTTCAGCTCCTTCAAATTAGCTAGTCTGGTGAACAAAAAAAAGGAGCAAATGTCTTTGAGTCGGATCTTTGATAACCTTTCACTTGTGAAGCTCATGAGCAAACCACTTGGGCTGAAAATACTGTAGGACTGGCACAACACTGGTACCTGACCTTTCTGAAGGCAAAGTTAGCAACGGCCTTCACTACTAAAATGGTTTTAAAGACCTATTAAAAGTGTTTCTCCTGGTGTACACTAATACCCTCAGTAAGTGATGAACAGACGGCATCAGCCTGGGAAAGACCACGTTGGATCACCCATACATGTTGGAAATTCTAAATATTCTTGAAGAGCTTCAGATGTATTGCGGGGGCAGGAGGGAGAGAGGTGGATAAGGAAAAAAAGGCATCAGGGCAAGTGCGGTGCACAAGGTGTGCAGGGAAGCAGCACATGCGCAGGGAAGGCCCTGGGGAGCCACGACGGCTCTCAAACTGTGCATGGAGCAGCACTACCAAGATTTTGACCAAAAAAAGGCGCTGGCAGAGC
>VZRZ01007764.1:306972-338942 GCA_013398175.1 Climacteris rufus
CCGTCCCGCCGGCCGCCGCCGGAGCTCCGCGCCCGGCCATGGAGCTGTGGCAGCTGCCGCTGCGCTTCTCCCGCCTCCGCATGTTCCCTTTCTTCGACCTGGCGCATTATGTCGCCTCCGTCGTGGCGCTGAAGGAGCAGCGGGGTGAGCGGGGCGAGGCGGGACGGGGCGGACACCCCACACCCTCATCCCAATCCCGGCGGTTCTCCCGGTTCCCCCGGCGCTCCTCGGGCGCTGTGTGTGTGTGTCCCGCGGGGTCCCCAGCCCGGGCAGGGTGAGGATGGTCGCCTGTCCGGTGCCGGGGGTCCCGAGGGGAGCCGTGGTCCCGGTGGCCGTGCGGACAGGGCTGTCCTCAGTCCGTCTGTCCGTGAGCCATGTCTCATTGCCCGCGGAACGCACCCGGCCGGCTTTTCTCGCTTCCCAGAACTTAGGAAATCCGCCAGGACTTCTGTTGAAAACCTTTAAATTTTTTATTTATTTACCTATTTATTCGTTTCAGTTTTAAAGTCCCAGGAATAAAAGGGCTGAAGCCCAGTGAAGTTAGGTTTGTACGTACAGAGAAGGTGTTTGCAGCACAGGCCAATGTCTCTCTGCCCAGAATCGCATCTGAGAGGGGAGGTGCTCAACTTTACATCCTTCACAAACCCTGTGCAGGACGATCCTGAGGCAATTCTACCTCATAGGAAACAGCTCGGGGCTCTGATGGGGACTCTGTGCCAGCGACATGTCAACATTGTACCCCCCCAGATTGTAAAGTGAATTTAGCAAAGCTTTCCACTTCCACTGGCAGGACTTTGTATGAGCGCACATAATGACACTTCAGTCTCTACATGCTCTCTACTGTGGCTCTTAACCCTGAGCCTGTTTTTTTTGGCTGTCACAAATGTAGATACTGGCCTTGTTTTAATTGGTAGAATTAAGCTACTTGTGGTGTGGCTTTGGGCGTTTACAGCAACTGTGCATTCCAAGTGATAATTGTGTAGAAAACTTAGCTGGCTTGCAGGACTGTAGTGCAAATTTGAGACCTGCTGCTTGCCTCAGATCTCTAGAGCTCTGTGTTGTTTGTTTAGTGTGAGCCTTGTTCTTTGGTCCCCTCCTAAATGTTTCAAGGTGAATTTAGACTTCCTGATTAGGACGTGGACTTAGCAGACTGTGAAGACTGGCAGAAAGTGCTTATGTGTTCTAGAATCTTCACCACATTTTGTTACTAAAACTTTTAATGAGTGCTGTCCTGTGGCATTATGTAATGTCCCTGCTCTGTTTAAAAAGGGACTTCTCTGACATTGTCATGCACTGCCTTTAAACTTTCCTCTGGAGTGGACACATCTAAAGACCAGGATGAGGAGTCTCTCTGCTTTGCATCAGCTTAGCATTAGTGAGACAGCACTTAAGGAAAGTAGGATTCCAGTCAGAAGTCTGGTCAGACCCATGCTCCTATTTTCTTTTCCTTCTCAGCTTAATAGTTCAGAACTCTTGAGTACATTCTAATACTTGGAATTAATAACTTAATCCAGGTGACTGCCTGCTAGCCTGTTTCTCACTTCCCAAGCAGTTAGAACCGAGTATTAAATCATAACTGAAATAGTAGTTATTGCAAAATATTCAGTAGGAATATATTATTGTCGATTAATGCTCTCCAGGCTTTATGTTCTTTTTGGAAACTTAAAAGAGTAGCTATATTTGACAGGGAAATAACGGGATCACCTTAAGTGCCTGGTGATGTAAGAACTATGTGGTCAAGTTACAGCCACGTTTATTTTATCCCAGATTACTGTCTCATTAAAATACCAACCCACCCCCACTGCTTAAAATGAGATTCAGTGTGGGCACTTGTGTCGTGGTTGGGTGCACACTGACTGGGAGTTTTCCAATCCCTAGCCAGGCTTTCATGCTCACTTGTGACTGCTGGCAAGCTGCAGCAGTGACATGTTGCTTTCTCCATGTTTTAAAATAAGAGTTCTTGGTTAGTGCTTTTGGGATGGCTTGGGAGTTGCTCCTTGGTAGCTCCAGTCAGTTGTAGAACTGGCAGTTTTCTTTCTTTGGGATGGAGGGACAGCAAAAGGCATTGATGGTTGAGGGATTTGTCATTTTTGGAGGGAATGTGTTGGTTTTGTTCTTGCCATTTTTCTGTGTTTCAGGTGACTGGAGGAGAACTAATCTTTTTGGCATGGTTTTGCTGTGTTAAGCCTGACTCTGTAACTCCTTTATCCTAACTAATTATATTATATATGGTTGAATGGGGTACTAGAAAAATTGTACAAATCCTCCTGGTTTGCTGGCTAGATCTGTATTTATTATGTGTTCTTGACTGTCTTTGGAACATGTTGGAAACGCTGAAGCAGATTTTGACTGACAGAAATAGTTACCTGGTAAGGCATTTTGGTCTTTTTTTGTTGCTGTTGTTTAGAAACTACATTTAAACCTGTATTCAAAATCAGTCACAAGTTTCAAGCTGTGTTTTGAAACCTTACCTTCACTTTCTAAAGTGTAAACTTGCAGGGCTAGGGGCCTTCTGGCAGATCAGCCATTGCTGATGGTTGTAGGATGCCTCATTAATTTCAGAGGATGTATCAGAGGACAAATATAAATGACCTCTTTGTGTAAAAACATGTGACCCACTGAAAACTGAGTTTGCCTTGTGAGAGGTTACACCCCCATCATAATTTAGGTAGCAATGCTAAGATGATCTTTAAATTAGTATCAACATTTTTTGCCTCGTTGCCTTTTATGTTGGGTGTATTCCTTGTTACAAAACAGGTATGAATTGTTAAATACTGGCATTTGAGCCATTTCTAATGTTGGCCAATAGAAAAATCTTGAAGTGGAGTAGAATTTCCACTCTCTTGCCCTTTTACTTGTAAAATGAAGGAATTTGCCTGCTTTGCTGTGGAGCTTCCTTGCAGAGGGCAATCTGGTAATAATAGTTGTAATTCCTGTATGTGCCCTCAAAACTGAAAACCACTTGCTGCTAGGTGTTGGGAAAAGGGAGAGTGGAGAAGTTGGTGATAGCTGAAAGGCAGGAGAATGGATTTGAAGAAAGAACAGATACCTAACTAATTTTAAATCTACTCCAAAAGTAAAAAAAAACCACAAGCCATTAATATTTTGCAGGTGTCTTACTTGGAGCACCAGCTACTGCAGTGTGAAAAATAAATTACAAAATAGTTAAAAGTATAAGGGATGTTATTTCACATTCAGATAATTCTGTAATGCTTAGGAGTGCTCATTTTTATAAACTGGCTGTAACAGGAATTTAGATAGTTCTGCAATACATGATGTCTATGCCAGCACTAAAACTGGAACAATCTTGTTAATATATTTAGTGAATTGTATTGGGAATGCTCTTTTATATGTTTGAGCCTCTCATCTTGGGTAAGAATCTTCTTTTCCCACAGAAATGCCTGAAAAACCAAAGCTTCTCCTCTGAATTGGGAACAGATGTCAAATTTCATTTTGGGGCAGACACTGGTGCTTTTGTGAACTTCAGCCTTTGGACTATGGAAAATCAAACTCGTTCAGGAAAACAGAGCTCAGCACCAGTGTAAAGGGGAAGCTTTGGCAACATTGAACTTTTAAAGTGGAAGGAAATAGAAATATTCTCAACTGGTTGCTCTGAATATCTTTGGTGAAAGTGTTGTTTTCCTCTGAAACTGGTTAATGCTTCCCTTTACCTCCAGCATAACCTTTTAATATTGAATACTCTTTTTGACATAGTTCAATTGCAATTTAATAGGGATAATTCATTTAAAAGATAATAAAATAAACAAAACTGTCATTCTTTTAATAACAAGGGAAATTTACGTTTATTATTGCAGCTCCAGGTATAAAAAGCTCCCTTTTTTCTCTCTTCAAAAGTGCAGGTGAAAACTATTCCATAATTACTTTGGATGCTGTTTTCACTTTGGCCAGCAATCACAGCAGGGTATTATGAGGTAAAAAAGGAAAACAGTTACCTTGAATTCTTGGAGCACTGAAAAGCAGAAGTGGAATTCATAGAATAACCCTCCAAATGTTAGCAATCCTGTTCAGATAAGCCACTCATGTGTGTGCAATACAAATTTGAAAGGAAGTGTGTACCTATGTCAGGCTGTTAACAAAACCTCACAGCCACGCTCTGAAAGCTTTTTCTCCTTGGACCCCAGTTGTGACAAACCAATGCACAAAAGATGTTCAGAGAACACATTGTCACTCCTTCACTGCTGTTCAGGAGGTGCATGTCACAGTCACCGTACTCTGAGGTCTTTGTATCTGGAAATTTATGTGAAAGCCTGCTGGTTTCTGGGGGATTTTTCATTATCTGAAGGAACTTAGCAATTTGAAAAATACTGACCTTTAAAACATGGTGTTATTCTCCAGTTTTCATTTCTGTTTATGTGTTGTTGTTTTTTTTCCACAGGAGCTGTGGAAGTGTCAGTCCGAAGTCCACTGGCGTGCTGGTTTAGTGCTATGCTCCATTGCTTTGGTGGCTCAGTTTTGTCCTCATTGATGCTTGGAGAACCTCCAGTAGCTTTTCTGGCAAAGGGCATAAATATTCTACTGGCATCCTCAGTCTGGTAAGCAGCCACAATTGAGTCAGATGGGTAATACTGGTTCTGAGGAAGCTACATGGTAAACTGATACTGTACTGTTCGACTAGACTTGCCTTAGATTTTTGTAGTATTCCTGGTCAAACAGCTGAAAATGTTAATTTGTAACAAAATGAACTTCAGCTGCTGACCTTCTGAACACAGGTAAGTCATAAACACAGTCAGGTTTTTCTAAAGTAGCTCTTGAAGACCAGAACCTGGCTGATGTAAAAATTTTGGGCTTTCCTATAACTGGGATTCCAGCTGATCTTTCTTCCAGTTTCTGCTGCCAGACACATACTTTTTTTTTTCCTGTATTTCATTCCTTCCCAAATCGGTGGGTGTTGTGGTTGAAGACAGTAGTGGGCTGGTTGCTATGATTGAATTAAATATGTGGCAATTTGGCCTGTTTTGGAGTTAAAATAATGGTGGAGTTACTTTCATATAAATGTGGTCTTCCAGTGGAATTCATTTGTGAAAGTAATCTTTGAAGAAAACTTCGAACTTCACAAAAGTTATGAGCAGCAGTGAGGTTTTGATCCTAGAAAGCTCAATCACTACCTTAGGAGAGTCTGGCCTGCTGAAAATCCTTTAGTTCCACAAGCCCCTTAGGTTTTACAATTGCAAATTCATTAAACTGAAAGTAAGTGCTTCTCTCTGTATTAGTTTTCTGGTCTTCACGTTGCAAGGGAAGGTGACATATTTAATTTAGACAAATGGGTGAAATGAATAATGCAGATTAATTAGTGAATTATTATCAGAGCTTACAGAGGTTCCCTGCCTGTGGTTGTTAGTTTGATGTGGGCAGACTGCTTGTTTGAACAGGTGACACAAGCTGGGAGTACACCTGAAGAGAACATGATTTCTGTTCAATCAGCTGTGGTCCGGTGTGATTTGCTGTGCCCAAATTAAATGAGGTTTCAGTGAGGAGCTGTGAGTGTTATGAAATGCTCTAAGCTTCCAATTTTACAAAGTTCTCTCTTCGTGGGTATAATGACCTTAATTCTTGGTCCCAGGTCATGCGCAGTGAAATTCCCCGACCCACACTTAGAGGTGTAGAGTGAGTGGGGTTGTGCTGGGCTTGGGAAAGGCTCCTGAATAGTCTGTAGGACAGCGGCATCTGCTGTTAGGAGAGATTACAGGCAGAAGTGCCACGGTGGGCCTTCGGTGCCAGTGCTTCAGGGTCCTAAACCCACGTTCTGAGCTGTAAATTAATTCTGGTGAGAGTTGTCTGGTGAGTGCATGGCTTAAATGGCTGTTTGCAGCAGCCTCTAAAATACATCCTCTCTCTACATCTTTGGCTTCCTGTCAGCTGAAGCCTCTGACTTCACAATAGGAGAGAAAGGGAAAACAAAGGCCTTGGAATTTCTTGGTAGACAGGATGGGGCTCAAAAGCCTCAAGTGAAGGGATAATGTCTTTTTTTTTTTTTTTAAGTTACCCTTCCTTTTTTAAAAATACTACTTCTGCTTTTATGTAATTGTTACTCTCTTTCTCCTGTGCTGAAATTATCTATTTAACTTAATCAAGGTACTTAATCTTGCTGTGTTTTTGTGAGTGTCTCTGTAAGAACTGAATTTTGCTTGATTGAATTGACACAATAAAACACTACATGATCTAATTTTTTTAAATTTACTGTAATTTTAGGATTGCATTGTTAGCCATCTTTATTTTGAAAGCAGGTTGATCAGAGTTATTGTTAAATATTGAGTACTGTGCTTTCAATGCTTTGAATAAAGAAATGTGCTTATAATTGGTAAGCTGGAAAATTTAGAATTGGTGAGTGCTAAGATGTTAAATGTATTTAAAAATAGCCATGCATTTCATCTAGCATGACACTAACTAGTGGAGGCATTCTTGCTGAAGTTATGTAATTCCATGTACCTACACTATGAAAGCACAGAGTCAGTATTTAATTTACCATCCTGCTGTAATCCTGTAAAAAAAATCCCCAAACAAAAACCAAACCGAACCAAAATAACCCCCTACACCCAAGCAAACATAAAAAAAATAACTCACAAAATAAACTCAAACTACACAAAATCAATGAGATACCAGTTTAATAATTTGCATTATAAAAATGTGTAAGTATAGAACAATTGGAAAAATTTAAAGCTGTTTCTCAGGTACCTTAATGGATTCTTCTCTGGGACAATGAGGCAGCAAGATGATGTTTGATTTAGGTGCAAAGGCTCAAGTGTGCTCAGAAGCTTTTCAAGTTTCTTCCAATGTGTGTACCACGAGACTTTTGAGTTGTCAGTAGCATATCATGCATTGCTAGTCATACCCCAAAAATGTATCTAAAGGTTATGCAAAGATAATTCCTTAGCAAAAATGTGTCTAACAGGTTTTTCTCGTAATTTTCAGGTATCTAGTGTTTTACTGCCCAGAAGACATGTTCTACAGGTGCTTTTCCTTTCTGCCTCTTCGTCTTCTGGTGGCAGGAATGAAAGAAGTGACAAGGACGTGGAAGATCACAGCTGGCATTGCACATGCAGACATTCACTACAAAGATGCCTGGCTTGTCATGGTAGCTGTGGGCTGGGCCAGAGGTAACATGCATAACATCTTGCTTGGGATTTTTTGGAGTGGTATTTAAACATTTAACCCCTCAGCACCATCCCTGCTGTGCTGGGCATGGTTGTCCTGATGCAGTCTCATGTCCCCTCAAGGAAAAAGCCTGTGCTGCAGTTTTTCTGCCTGGATTAAGGGTGACTCTGAATGGCTTTGAGGGAAGTTTGTCTTATCCCTTCAGAGAGTCTTACAAGGACTTGCAGGATGGGCAGCTGATGGCAATAAAGAAGTAGATCTTCTGTGTAGCTATAGCTGAACTTTCTAACAGCATTATTTCCTCAGAGCAGTGTCCTTCCGTGAGGCTGAAGAAGAGAACTGGTTATCTTAGATTTTTGGGTGGTAGCCATTACCTGATTTTAAACATAGGGATGAACCTTCTTGCCTTGCTGCTGTTTGGAGTACCTCTCTGGAAGCCACCTTCCTGGCAGCAGCATTTGCAGCCACACCATTGGGATCACTTCAGAAAGCAGTGGTGCAGCTCTTGCTTCTGCTTGATTGTGTTCTGCTCTGGGAAGCAACACCTGTGAATGTGGTGGTCTCACGTGCTCTGCTCCCAGCTTACAACACAGATCAGGCTCTCTGGCCACAGTGCCTTACACCTCCTTGTGTCTTGTATTCTTCTCATGTAAAAATATCCACCCACTTTTCTCACAGAGCCTCCTCATAGTTTGTAGAGACACTCTCTGTACTGACATGATGACACAAGGAATGGGAATGGTACAAACCTGTAGAGATTTACTTTGGCACTTCAGGGCTTTGTAGTGATGAGTGCATCAGTTCAGATGCTGTCTCTCCAAGGCAAACCTGAGGTTCTTGCTGAGTATCTCAGCCTCTGAGGTTTCATGGTTCAAGTCTTGCTTTTGTGGGAGGTGGGATTAAGTCTTTTTGAGTCTGAGCTTTGGGTGTCTCATTTAGCACCAGGAGTACTGAGTTTTTTCTGGGAGCAGTTGCACAGTAGTGGTAGAACTCAGTGAATGCTTATCATAAACAGTGAATGCTTATGATAAACCTCTGTAATTTCAGGTGCTGGTGGTGGCCTAATTTCCAACTTTGAGCAGCTGGTGAGAGGAGTGTGGAAACCTGAAACCAATGAGCTACTGAAGATGTCCTAGTAAGTCTTTTTAGACAACTACAATGTTGGCTGTTGTTTTGCTAACTGCTTGTGTTGAGGCTTTTACTTGTTGAGGCCTAAAAAAAAAAAATAAAAGGCATTGGGACATGTTTGTACCCTGTTGTGGTGTGTATCCTGTGAAAGATGGACTGATGACACCTACTTTTAGCAGATGTTTTAATAATTTTATGTTCACAGCACAAGAGCAACAAGTGTGAAGACAAGTCAATAAAAATTGTCAGAAAGCAGTTAAGAGTTAGTGGGGAGTTGCTAGAAAGCAGTATTGACTCAGTTTGTCTTACAGGGACATGGTTTTCTATCCAAAATGAATGTATAGTGGTACTAGCAATATTCAAGTGAATTCTGCACTTTTGGTGTGTGTTCTGAGCCTCACTGAGATGGCTTCCTTTGAGCACTGTCACTCTTACTCTTGCTGCCAGTGCTGTTTTCCTCCAAAGCTATCAATTATGTGAAAAGGTACAAATTGGTTATTCAATAGCAAAAATGACCTGCAAGATGGGAAAAGTTAAATCTCTTGCAGAAGCAAAGAATGGGAATATTACATGCCTCCTGGTTTTCTCTGCAAAATGAGAATTGAAACAGGCTGGAAAGCCACAAGCTATTATTATAGGTCAAGATAAGGCCACTGTGATAATTTCATAAAATTAGTTTGATCTTTCCCAGGTTACAGTCAGGTCTTTAAAAATAATAATTTTATTTTTTTTTAAAAGCCATCATGCTTTTCTGCAGCCAGTCTTAGACATAGAATAACAGGAGAGACGTTTGTAGCTTAGTCTTTGGCAATATTTCAACTATTTGTGGATTGTGTTCGTTGTTGGCTTTTTGTGAAATTCTGAGTATTTAGAATTTCTCTTGTCAGTGCCTAAATGGCAGTCTTGGAAGCAAACTTGCAGAAGGAAGAGGTCACCGTCAAAAATAGCACTGTAGACCCAAATAAAACTGTCTTTACAGGTGCAACACCAGAGCAAAGCTTACTTATTGGCATCACTTGCATGTGCTCTCCTTCTCCACGGTGGATATGGCTCAAAGTAATTAAAAAAAGATTGTAAAAGTTCTGTTTATATATAAATGTTAAGAACATTGAACTGAACTAAGTTACAAAGTCAAACAGATCAGACATCCTGCAAACAGATGAGATTCCTGTGTACACAGCATTGCTTTTTGGGCTTCTTAAACAGAAATTTGCTGAAGTATTTCTCCTGAATTACTGACAAGACAGTGAAGAACTGTAAATATTCAGTGCTCTCTCTTCAGGCCACTGGACAACTGACCAAAGTTCTCTTGTTTTCTGGCTGCACACCTAGGAAGGGATTTAATGCCACAAGGAAGATTGCTGTAAATTGGAAATAGATGGAAATCTTTGCATGTCTCAAGGCAGCACAGCTGTGTTACAAAACCTGGTGACACAGGCCTAGGTCCAGTCAGCTCTAAGCTGACTACAGCCCTAGAGCTGCTGCACTGTTACAGTGGACTGAGACTTGGACTATGTTGCTCTTCAACACCTTAAACAACTCCTTGGAGTAGCTCACTCCTGGAGCATAGTAGAGGAACCTGTTTTTATGTCTAGTCTGAGTAGTGCAAGCTCTTGAGTGCAAGCTCAAGTGATTTAACTCTTCCATAAGATTTATTGTGAGAGGAAGAAGAGAAGCAAGCTGACATACAAGGTCTGAACAGAAGCATTGAATTGAGGAGGATTTGTCAAATAGGAGTTTGCTGGGTGTGCAAAGTAGTGCTGAGCTTGATGCTTCTCTGTATTGTGGACAGAAGGCATAGTAATAGTATATAAAGTGAAAGTCTTAGTTTAGTTACAGCTGGATTTTGGATCTTATCATCAGTACCACAAATTTTCATTATTTCTATTCAGAAATAATTATTTTGCACACTAAGAACATGTACTGCTTTCTGGAGCAGAGAGGAGAAATTAACGTTCTCTTACAAAATTCTTCTGTTTGATTTCTAGCCCTGTGAAGATAACCTTGATAGGAGCAGTTCTTTTCACCCTGCAACACAGCCACTACTTGCCAATAGCAAAACACAACCTTGTGTTTTTGTACACCATCTTCCTTGTTGTCTTCAAGGTAAGAATTTGAAAGTGTTGCTGGTAACTCAATAACAGAAAGTCCTTTCTTTAATTATTAGAATGTGTGCTTCTGGATGGGAAGGCCAGCTCCTGCTGATCATAAACCTGTGTTTGGTCTTCTGTACATGAGCAGAACAGAAGACCTACTCTGCTACTGATACTGTTCAATGTATAGGGAGGGGAAAAACAAAGCAAAAAAAATCAGGAATTTTGGCACCCAGTATTTTCTGTTCCAGGCTTGTATGCCCATAATCTCAAACAAAGCTTATGCTTGTAGAAAGAAACTCTCCTGTTCTCTGTCTTTTGCCTGTACCTATGCAGTTGCCAGTGGGTTTGTGAAAAAGGCCAGCTAGATTCTGATCTGGCTTTAAGTGTTTGGGTGGGAGGAGAAAGCATACCAAAACCACTTTGAAGTAGCTGTAACTGTTTTGTAATAAAATAGACACTGCTCCTCTATTGAATCCTTCAGTCCCTCCAGTCTTGTTCATTTCCAGGATGATGCCTTTCTTCTGGATTACAAGCTTATAAGAAAACATAGTCTCTGTTAGCAGAAATCTGGCAATTTTAAGAGGTTTAGAGCTGCAGTTGAACAGACCAGAGACACTGTGAAAGTGGTGGTTGCCAATCCCCTGTCTGTGAAGTAGCTGGCAAGTTTAATTCTACAGAAATTACTTTAGGGAGCCAAGACTTCAAGCTGATGTTCTTGATTCCCCACCTAAGGGAGAATCATTGCAGTTCAGTAAGGGCATTGTTGAACTGTGGGTGCTGGGAATGGAGAGGGACAGGAATGTTATTCTGGAAGTGAGAAATTACAGCTGTCCACAGAACCTGGCTGCAAGGCTACAGAGAAGTAACTAAATTCTTACACTGATGGTCATACTGACAATCAGGAACTCAAGCACCCACTTAAGTAATAAAGCAATAAAGCAACAGTCCTTTAATAGTGTCTTTTAGAAACTTGTCATGTCTTGGAAGCTGCAGAAACTGTAGCAATATCAACTTGTCCCCTACCTGGATCTAAAAAAAGAAAGTTTTTTCTATCCTGATCCCAAGTTAGGTGTCCTAAGGAATGTTCACCTAAATCTCTGAACTTTATGGAATGAGTGTGTCTGTCTGGAATTCTAATTAAAGTCTGGTTGTGCATATACATTTAGGTGCTTGCACATTCCATTCTTTCAGTTTAAATGGAAGTAAGCCACTCTGTTTACAGCTTTTCTGTTGGAACAAGGTACAAGAATTACACATAAAAGTTGCTCTTCACCTTAGCTATATGGCATTAAATGTGGTTTAGGATGATTAATCTTACAGGGAGCTTTTTGGTGCACATTATTTATGTGTAGCTCATAGAATCGTAGAGTCATACAGTGTTAAGGGCTGGAAGGGACCTTAAAGATCATCCAGTTCATTCCCCTGCCACGGGCAGGGACATCTTCTGCTAGACCAGGTTTGTCAGGGCTTTATCCAGCCTGGCCTTGAACATTGTCAGTGTTGGGGCAGCCTGTTCCTGTATCTCACCACCCTCCCATTAAAGAAATTCTTCCCAGTATCCAACCTAAATTTCCCCTCTTTCAATTTGTACCCATTCCCCCTTGTCCTCTTGCTGCAGTTCCTGATGAAGAAGCCCTTTCTGGCTTCCCTGTAGATCCCCTTCAGAGGTGTGTGAAGAAAGTTGCTAGAAAGAAGAGCATTATTTGATCAATTCCAGCTAATAAGAGCAGACTTCTGTTTCTGGAGGCACGGTCTCATGCTTGTGTAGGAAGTTCAAAATGCCATACACCTGTCCAGCTTTGAACTTGCTTTGCTGTGAAGCCATTACAACTTTCATTGTAACTTGATCCTTGTTCTTTGTAGGTAAAAATGATATTGACAAGATGTACAGCTTCTCCACTTGCTCCCTTTGAGGCTGCAATGGGCCAAATGCTTTTTGGCTTGGGAAAGACACCTTCCAAAGTGAAGGGTGAAGGTGCCACATCTTCCAACGGCTCTTCAGTCTGTGACCGGCCTTCTGAGCAGCACCACGAGGGTGCTAAGAAAAAACAAGCAAAGAAAACAGAATAAGTGACTTAAAATCCTTGTGGTGGTCATGTTGAACCAGATTAGTCTGGCTGAGAAGTTTCCTTAAGGAAATGAGAACAGGGCTGTGTCGTGGTTTGCCTTTGGAATATGTTGTGTGAGCTGTGCCTAAATGCACACGTTGGATCTGTAAGTTAAAGCTACAAATTTTTATAGTGGTTAAAAGTTTACTAATTTTTGTACTTATGATACCTTTAAATGCTTACATGTTAAAAAGATAGTCTCTAAAAATGTGATAATAATTTTTTTTTCCCACTATATCACTTGTTTCACCTCTTCCTATTCCCCATTTCTTATGTTTCATTTCAATAACATTGATTTGCACTGTCAGGTGTTCACTGTGGCACATCCCAAATAAGAAAGTCATCATCTGGGTAAGGCTCAATCACATTGCACTGTGTAAAACCATGAAAATGTACTGAATTAATGCCTTTAACTAGAAAAATAATTGAATTGTTGTAATTCACATTGCACTAGTCTAGAATTCCTTTGTTTCCTCAAGTAAATATTTTGCAATACTTTTCTATTTTTTAAAATAAGAGTAAATTATCTGGCACTTAAAAAATATCTTTACAGTTAGCAGGTAGGAATGTTTCAGTATTTTTGTTGTTGGCTTAGTTGGACTCTTTATTTGCAAGCATTTGATGTGTAGATGTTTTTCCTGCCACATTGGTGTTTTACAAGTGGTTTGTAGTTTTCTTTTGATTCATCTGGGACTAGACATCTCTGCCTGTATTTTTATCTGAGCATATGCACTTTTTTCTTTCCAAACTTCATTATAAAGAACAGTACTCAACAGTGCATTTACCTTGTTTTGTCAGCACCCTGAGCTGCAAGACAGGGATGGGAGCAGCATGTTGCCCCCATAATCCATGAGGAAATGGTCAGTGACCTGCTGCACCACCTGGACAATCCCAAGTGGTTGGATGGGATCCACCTGAGGGTGCTGAGGGAGCTGGCAGATAGCTCACTGAGACACTTTCCATCATTTACCAGCACTCCAGGCAAACCAGCAGGTCCTGGTTAACTGGAGGTTGGAAAATGTGACACACATCTACAGGAATGATTAGAAGGAAAATACAGGGAATCACAGGCCTGTCACCTGCCCTCAGTGCCAGGGAAGGCCATGGAGCAGATCACCCTGAGGGCCATCAGCAACACGCACAGGACAAGCAGGGGCTCAGGCCCAGCCAGCCTGGGTTGAGGAAAGGCAGCTCCTGCCTGGCCACCCTGATCCCCTCCATGACAAGGTGACCCTGCTCAGTGATGAGGAAAGGCTGTGGATGTGTCTGCCTGGACTTTACAAAAGCCTTTGGCACCATCTCCCACAGCAGCTCCTGGAGAACCCGGCTGCTCACGGGCAGGGCCCTGTTCTCTGGGTAAAGAACTGGCTGATGGCAGGGCCCTGTTCTCTGGGTAAAGAACTGGCTGATGGCAGGGCCCTGTTCTCTGGGTAAAGAACTGGCTGATGGCAGGGCCCTGTTCTCTGGGTAAAGAACTGGCTGATGGCAGGGCCCTGTTCTCTGGGTAAAGAACTGGCTGATGGCAGGGCCCTGTTCTCTGGGTAAAGAACTGGCTGATGGCAGGGCCCTGTTCTCTGGGTAAAGAACTGGCTGATGGCAGGGCCCTGTTCTCTGGGTAAAGAACTGGCTGATGGCAGGGCCCTGTTCTCTGGGTAAAGAACTGGCTGATGGCAGGGCCCTGTTCTCTGGGTAAAGAACTGGCTGATGGCAGGGCCCTGTTCTCTGGGTAAAGAACTGGCTGATGGCAGGGCCCTGTTCTCTGGGTAAAGAACTGGCTGATGGCAGGGCCCTGTTCTCTGGGTAAAGAACTGGCTGATGGCAGGGCCCTGTTCTCTGGGTAAAGAACTGGCTGATGGCAGGGCCCTGTTCTCTGGGTAAAGAACTGGCTGATGGCAGGGCCCTGTTCTCTGGGTAAAGAACTGGCTGATGGCAGGGCCCTGTTCTCTGGGTAAAGAACTGGCTGATGGCAGGGCCCTGTTCTCTGGGTAAAGAACTGGCTGATGGCAGGGCCAGGGAGTGCTGGGGGATGGAGGGACTCCCAGCCAGGGCTGGGCACAGTGGGGTTCCCTGGCGTCAGTGCTGGCCCGTCCTTTGAACATCTTTGTCACTGGTCTGGGTGAGGGGATCGAGGGTCCCTCAGTCACTCTGCTGACAACACCCAGCTGGGTGGGAGTGTGGAACTGCTGGAGGGAGGAGCGCTCTGCAGAGGGATCTGGACAGGCTGGATCCATGGGATGAGGCCAATTGAGTGAGGCACAACCAGGGGAAGTGATGGATCCTGCCCTTGGGTCACAACAACCCCCTGCAGCTCAGGCTGGGGGAAAACTGACTGGAAAAGGCCCTGGGGGTGCTGGTGACAGCAGCTAAACATGAGCCCACATGGGCAAGAAGGTCAGTGGCTCCTGGGTTGTCCCAGCCATGCTGTGGCTGCAGGACCAGGGCAGTGACCTTTCCCTGAGGCACTGCTGGGGCCACACTTCAAGTCCTGGGGGCAGTTTTGGGACCCTTATGATAAGAGAGACAGTGAAGGGCTGGAGCGTGTCCAGGGACGGGAACGGAGCTGGGAAGGGGCTGGAGCCCCAGGAGGGGCTGAGGGAGCTGGGGGGGCTCAGCCTGGAGCAAAGGAGGCTCAGGGGGCCCTGCTGGCTCTGCACAGCTCCTGCCAGGAGGGGCAGCCAGGGGGGTCGGGCTCTGCTCCCAGGGAACAGGGACAGGATGAGAGGACAAAGCCTCAAGCTGTGCCAGGGGAGGTTTACTTGAATATTAGGAAGAATTTCTTCACAGAAAAGGTGAAGAGCTTTGGAACAGACTGCCCAGGGAAGTGATGGAGTCCCCAGCCTTGGAGTTATTTAACAGACATGTAGATGTGTCACTTGGGGATATGGTTTAGTGTTGGGCTTAGTTTGACTTGATGATCTTAAAGGTCTCTTCCAACCTAAACCATTCTATAATGCCAGAAGCACAGGAAGTTTTTATTGGCATTTGCTGAAATCTTGCTGCTTTCTACTTGTTGCATCTTTTTTTTTTTTTTTGCTCAAGATGTTCTAAGTGGTATACACTTCATAACTGAGAACATTGGCATTTTAGAGATGTTACATTACTGAAGAACAGGATCTTTTCAGATGATTCTTTTCATTGATGTGCCAATTTTTAGAATAAACTGTTTTTACAAAATTAAATTCTTTGTCTTCAGAGAGTACTACTTTGAAGAGTATTGTTCAGGAAAGAGGGGTTAGTTTAATCTTTGTTGCAGGAGTGCCAAAGAGAATGTAGAGGGAGATCTGATTTGAAAAGACAAAGTTCTAGTTCCAGGTACATCTCTAAATTTAGAAAAGCTGTCACCGGTGCTGTGCTTAGAGAAAAGAAAAATAAAAGAGTACCAAAGAAATTTCTTGTGCCTGTCTAGTCACATTTCTGTGGTGATGGCCAAAACCATTTAACACAGTTTGAAATCCAACTTTATAGCAAACATGCTGTACCTTGAAAGCTAAAATTACTATTTTCTTTAACACTGAAGAATTAAAACAAAAAAAAAAAAAAACAAAACAACCCAACTCTTTGGACAAAGTAGCAATCATATTCCTTTCAAGTTTGAGCTCAGTTATAAATGCTTGGAGTATTCACTCGGTGTCTCATTTTTTTTTGTAACTTGGTATCATGGATTAACTTGAAGCTTGCCAATTAACTAGTTAACAATCAGCTAGTTGTTAAGCAACACCAGCAAATACTGCCTGTCTGTGGTTTTTAAAACTTTTGGATGTTTTCTGGAATAGGTGTAATTCTGTATTCTAGATCACACAAACCATGCAGAACTGGATTGTGGTATGGAACTGTGTTGCACATACGTGAAATTCTGCCTGGTAACTGGCTACTCTTAGCCCAACTCAATGTGAAAATGTGCTTAGACTTAAACAAGTTTACAATTTGAGGGAAAAACTGTATGGTTTTGCATTCATTTTTTGACTTAAAGACAACAATATTAAAAATTTAAATAAAAATGTTTTTCTTGTCTGAACACCTTATAAGTACTACACACCACAATAAAAACATAGTGCTGTGAGACAGAACACAAGTTATGCTGAAAGAAATCCTGTTTGAAGCACCATGAAAACAAAATTTTGTGTTGAAAGGTGTCACAGGCTGCTGAGGGATGGGTGCTCAAAGGAGGTCCATAGTGAATAGTTACATGCAAGTGTTGTGAGAACTACATTTTATAATATAAAAAAAAAGATAACCAGCTGCTCAGGATTTAACTTGAATTCTGTAGGAGACTTTTAATACAGTCTGTCCAGGATGCCTTAAATAAACAACTACTTCCCAGTTTTCATGCTGATAGTTCTCTATCTGGTAAACCTCTCTGAGTGAGAATTCTGTTAAGAATTTTTTAAAACTGTTCTGGTAAAGTGTTTCAGCACAGCTGCACACATGAACTAGCTGTCTGTATCGAATTTTGTCATGAACCTGGTAAAATTAGAAGTAGCTGCCTTGTGCCAATAGAAATGAAGTCTTTCAGAAGCTGCTTTATCAGCTCCATTCTTGGGCTGGAAGAGCCTATTCCTGATTAATCCAATTGCTGTTCTGAGTAATTTCTATTAAAATAGTTTCTGTAAAATGAAATACCTTAAGATTTGCTTCAGGAACAGAATTGAAGTTTCTGCAGATAATAAATGCTATTTGCTTTCCTCTTCTGTTTTCTCTCCATTTCATTTTATTGGAAAAAAGTGGAGATAGGAGAATGTCAGACAAAGAGTTCCATCATCTGAAACTTGATTCTTCAGTTAATGAGTAGGCAAGACTCAGCTCTTCAAGAATTCCAAACATCTGTTTTCTGTAGGAACCTGAAGCCGCTCAGCATAAGGGCAGTCCTGAAATCTAACATCTTCCAACAATGTAGACAGTGAATGCAAGATCTACTTGAAGTGAATACTCTTAATTTGTAAGGTGAATCCTCATTTCTAAGGTCTAAGTGAAGTCTTGAAATGAGTAGCAACAGAGAAACAGCATTTGACGCTAAGATGAGAATAAAAAATATGTTGTAAATAGTAATTTGCATTTGTTCTGATAAAAGTGCTCTGTTAAGCAATCAAATGCCTTTTGTGAAATGTGTGAAATTGTTCAGCAAGGAATAGATAGTAATATGAACGCTGACAGAGAAATACATTAATATTCCCAGGCAAGAACAGCCTATTGCACACTGATCTGCCAGTGGGGTTTATCTACTCTCAGGAAGTAAAATATGGTGATCAAAGTACCATCCCAAAGAAAAACTGCTGCAATCAAGTGTGATAAATAGCCAAATAAATGCACAGCAGCTGGGTTGCACAACGCCTGGTGTTGATAACGCCTGAGGGATGCAGGGATGAAGAGCAGCCCTGGGGAGAAGGGTTTTGGGGTACTGGTGGGTGAGAGCTGGGCATGGCCCAGCCGTGTGTGCTGTGAGCCCAGAAAGCCAACCCTGTCCTGGGCTCATCCCCCAGTGTGGGCAGCAGGGCAGGGGGATTCTGCCCCACTCAGATGAGACCCTGCAGAGCTGCCCCAGCTCGGGGTCCCCAGTGCAGGAAGGACATGGACCTGTTGGACAAAAACGATGGGAGGGCTGGAGCACCTCTGCTGCGGAGACAGGCTGAGGGTATTGGGGTTGAAGGCTCCAGGGAGACCTCGTAGCAGCCTTGCAGAACCTAAAGGGAGCTTGTAAGAAAGATGGGGACTGACTTTAGCAGGGCCTGTAGTGATAGGACAAGGGGTAGTGTGTGTAAACTGGAGGAGGATCGAATCAGGCAATACTGGGAAGAAATTCTTTGTGATGAGGATGGTGTAACAGTGAAAAAGCTTGCCCAGAGAGGTGGTGGTGGTAGGTGCCCCATCCCTGGAAACATTCAAAATCAGGCTGGATGAGGCACTGATCTAGTCAAAGATACTCCTGCTTATTGCATGTGAGCTGGACTAGATGGCCTTTAAAGGCCCCTTCCAACCCAAACTACTCTATGATTCTTTGATTCTGTGAAAAAAGGTTTCTTCATGGTTGAAGCATGTTGTCAAGGTGGTTGAGACAGCTTTATCGACCCTGGAAGCTGATACTGCCAGTGCCATGTGGTTCCTATAAAAGAATCTAAAGGGCAAAAAAGGAAGAAACATGCACCTAAAAGCAAGAAATATGCATCTACTTTGTTTTTTTTGGCTGAAATTTTATCAAGCTCTCTGGCACCTTTTTCCACAATGAATTATATACAAATTTTTTGAGTGGTAGTCATTTCAATCAGAGTCACCTTTGGTTTGATCAAGTTTTCTCCTCCCCCTTAAAAGAAGACTGTTATCAGACAGTGGAGTGTCAAGGCTAGATTAGATGGTTTTGGGTTTTAAATTGGACTTTTTCTTGGCCAAATTTGGAATAAAACTACTGAAAGATACTTTGATCTAAAGCTCTTTGGCACCCATTCTGCTTTCTGAAAATAACGTCCATTTATGGTGCTGGGATGCCTAGGAATTACATGGAGGTATTTTTGAGTGTCTTTCGGTGGAATTTGAGTGTACCTTTAAGGCACTTAAAAAGTAGATTACACTGAGCAAGATGAGGGTAGAAACTTACATGTTAGAAAAATCCACAGTGAAGAAATTAGTTTTATATCGATGAGAGTACAGTTTTATGGCAACTGCTTTGTCACAGGAGCGACTTCTGTAATTCAGATGTTTTTTGTGTGGAGACTGTTCTCTTTGCTTACCTGCCACCCATCGTGCACCAAAGCCTGGTTCTGACTCTTCCAAAGTGAGCTGTTTTCCTGCAAAAGAGGTGATTGTTCTTTGGTGTTTGCTTTCTACCTCCTGGAGGCTTTAAACAGCAGGAGAGAGAGAGGCTGAGTGCTTTACTTGACATTTTCAAGCTGAGCCAGGGCAAGCAGCGGGGTGTGAGAGAGACCCATCTCTCTGGGCAGCTGGGGCACGTTCAATCCAATTACCCAATATATTTTTAAGTTGCCTCTACTTCAGTGCAGCAGGTGTATGTTAAGGAAACTCTCCTGTCTGGTCATTGAGATGCTGCTCTGGGAGTCACACTCCTACAGCCTGAGGCTTTTAACTGCTGGGACTGAAGCCCCTTGGCCATGGGTGAAGCAATGTTGGAATTTGGGAGCAAATAACTAATGTTCCAATAATTTGGGTATCTTCTCCTGCAACTAATACACATGTGCTTTATATTTATTCTGGATGCTGTGGATTAAGAAGTTCAGGATCAGGTTGGATTCTTCTGAATCCACCTCTCCAGAGTGTGATCCAGATGTCCTGTACCTGGCTTGGGTTTAGAACTGTCTTGCCAAAAGAACAGTTCCTTAGAAATTACATGTGCTGATGATTTTTTTATTTCCCTTATCTTTACCTAAATCTCCTGCTTATATCAGACTAGAGTTTTATTTGAGTAAGTTTGGCAGGAACTGGATCATAAATGAGTTTAGAAGAGGCAGAAAGGCCGTTGAAAAAAGCAAAATTTCAAGGCTAATGTCCATTAAGTGAGAAGATACAGGTGCCAAATTCTAAAGGGTTTACCAAACCCAATAAAAATTTAGTGCTAATACTTTGAGAAAGCAGTGAATTCTCAGAAGACAAGCCCAGGCATTGCAATGGAAGGTATCCACTGTGTGCAGACACAGGGAACAAGTTTCCAGCCCATGCATTGTTGGGATTGTGCTCTTGTCCTCAAATGCAACTGGAATGGAGCAGAAGGTGAATGAGCTTCAGACTAAGCTGAAGCAAGAACACAAGGAGTCAGGACAAAGTGGAGTAACTCCTGGGAATGCTATACAGCATCTTATTACATGCTATAGCAAGAGGAGGGAACCCAGACTGTTGTCAGAAATTAACCAGGGATATGGTTCTATCCAGCAGAACAACCTTACTGTTGCTGACCTGAGAGGTGACATGCTGCATTTCTGAGCCTGTACCTGGTCTGTGTGGATGTCTATGAAATCAGAGCATCAATGCTGCAAGGAAAAGCAATGAGTAAGAAGGTCAAACTGGGTAAGACCCCTGGGGATATGTTTGCAGCATGAACTACAAGAATGTGTCCAGGCATTTCAAGTTACTAATGAGATGTGTTTCTGATATTTTTAAACAGTGCTGATCTTTAATTTTTTTTTTTTTTTACCCAGGGTGAAATGATGTGAAGAAGACTGGGGTCTGAGCACTTCATTAATGCCAGAAAAAAATGAGGGTATTGAAAATTACAGTCCTGGTAAAATGCATCCTGGCTTCTAGGCATGCAGTACTCATGTCAGGCAACACAGAATTTAACCACCCCTAGTGTGGGCTTCTTACTGCTCATGCAGGGGCATCAGACTGGTGGAGCTACTAGATCTTCTTTATTCTGAAAGAACAAAAAAACCTGACAAAAATTAAGGGTTGTCTTTGGCACAGAGAATGACTGACTCAGTAGATCAAGACTCCTGGCTCAAGACAAGCAGAAGAGAGAGGAGACCACTGCCTATCACAAAATTCTGTAAAATTAACTTGAACCTGATGCACATGGAATGGCTTTTGCATAGTACAGAAATTTCAAGTGAAACTGGTAAGTAATGGACCCTGAGCAAGCAAACAAATAAAGAAAATCTACTTAAGTTACACCAGGCATAATTAAGCTGTGGAACTCATTGCCTCAGGCAGAAGTGCTAGAAATGGAAAGCAGTTAGATACCAGTTCTGAGTCAGGCAGGCCTCACAGAGTTTCATTAGATTACAGAATCCCAGAATTGTTAGGGTTGGAAGGGACCTCTGAACATCACCCAGTCCAACCCCCTACCAGAGGAGACTCCCTGGGCAGCTGTTCCAGAGCTCTGCCACCCTCAGTGTAAAAAAAAAATAAATTCTTCCCATGTTAAGTGGAACTTCCTCTCTTTTAGTTTATGGCCACATGAGGGCATTGACCTGTTCTCCGATATTCGCATGGCATCTTCTCCTGGCAGACCCTGTCACCCAGGGAAAGGCTCAGACAGCCTTCCTGGGAAACTACAGGGATCAGCACATCTGGAGCATGAAGGACTGTCTTCCCCCTAAGAAACCCACCTTCCATAACCACAGCATCTTCCCTGCCAGGAAAACAAAAGGCTCCTGGGCTGGAGAGGCCATTGGGCTGACCCTGTGTTGCAGCAGCAGTGTTTATATTTGCTTCTAAAAGGTGGGCACTTGTTTTGTTAGTGTGTCCTCTCTTATAAAACACAAATCATTCTTTTGCCCCTGTGCAGTTCATTATTTGTAGAATGCTTTTAAGAGCCCAGATGAAAGGGCATTTTAAACACCTTAATTACTGGTGTTGAGCACAGCTGCTTTGTTTGAGGGCTCTTTTCCAGCTGTAAATGGGTTTGGCTGCGAGGAAATACATTTTTCCAAGAAAACAGCATCAGTTTTAGGTTTGGTTATTTTGTTTTAAAAAATATCTTTTCAGGGGTGAAAATTATGTGCTCATTATTTTAATTAGAAGAATTATAACTTATGAAACACTGTTATTTAATTCATCATGGGGAAATGGTCAAACACTTTAACAAAATTAATAGTTTTTGGAAAGAAGTAGTGTCCTCAGTTACTTTCTATTCATTTGAATAGGTATAGACAGAAAATTGTCTTTGCAAGCAGTCATCTCATTCAGAAAGCAGACTTGGAGTTTACTGACAATTTTCAGCAAATACCTGCTCTGTGTGTAAAAAGCTACACAGTTGATTTTCTCCTGAAATAAAATTTTTCTTTAAGAATCATCCTACTACAGCTGGAAATTTAGTGTGATGATACAGGGTTTTGAAAGCTGGGATGGTGGGGAGAGAAATTCTTAACTATGAGTTTGTGGTCATGTGCTAATATTACTGGTGACTTGCCTTGGTGTTTAGGTTGCAAATAAGAGTTTTATGTCAATACTCTGGTCTTAAAAGAGGTTTTGTTATTTTCTGATGTCAGACACATTAAAATAAGCATAGTCCTCCTGCTGGAGGGCCTCAGAAAGCTTCAGACTGACCACAAAAAAAGAATGGTTAGTCTGATTTACAGCAGTCATGTTCTTTTTCCCTTCCACTGTTAAGCTGATGCTAAAAGAACCTATTTAACCCTAACACATAGTGCTATAAATAGGGAGAAAGTATTGATTTTTTTTTAATATATTTGTAGGAACTCATGCCATGGTGCTTCTCATTTTGTAAGAACGGAGCATCTCAAGCAAGTGGGGAAAGCGTTTGTTTATCTGGCTTGTGGTTGGTGTTATGGAAACACAAACACTCTTGAACGACAAAGCATTGCAGGAAGTGTTGAAACAGGCACGGGCAGTGCTGAGCTTCATCTGCAGCAGAGAAAGGGGAGCTTGCTGAATCTTTGGCCCTTGGTGCCCACGTCGAGGGTGTTACCTGATGGTTCTCAGGGCAGGTGGGTGTGCAGCAGTTTTCATACAGCAAATAAATGCAGGACAGTTCAGCAAGCAAAGGGTGGGTTGGGCACCTCCAAAGCAACCTGTGGAATGCTGTTGTTGGATTGTCTGGAGAGCTCGACATGAACAGCTTTCCCATCTCCCAAAACTCTTTGCCAAAGGAATTACAGATGAACTGTGAGAAAGTTTGAATGACCTTTACCAACTGTGGTGGCATTCCCAGAACAAAAATATTGTCCTCCACGTGCCCCAAAAACATTTAAGATGTGTTGTAAGTAGCAGGATCAGAAAATGCAGATCCTGTTTCCAGCTCTCTGTGTTTAGGCACTGGCAGTGAGTTGAAGGCTCTAGATGCATCTGTGCTCATTTAAAGCTTTGGCCTGAATGCTTAACAGGGGATGCTTGGAAGGATGCTGGACACATTTACTGTTTTATTCCCCTTGGGTGTGCAAATTTCCAAAGCTGCTTTGATAATCTTGGCCTGAAGGTCCAGCACTGAGCATCTTGTCTGAGGGACTGTGTGTCCTTGGCTCACAGTCAGGTGAGAAGAGGTGCTGGGTGTGCGTGTGCCTCTGCTTTTACAAACAATCTGGGAAAGTGGAAGAACAGTTCTGCAGGGCCATTGCAGTCTCTTCTATACATGATGTTTGGGCACCTTTTGAAGCCTTTGTTTCCTCAGCCATGAAATCTCCTTTGAGTGGTTGCATTCTGTCTTGTAAGTACTCCAGTTAGGGCTTTTCCAACATGTGTTTACAAGCCTCTGTGGGTGTGCTTGCCATGGTAATTCCTGGCTGCACTTTACTGTGAACATCTTGATTCTCATAGGGTTTGGAGAGAGAAGCAGCATTCCAAGTGGGAAACAACATCCACAAGTCCCAGTGGCATGAAGCAAAGCCAAGTGCCTCAGTCTTCTTTAGAAAGTCTTCTTCTTTGTAAGGGATGTGCGTTCTTAGTATTTGCTCTGTTCCTAATAAAGATGTGCTACTTTCATCAACATAAATAACTGTGCTCATTTTACCCATTCTCTCTGCTCAGTGTCATCATCCAAAACAGTCTTTAACCAAAAAAAAATAGATTAAACAAACCTCCTCTGTTTTTCATTTGCACCTTCCTAGTTAAATGTGTTTGAACTGATGAGCTATCACTTGTTGAGCCATGGCAAACTCTTTGTCCACATCATGACTAGTGGGTTTTTAATTGCCTGCTGAATTAAATCGTTCATTCCACCTTCCCATGGTTATTTTCCCTTATCTCCTTTGACATTCACATTACAAAGTAACAATATCGTAATTATTGTTGAAAAGAATGAAATTACTTTGCCTGTGAGGGCTTCAATCTTAGTATCTGTAAACAAGGTGGAACTGTTGGGTGGCAGGCAATAGTGTCATGCTGCAAAATATGAAAGGAAGGTACAAAAGGAATCACACACTTGATTTAATGAGGGAGGGGTCATCTTGATGCTGGCTGAGACAGATGTGAACCTGAAGGTCACTGTGTAGGGTAGGAGCATATAGGGCTTGTGTTCTGTGGTCAAGACTCTGATGAAGGAGGCCCAAGGGTAAGTCAATTACCCAGCATGGAAGGTGTTAAATCAGCACACAAGCACTTGTAATCCATGATTAGGACAGCATGGACAGCATGGACAGCATGGGGTGTTGTTCATGGAGAAATACTCCACCTGCAGTGACCAGTACTTGTCTTCCAATGCTCATTCCCAGCCCTGAGAGGCTGAAGCTGTGAATGCCAAGGTGTAGATTTTGGGGGAAGCACAACAGGCTGTACACACACATGCCCTCTGAGCTGTGTAAGGCCTCTGAGGGGAGAAGCTGAGCTTGAGGTGATAGAGAACACCACTAAGCTGCTGTCTTCATTTAGGGGGGTAATCTCCAGTCTTGCCTCAGCAGTTCTGGTAGTGATGCCTCAAGGGGAAGAAGATTCTTGGTTCCTTGTCTGAGCAGAGTTTTTCTCCTTGTGAGTTCTGCCTCCCTGTCCTCTCTGCACACACAGCCTTGGATGGTGTCTTTTAGCTTTCATATTTCAAAATACAGTAGAAAAAATTTACTGTTGTGGACTGTTTCTAGATTCTCACCTGTTCTGCCTTATTACTGTGTTTTCTGCCACCAACTGGGGTCTTTCTAGTGTGTTCCCATGGCTCTGAAAATACAGCTGTTGGTTCAGTCATGTCCAGCCTTGGTTTATGGGCAGTAGTACTGATTAAGCAGCGTACTCTGAGCAGCATCAAGGTATCCCTACCAGCCCTGCAAGCAGAGAGCTTGGTTTAGCTTTTTAACTTGTCTGTTCACAAAGCAGTCATGGAGGATATTGGAAACAAGTGGTGGTGGCTGTTCACAGAGCAGGGGAACCCTTACTCTAAACCTCTAAACTCACACAAAACTAGCCAGGTAGATAGTCCAGCTTAACCAGCTGTCTCATTTGTAAGGATGCTCTTTTTTCATGCACAAACACTGCCCTGGTTTGGAAAGCAGATGGGTTATGTTCAGGCTCACATATGTGTAATCAAAAGGTGCTTTCTGACCTGTCTGAAATGGCCGTGGGATCTATCAATACATTGTAGACTTTATTCTTTCTTTTGGTGAAAGTACAGAGTGATTTTTTATTCATTTCCAAAACAAATAAACAGAATTTGCTTTGAAGGACCTCTGCTAGTCCAACTGGCTGATGACCTAGTCAAAAGATGCCAGATTTTTCTTTTCCAAAACTAGAAAAATATGATAACCAAACATCATGCAGGTCCTGAGGAACAAAAGCCTTGCATTTGACCTCCTGAATTTAAGTTGTTACATAAAGACAAAATAGTTGATAACCATCAACAGGAATACAGATCTAGCAGTTGATCTGCATGTTTGTTTAACTTTTACTTTCAAAGAAAAGGTTTGCATTAGAACTGAGGCATATATATATAATTTTAATGACATGTAAATTACATATAATGTAAGTTTACTACAAATTACAATTTGTCTTTCACATAGCAGCTTTGCTCGTTGAAATATGGTCAACCTCTCTCCAGCCATACATGCATGGAAAAGTTCAGGTTCTTTCAGTGGAATTGGATGGGGGATAGAAATCTGCACTATCAGAACTGTTGGAAGCAGAGCCAGAGATCAGAGACCTTTCACAGGGCAAGCACCAGGTTTCTGGAACAATCTCCCACAGCACATTTTCAGCTCAAGCCTCCTCCTGACAATGAGTATCTGTGCCTGAAAGTGGCCTGTCTCCAGTGACCATTGTGCATCCCTCATACTGGCAATATTACACAATAAACAGTCACCACCTCTGTGCCTCCCTCTGTGTATATAAAATTTGCCATGGTTGAAGTGTGTCTTTTGGGAAGTTCCAGAGGTAATTGTCTGGAGTTAGCTTACAGGGCTTCTGTCAGAAGGAATTAGTATTTCAGCAGCTCCTTGGCCAATTCCATGACAGGACTAAAATAGCTGACTGCCTCACACATCAGCTGGCCTTGCTTAGGTGGAGCAACTCAAATGTTTTTAAAAGCAAGATAGTTATCATGCTCCCATTGCTTCCTGCAGCAAAGTTCTTCTGGCCAAAAAAAGTTTCAAGGGAATGAGTGGCTTTATTTTTCTCTCCATCTATCTCTATTTATAGCTTATGAATGTTGGGAAATATGTGCAAAGAAACTGGGAAAGGCATGGATTTTAGGGCTTAAAGGTGAAATATTTTGTTCAGGGGGAGCCTAGGTGGTTCGTGATGGAAAGGACAGCCTGATGACAAAGCTGTGGGGAGTATGAGTGTGCTGTGTTTAAGGTACACAGCTGCAAAGGGAAACTGATTAATTTCAGAACTAGATCTTCAGTGGACACAAAGGGTTCTCTCTCATACACATATAGTGCTCATCTGGAGTCCAGAGCCTCTCTTGAGGCTCCTTTTGATATGAAATTCAGCAGCCTTTATGACCAGATTGAGTGCTCTTTTTCCTCATTGTTCATAACAGTAGTTGCAGTATGAGAAAATTATACTCAGCATCAGTAAGAAATATTCGATGAAGTTCAATTAAAACTGTGTACCATCATGAGTTTCTTTCCCCACAACACACTTTCCCATGGTCATTTTATGACTGCAGCCCAGCTGGAGCAGGCTGGCAAAATTAATCCAAAGTCCTTGAATTCAAGGTGATTTAAATGGACAAGGGATCTTTTTCCAAGGTTATCGGTTTAAAGATGTCTGGCACTTGGCCTTCAAACTGTGAGCTGTATAATCCTTATCTGGGTAAAGTCAGCAGCAATGTCTTCACTGACTTCAGCAGAAGTGGACCTTGCATCCTTACTGCTCAACTACAATCCTTTGAATAATTTCACCCTCAACAGCATACAGCTGTGTGTCAGATGTGATTATTTCATCGCTTATTCAGGTTTTCTCTCATTTCCTTCTGTTTTTCTATTGCAAATGGTATTTCACCTTCACTGTTTCATATTCTACCAGACTTAATTTGAAATGCATTGGTCTTTCTTAAAATTTTTAGCAGTACTCCTTCCTCCTGCTACTTGTAATTTTCAATTCCGTGATCTGGGCTGGGATGTAAAAACATCTTTCCTAAAAGTTTGGTACTATTTCATCTGGGAACATTTTGGGGGCAATCTCCAGTTACAAAATCTCAGTCTGGGTACAAGTTTGCTCAGAAATTGTATCTGAGAACTTGAGTCCTTTTAGACATTTTTTAAACAAAAGATGTAAAAAGGAGAAAAATATTTAAGCTTGCATTATGTTGTACAATTTTTCCTGAGCTATTGTTTTTCAGCTTAGAGGTTTTGTTTTAAAAGCATCCTTCTTCTCACTTAAAAAGAAAGAAAATCAACAAACTTAAAATATGTCTATGTTACAAGGCTCACTCCTAATTCAACTGACAGGTCTGGGTGATCCCAAAGAAAACAGAGAAGGGTGGAAGGGTGAAAGTAACTTTCTACTGCTGTTATGTCACTTTGAATTGCATGTGTTCATGAACACATTCACTTAAGGTGCTGGTGATCCTTCCTTGTTAACTTAAATTAGAGGAGGCTTTGGCTCTGTGTCACACCCTTTGAAATGTTTGTTCGTGTTGTATCCTGCAAGAGCGAAGTGTGTAGGTGTAATGTATAATATATAGGTGTGCAGTGAGTATTTGACTTAAAAGCCAAAGCCCTGCAATCTTTGAATCACTTAAAAGAGAGGACCAAATGATGGTTTCAGCTGCAGTCAGCTGGGTAGGTGGTGGCAGCAACTGATAAATTCAACCTAGTGCCTGTTTACTGTGATACCTGCTATTTTTGGCAAAATTTTCAAACAAATATTCTGGTATTTTTCTTGGCAAACAACATGAATACCACTCTTGCTTCATTCTGTTTGTCTCGGCAAATACTTTATGGCAGGTATTCATCACCAAATAAACTGTGAGACCATGTACAGTGCAAAGCCCATTAAGTCATGTATTTTGGCATTCTGCTGGGCTGCAGGGTCTGCCACAAACTTGGCTGAGCTGTGCAGGATGCTGACAGTATTTCCCATGCAACAGAAACCAGATACCCTTTCTTCTTTGTGCACAGGAGTGTGTGTTTGACACAGTGGGTGGTGGTGGTGTGGTGCACTACTTCTAGACTTGCTTGCCTAAGCAAGACTTGTGTGTAAAAATGACACATGCAAAACTGAGATGCTTAAAATATGCCCTTGTTAGGACTTTTTAAGAGCATTTACTGTTGCATTCATGTGCTCTTTTCCTATCCTGCCTTTGCCCACCACCTTTTGTGGCTCATGCTTAACACCCAAGGCCTTCCTCTCCCACTGTTTCCCCTGCCCCACTGGTGGCTTAAGTCATATTAAAGAACCATCCATTGCCATGAGTAATGAACTCTTCTTGGAAGGCCTCTCTGGGAACTCTGAGACTTTGGCTTCTCCATCAGTGTTTGTTCTGCTGCTGGTGGCTCTGACATGCATCCTTCAGTTATCAGAGCAGAAGTCAAGAGGGTTTGTGCATGCTGAAGCTCCTTTTCCAGCAATGCCCTGGGGATGTGAATAGCAACCTGCCTCTAAGTCTCTTTTGATCCTGAGACTCCTGCTGACTGACTGATAAGTGGGAGTCACCTCCATATATCCATGGACATGGCATTTGATGTTAGAAATTACAGTGTCTGGAGTTGCAGATGGGCAGATGGGCACAATGCGTCTTACTCTTGGCCTTCTAAGAATCAAACTTAACAAAACCCTGGTGACCTTGCTGGCTGCTGTAGTCCACACACGTCCTCTGTTGTTTTTCAGCGTTTCTCAGAACTGTGTGGATGTCAAATTTACTGGAATCAGTGGGAGGACACCACCCAGCAGCATGTACCCTAATCAGAGGTGAAGCCAGGAAGAGTTTGCAGGCAACCTCATGGCCACATCAATTCTGCAAGTAGGTTACTAATATGATCTTTGAGGATCTGCTAACATGCTGAGCTATTGTTCAAAACAAGTTAAAAAAGGTGCTGCCAGAAGTACTTCGATAATGTTGTCTGGTTTTAAACTATTCCTTTTCATTCACTTTTCTCTATGCTTTCCCTGTAAAAAGATGCATTTGCATCTTTATACCTTGGTCCCTCTCCACCCATATAAATGGTAAGTCTGAGAAAATGAACTCAGTTTAAGGTAGAGCTTGAAATGTTTATGAAGGGACCACAGGATGCAGTTATCCACCTTAACATGGACCCTATGTGAGAACTGAGGGGGCTTTTTCAGTCCTGTTTTTCCAAGACACGTGCTGTAAAAATTCAAAAGACAGAAATCTGCATGTACCTGGTACAGTACTTCAAGGTATTTACAATTTTACTCTAGAGCAGCAGCAAGACCCTTGACAAATTCTTGTTACTTACAGTGGGTGCTGGCTGTCCCTGGATGTTTCTCCAGAAATCTTGGAGGACTTGGAAGATGGAGGACAATGTTGGAATGTCTTGCCTGTGCTGCTGCCGTCCTTAGGTAATCACCTGGAACTGAGCATCAAAGGGACCCATCTGTTGTGTCATGCCTGGAGGGGAAGCAAGTACAGGTGGTTTTTCAGCTCCTCAGTGCAAGTGGTGACGTGACAGAATTGTTTACATAAATCTCTCTGCACTGGTGTGTCTCATGACATGGTACAGAATTTTGAAAAGAAACAATGTAATGAACATCTCGAAAGATGGGGGCTATCAGAAATCATTTCCCCATTATCTCTGGGTATTAAGGATGTGCTCTAACGTGGCAGTTGATTGTTGATAGATGCAAGTGTTGTCCTTGTTTAAAATGAGACTCTGGAGCACTGATGCTTCTCTGTCAGTTCTCTATTTCTTCAATGGTTCTGGATCAAATCTAAAAACCTCTAACAACTGGCAATAGAGTTAGTGGGAAATAACCTACTTGGCTAAGCCTCCCATGCCGATCTTGTCTACTGTGGCTTCATTTTACATAATCTGTTTTGTTGAATTTTGCACACTCTCCTCCCCCCCAGCCCAAGAAAAAAGTCTTTTCTGTATGGCAAATGATCTGCCACTAAATCTTCTTGTGCCCACAGGTGGCTTCAGGGATTGCAGTTATTCTGAAGCTCAGAGCTGTTACTTCTGACAGACAGACACATACAAAGACACACACCCAAAGCCCACCAAATCAAAGTGTTTGGCCCACAACCGGTGCCACCGTGGTCTCTGGATCCCTTCTGGCCTGACTGTGGATGCTGGAACAAAGGGTCCCATGTGTGAAGCCATCCTGGGCAGAACAGAAAAGCTGCAAACACTTTGAGTGACCTGCCTGGCACCACATGAGTCCTTTTGGATAATTTGGTTAAATTGGGCACCCAGGTGGCTGACACTGAGAAGGGACCATGCACAGCGTGCTGTGTCCACTTCTGGGCTCCTCAGACCAAGAAAGATGAGCTGCTGGAGAGGGTCCAGTGGAGAGATGACAAAGGGACTGAGGGAAGTAGGGCAGGTTAGTCTGGAGAAGACTGAGAGGGGCTCTCATTAATGCATATGAATATCTCAATGGCAGGTGCCAAGAGGATGGTCCCAGGCTGCTTTTGGTGGTTCCCAGTGACAGGAGAAGGAGCAATGGCCATAAACTGAAACAACTCAACATGAGGAAGAACTTCTTTCCACTGAGGATGGCAGAGCACTGGAACAGCTGCCCAGGGAGGTGGTGGAGTCTCCCTCTCTGGAGACATTCCAACCCCAGCTGGACACGTTCTTGTGCCTTGGCAGGGAGCTTGGACAGGATGATCTCCAGAGGTCCCTTCCAACCCTAACCCTTCTGTGATTCTGTGATTTTTGAGGTGAGAAGAGGCAGGTTGGAAAAATGGAAAACCCAGCATTGATGAAAGCATGTGCTGGCAGGGCTGACATAGATGGAGAGTTTGGGAATGAGAAGAGAGGGAAAACCTCTGGGATGGCAGCTGGGGAGGTGGGGATGTCTCCTGGCTGTTCCTGGGGCCAGGCTGAGACCACTGCTTTAGTGAGGGGACAGTGGGGATGGCTGAGGGACACGGGGGAAGAAGGTTCAGAGTATCTGAAGAGTATTTTCAGTGTTCTATGTCAGAAATACTGTGGCCAGCAGGACCAGGGAAGTGATTCTTCCCCTGTGCTTGGCACTGGTGAAGCCAAACCTCAAGTGGTCTTCAGTTCTGGGCCCCTCAGTTCTAAAGGACATTGAGGTGCTGGACTGTGTCCAGAGAAGGGAACAGAGCTGGGAAGGGAATGGAGCACAAACCTGGCGAGAAGTGGCTCAGGGAGCTGGGGGGGCTCAGCCTGGAGCAAAGGAGGCTCAGGGGGCCCTGCTGGCTCTGCACAGCTCCTGGAGTGACAGGAGGGGCAGCCAGGCTGGTCGGGCTCTGCTCCCAGGGAACAGGGACAGGAGGAGATCACAAAGCTTCAGGGATCACCACCAGGGAAGGTTCAGGTCGGGCATGAGGGGGAATTTCTTCACGGACAGGGTAGTTAGGTATGGGACGGGGCTGTCCCTGGAGGAGCTCAGGAAAGAGCTGGATGTGGCGCTCGGTGCCACGCTCAGGGGGACAAGGTGCTGTCCGGCCGCCGGCTGCACTCGGTGACCCCAGCGCCCTTTTCCAGCATCACTGGTGCTCTGGCTCCGCGCGGGCGCGCAGGGGCGGGCGCGGGGGCGCGCCCCGGCC